>CP125975.1:556047253-556467264 GCA_030063025.1 Avena longiglumis
GATCATATCATTAGGAGAATGATATGATGGACATACTCCTATAGATAAGCGTAGCATACAGATCAAGTCATTTTAACAGTTCAATTGCTATATGCTTTCTGATACATAGTAACCTAATTCCTTCGACCATGAGATCATGCTTATCATCATCACCGGAAGGATTCTTTGATGACATCAAACACCACACCGTAACTGGGTGGCTATAAAGGTGGCATTGAGTGTTCGGAAAGTATTGGTTGAGACACATGGATCAAGAGTGGGTTGTCCATCCATATGACGGATAGATATACTCTGGGCCCTTCTGTGGAATGTCATCCAATTAGCTTGCAAGCATGTGACGCCTCACAAGGGATCACATATCACGGAACGAAAAAGAGTACTTATCGGTAGCGAGGTTGAACTAGGTATGCGAGATACCGACGATCAAAACCTAGGATAAGTAAACTATCGTGATACAAATGGAAATTGGTATCGTATGTAAGTGGTTCATTCGATGTAAGTAATCATAGAAATATGTGGGATCCATATGAATTTGATTCCTCTATTGGTTATTGTTGGAAGTGTCTCGATCATGTCCGCATAATTCACGAACCGTAGGGAGACACACTTAAGGATTCGTTGTTTGAGTAGTTATGGAATGATGATTAAGAGACTGAATGTTGTTGAGTCTCGGATGGGATCCGGGATATCACGAGGAGATCCGGAATGGTCAGGAGAATAAGATTCATATAAGGAAAGTCTGTTTGGGTTGGAGAATGGTTAGGTGTTTTCATCGGGAATGTTCTAGAAGGTTCGGAATGTCCGCACTCGGGAGGAAGGTTACATGAATGTGTCATAACAAGTTGGAATGATTGCATCATGTACTAGGTGTCATCTTTGAGCGAAATAAAGGGATAAATCAAATCCTAGTTTGAAAAGTCAAACGCCAATTTGAAAAGTCAAACGGCTATTTTGCTTGGTGGAGAGTAGGAAACCTACTTGGGAGGAGTTCTCTCCCTCCACCCGCCCGACCTTGAGCCGAGTTGGGGAGGGACTCCTCCCTGGCCGCCCTCCACCCATATAAGGAGGGGCAGGGCTGCCCCTCCAGACACACAACTTGCACCCCGCAAACCCTAGCTCCAAGCCGCCGGCGCCGCTACCACCTGCTGCTGTCGCCGCCTAGGGCTAAACCCTAGCTGCCGAGTTGGGGCACCCCGTTGCCCTAGCCGCCGGCCTAGCCTCTTCTCCTTGGTGCGTCTAAACCCTAGATCGCCAAGGGCTCTCTCATATTCCACCATACTCGCTCCGGCTTAAGGCGAAGCCCTGCGAGATCTCCCCTCTACTTCCGGTACCACGCCGTCGTGCTGCCGGAATCACGAGGAGAGTGCTATTGTTAAACCCCTCCTTTATAAAGGATAGGATCCCTGTGATTGCAATGCTAGTCCCTGGATCAATGCTAGCATCCACAGTTTAAGATGAAGTACACAGATACAAAGGTCGTTTATTACATTCATTCCAGAGATAAAACATAGTCTTTTACAACTCAGGGCCATAGGCCTAATACAAGAGTTTTTAGGAATAAGTAAATAAACACAAGTCTTCATCTTCATGTGCCACAGGCAAGCATGTTGAGTGTAGACTCATGACTCCTAATCATCATCGGAGTAACCTGCAACATCACAAGTTACAGCCACAGAGGGTCAATACTTTGGAATAGTATTGGCAAGTGATACCTTAGTATTTTTTAAGTGGACTATATTACTATATGCATTTTGGCTAGTGTAGCTTGGCTTGCTTTGCTTGAAAATAAACTTTTCCTATTAGTTGAAATCACTAAGTTGTTCTTTATCAAAAACATTCCCAAGGAAACCACCAATAGACATTGGGGACCTTCACCCTTGTTCACCCACAAATTTTTACTTAGAAGTTGGAGTGATGAGATTCTTGTGGCTTCCATGTCTTGATGCTCAAAGTGTCCATTTCCTTGGACAAGGCTAAGTACTTAGGTTTTCCATCTGCAGAGGTTGTGCACTTTCCCCACCAGACTTGGTTTCCCAAGACAGGACCTTTGAAGCCTTTCCTTAGTCAAATGGACGCTCCATCCTATCATCCCATCTACCACCAACTGTCCAAATGACTAAGTTCTAGCTACCTATATGATCAAGGAGCCCATATTGCCAAGTGGTTGCCTTTGTAAGCTTTCTCAACACTTGGCCTCCAAATCCCTTTGTGCTGGGTGGCTTACCACAAGTGAGATACACAACCCAAGTCCATGGCCTTGTGTAACCACTCAACATAACCCATACTTTCCTTTCCACAGGAGGTTCATTTGACTTAGTGGTTTTATTAGGAAAGTATAAGTCTCATGACTTAGAAATATTTTCTTCATTGTAGGTGTAGTTTTTCACCAACCCATGTTTTGCTATAAGCTAGGCTAAGCAAAGTATGGCAACTTATCTTAGGGATAATTCCTTAGAAATTCTACTATACTACATAGGATTTCCCATCTTTTGCATTAGACAAAATATTATGCAATAATATAATAAAATATCTAATGCTAGTTCAAAACATAGGACAAATATATTCATGTAAATATCACTTGCCTTGGTAGTGTGGAGAGTAGCACTCTTCACAATCACAATCACTAGCAAAATCTACACAAGAAATCAAAGCACACAATTACACACAATTAAATACAACCAAAAATAATATGAATGCATGCATGCAAGAATTTACCAAGTGTTAAATTTTGAAGATTCTACCAAGTGTGTTCATGACTTCAGAAACATAACATGTCACAAGTTTGTCCAATAAACTTATTTGGCCATAATAAAATTTTATAAAGATAATTCTATATCTAAAAATAGCCCTAAACTTGTTCCACAAATAAAACCATTTTAACTGTTACTATATGCTAAACAAATTGGATATTCAGAAAGGCCTTGTTTCACTGAATCCAACGGTATAAAGTTTGCAAAAATCTAACGTGTCATTTGAAAGTTATGAGCATTTGAAGTTTGAATCTAATTCAGGTTTTAAATTCTGTTTTAATCCAAACCTTGCCAGCGTCGGCGTTATTCTGGCGTGCACGGTTCGCACCGGATCACCCTTGAGCTGGATCTAACTAGCGCCGGCTCGGATCTGTCCATACCCTTCGTTAAGTGAAGTGTTTCTGGCGTGATTCAGATCTAACGGTTATGAATCTCTAACCAAAATCGGCGCTACTGGCGGTGACAGGCGTGGCGTCGGTCGATGGCGGCGTTCTAGGTCGCCCGGGGAAGGGGGAAGATGCTTACTAGAACCACAGGAGGCTGCTGATGCTCAAGGTGGCAATGGCTTGGAAAGGGGCGTTCGGATTCGTCGGGGATTTCTCGCCGGAGTTCGCGAATGCGTCTGCCACGGTCAGTCGTCGACGTTGGCGAGGTTCCTCGTCGTGCTAAGCCAAAACAGGGGTACTGTCAGATGCGCAAGACGATGTGGATTCTAAGCGTATCAAACAGAGGGCAAGGGGCGGTGGTTACTTACGGAGGGAGGTCGCCGGAGTTCTTGCAGGAGACGGTGGCGGCCAGTCGTTGACGTTGCCAAAGCTAGGGGTCATCGAAAGCAAGCGGAAAGTGTCGGAAGATGCACAGAGGTTCCTGAACAAGATAGCGTGAACGCGAGATCGGGGAACTCGAGACTCAGGAATTCGCCGGTAGCGATCGTCGGAGGCGGGGTTGCAGAGAAATGTGCGCACTGGGGCGTTACGTGCTTGGGGTTTGGGGAAAAGAGAGGGAGAGGGTTTATAGCCGCTAAGCGCGAATTACTCGGCCATTGATTGAATTGACGCGCGATTATCACTCGAAGCGGCAGCGTTGATTGGGGACGAACAGTCGTGCGGGTGGACGGCAATGGCGTGGAGATGGCCGCTTGTCGGTGAGTCTTGCGAGTGCGGTGGGTCGCTTGTCAGCGGCTCAGCGCGTGTGCTCGCGTGTGTGAAAAGAAAAGGAGATCCCCGGGTGGGCTTACTGGGCTCGTTCTTCTGCTGGGCCAGATTCTGGCCGCGTGGCCTTTTCCTTTTGAAGGACTCTTTTCTTTTTCTAAATTCATTTTCTGGTATGAATTTTAATATGAATTCAAATCCTTTTGAAATCAAACTGCCTTGGGACTTTTGCAGGGTTTTTGTGGATTCAAAAATAGTCATAAAACTAAGTGGTTACTTTGCAAGGCTTGGTCCAGCTTGGTTTCTAAATAATTAGGGATTTGTTCCTGTTTGCAAGTAATTGAAAGAGATTTTGAAAACTACTTCTAAATTTGAAATCTTGGGGTTTAAAAGTTTTACCCAACTTTCCATCAATGGAGGCAAACAACAAGTATTTAAACATTCAAATTTCAAAGGGTGATGTTTATTTGAGACAAATTGACCACATGAAATCATAGCTCATATTCTATCACTAAGTGATTTTTGAGAAAACCCTTAAATGAATGAATGATGCAAAGTGATATGAATGAGTTTTGAAACTATGATTTTTGGGATGTTACAAATCTAACCCCCTTACGATGAATCTCGCCCTCGAGATTCGGATTGGCTAGCAAATAGGTGTGGGTGGTCTTTCCGAAGATCATCTTCTCTTTCCCATGTTGCTTCCTCTTCGGAGTGATGATTCCATTGTACTTTACAAAATTTGATAGTCATGGTCTGTGACTCTTCTGCGGTCTCTAAAATCTTGACAGGCTTTTCTTCATAAGTGAGATCACTTTCTAGTTGAACCTCTTCCAAAGGTATGGTATCCTTCAAGGAGGACTCTTCCATTTCTGGGTGACATTTCTTAAGTTGACTCACATGAAATACGTTATGGACTGCTGATAGAGATTCTGGTAATTCAACTTCATATGCAACTTCTCCTTTGCGACCTAGAATTTTGAATGGCCCAACATATCTTGGTGCCAACTTTCCTTTGACTCCAAATCTTTTCACTCCACGGAGTGGTGATACTCTGAGATAAGCTCTATCCCCAACCGTGGTGACTTCTCTCGCTTAGAATCGCGTAGCTTTTACTCGGGACTGTGCTATCTTCAACCTGTCTTTAACCAATTTGACTTTTTCTTGGCATCTTTGATAAGATCAGGTCCGAATAGGCTTCTTTCTCCCACCGTTCCATAACAATGGGGTGGTACACTTTCTTCAGAGAGTAACTCAAGCGGTGCCATTCCAATACTAGATTGATGACTATTGTTGTAAGAGAACTCTGCGTAAGGCAAACTTTCATCCCAACTTGCTCCATAGTCTAAAGAACATGCTCTCAACATATCTTCCGAATTTGGTTGGTCCTTTGTTTGTCCATCTGTTTGAGGATGAAAGCGATCTTGAATTCCAATCTCGTTCCTAAGGATTCATGAAGTGTCTCCAAAAGTGAGAAGTGAACTGATTTCCTCTATCGACACAATACTTTTGGGCACTCCGTGAAGGCATACGATTCTGCTCATGTATATTTTGCTAACTTGGCACTTGTATAAGTTGTCTTCACGGGTATAAAATGAGCCACTTTAGTTAGGCGATCCACTACTACCCATATGGAATCATACCTGACACGGTCCTTGGTAATCCGGTAATGAAATCCATACCAATATTTTCCCACTTCCATTCGTGAATAGGGTGGTTGAAGTAGACTGCTTTGGTTTTGGTGTTCCGCTTTGACTCTGCTACACACATCACATAAAGCAATATGTTCGGCGATGTCTCTTTTGAGATTGTTCCACCAAAATCTTTCTTTCATATCCATGTACATTTTGGTGTTTCCTGGGTGAATAGAATATGGAGAGTTGTGACCTTCGTGTAAGATCAGTTTCCGCAACTCTGGGTCTTGTGGAACACATATACGTTTCCCGTGCCATAAGGTTCCTTATTCATCAATACGGAAACTCTTAGCCTTCCCTAGACTAATATTTTCCTTGATCTTTTCAATTTCCTTATCGGTCTTCTGAGCTTCTTGGATCCTGTTCAAAAGAGTGGGTTGAACATCTAATGACATAAGATGTCCTTCTGGTACAATCTCCAATCTGAGTTCCTTGAATTGTTTACAGAGATCTTCTGGCAATTCTCCTTTGGTAAGACCATTTACAAACGTCTTACGACTTAAAGCATCGGCTACCACATTTGCTTTACCGGGGTGGTATTGCAAACTCAAGTCATAATCCTTGATAAGTTCTAGCCATCTTCTTTGTCTCATGTTGATCTCCTTCTGGGTGAAGATATACTTCAAGCTCTTATGATCGGTGAATACTTCACACCGCTTACCTAAAAGGTAATGTCTCCATGTTTTGAGTGCATGGACGTGAGGCTAACTCAAATCATGAGTAGGATAGTTTACTTCATGAGTTTTGAGTTGTCTCGAGGCATAAGCTACGACTCTACCATCTTGCATAAGTCAAAGACCCAAGCCTTGATGAGAAGCATCACAATACACTTGGAAATCTTTTTCCAAATCCGAGACATAGAACGGTGTTGTCACAAGTCTCTTCTTCAACTCTTGGAAGCGACTTCGCAACCTTCACCAAACAAATTTCTTGTCCTTCTTTAGCAATTCATCACGGCTTAGCAACTTCGAGAAATTTTCAATGAACCTTCGTAGTAACACGCTAAGCCAAGGAAACTACGAACTTCCTTCACATTCTTAGGTGATTCCCAATCACACAATTGAAACCTTGGCGGGATCAATCGCCACCATCCTTTGTCATAACATGACCAAGAAATCCAACTTTCTCTAACCAAAACTCACACTTGCTGAATTTGGCATAAAGCTTATGCTCTCTTAACTTTTCAAGTATCAAGCGCAAGTGTCTTTCATGTTCTTCCTTGCTCTTGGAGTAGACTAGGATATCGTCGATAAAAACGACAACGAACTTGTCAAGGAATTCCATGAACACTTTGTTCATCATATTCATGAAGTATGCTGGAGCGTTGGTTAAACCAAAAGGCATCACAGTGTACTCATACAATCCATACCTTGTGGTGAATGCTGTCTTAGGTATGTCTTGCTCTCTTATCTTAAGTTGAAAATAGCCTGACCGAAGATCAATCTTCGAGAAAACACACGCCCCTTCTAATTGATCAAACAAGTCGTTGATTCTTGGCAAAGGATATTTGTTCTTAATAGTAACCTCGTTGAGAGAACGGTAGTCAATACACAATCTTTGTGTTCTATCTTTCTTCTCCACAAACAATAATGGGGCTCCCCAGGATGAAGAACTTGGTTGTATAAATCCTTTCTGTAACTGTTCTCCTAGTTGTTTCTTGAGTTCTTTCAATTCATCCACTGACATTTTGTATGGTCTCTTAGCTATTGGTCCAGAACCTGGTACCAAATCTATCAAAAACTCCACATCTCTATCTGGTGGCATTCCTGGTAATTCCTCCGGAAATACATCCGGATACTCACACACAATTGGCACCTTGTCCATGCTAACCCCTTAAGAGAATTTAGCTTATTTCCTTTGGATTCAAAGTTTGACTTAAATTTTATTCTTTTTCCTTACGGGGTTGTGAGTGTAAGCATCGATTGGCACAATCTAATACTCCTTCATACTTAGCCATCCAATCCATTCCCAAAATTACATCTAGTCCTTGGGAATCTAGGATTATCAGGCTTACTGGGAACTTATGCTTACCAAACTCTATGATAAGATCCCGGCATCCAAGGCTTGCTATCATGTCTCCCCCTGGAGAACTAACCTTTATCGGACACCCAATGTTTTCTGATGCAAACCCATTTCTATCAACAAATGCCTTCGATATGAATGAATGAGATGCACCAGTATCAAAGAGTACAAATGCTGAAATTGAATTGAGTCTGAACTTACCAGCAACGGCATCAGGTTCCTCATAGACCTCCTCCACATTGATGTGGTTAACCTGTCCTTTCTGGAAAGGATTTGGCTTGTTAGGTCCTTCAACTTTCTTTTCAGGGCACTCATTAGCATAATGCCCCACTTCTTGCATTTGAAGCACTCAACTTTGTGATGTCCTTTTTAACATCTTGACTTCCACTTCCACTACCATTTCCACCGTGGTGGCTCTTATATCCACCCTTGTGGTTCTTGTACTTATCATTGTCATGACTACGGTGATGCTTGTTGTCATGGCGGTTGTGGTTGTGGTGCTTGTTGAATTTCCCATGTTTATGGGATCTGAGTCGCCACTTGTCATCAAAGTGAGATCGTTTGTGAGACGATCCCAGCTGTTTGTCGGAGTGTTTCCTCTTCCTACTCTCGACTTGTTTCATTTTACTTTCCAAAATAGCAGCCTTGTCACACAACGACTGATAAGTTGGAACATATGCTACAGATAACTGTAGGTTCAGCTCATCATTCAAGCCTTCCAAGAACTTTTCCTTTCTCTTGGCATCGATTATCAACCTCATCCGGTGCATAGCGTGCCGATTGTTGAATTCTTCACGTATTACGCCACCTGCGATGGCGCTGTTTCAAGTTGTGAAACTCCTTCTTTTTCAGACTCATTATCCCGGATGAGATATGAGTGGTGCGAAACCCATCCTCAAATATGTCCCATGTCACTTCATCAATGGGAGTGGTGATTTGGAAGTTATCCCACCATGTGGCGGTTGGTCCTTCCAGATGTCTTTGCGAATCGACTTTTTCAGCATCGGTGCCCATTGTCACCAAGTCTTTGTTCACGTAACGTAGCTATCATTGGCTGCCATGGGATCGATTGTCCCGAAAATTTCTTTGGGCCTTAGTCGCAGAAATCTGGTAAGCATATCAAAACCCGGAGGATTGTTGTTGTTGTTGTTGTTGTTGTTGGGATTGTTATTGTTGTTCTGATTCTGAATGAATGTCGTCATCATTTGCATAAGTTGCGTTTGCGCATTCATCATCTGTTGCATTTCCGGGGTAATGTTATTGGGGTTGGGGTTTGCGCGACGGGGAGGCATATGTGGTTTGATCAAATAGATAAGAATGAGATACCCATAGATGTTTCATGCACAATACATCACAAGCAACACATAACAAGCAACATAAGAATATAAGTGCAACATCCACATAACAAACTCATGAAGTAAAAACACACAAGTGACAAGCCATCCACATGTCGGATGGTCCAATAACAAGTTCGCAACAACAAGTATGAATATGTAAGTAAAAACGAGTAACAAGTCTACTCGTCAGCATCTATCTCCTCCTCGACGAAGGTAAGACCTGCGTTCTCCATCGAGGTCTTGTTCTCCTCAATCGTAGTGGTCAAAGAATCAACCTTGGTCTTGAGAGCCCTCTTCTGAGAGTGAAGCCTCTCAATAACCATCTGCTGCTGCTCAAGTTCGAAGTCCTTAGACTTCAGTTCCTCGGTCATGTCCCGGATCCTCTTGTTCCTATCCTGGACGCGTTTCTCTTGACTCTTGAACTTGCGGTCCTGGGCCTCGAACTTTGTGTCCATTTCCTTGATCATCTCCTCCTGCTGCGCAAAAAGCTTGTCCTTCTCGCGAAGCTGCACACAAGCTTCGTCATTACCTAGCATGACGTTCGTCTGTCGTATCTACGTCGAGAAGAGTCTCTAAGTCACGAAGATAAAGGCGTATCGGCTCCGCGGTGCTTCTCGAGTCGTCCTCGAAGTCGATGGACTCTCCGTCAACATCACGTCTTAGAAGGCGTGAAAATGAGTACCCTAACATGCGGGTGGCGGCCTACGATCGTCCTATCAGGTCTGCATGACTACCTCCATGCCTCTCTCCTGTCATCGTGCATCAACTTGAAGACGATGGCCTCTGTAATGCTCGATCTGGCGTCTGGCTGGTCACCTTGAAGCCCAGAGGTCCTTCCTCTCGAACTTGGTGAGTGGGTACACCGTGATGGTAGGAAGAGGAGACCAAGTAGAGTGGTAAGCTCAATGATACGGGGACCAAAACGAGTAACCCGAAACTCCTCAACGGTCTTGTGACAGCAGGCATCTATTTACAAGATTAAAAAGTTAGAACAACGCAATTCAAGATAAATCAAGACAAACATTCATACATATTAAGTGAAACATAATTGTCACACAAGTCATGCATACATAAGTCCATTACATCACTCAAGGTCCATACTTATTTAAAATATCTTTTGAAAACAAGGTGATAAGTGGTGGTCCAACTAACTAAGTGTCCTTACAATCAATCTCACGGGATCTATTATTAAACACAATGTTCCTAGAGGCAATCCACCAATCCCGCTCTCTTGACTCTATTACTAAGTCTATAACATCTCCCTTATTTCTTGGTTGGTGTCTTCCAACTCTTGAGTAAGCTCCTTCTCTTTCTCTAAGTCCTTTTGGAGGTTGAGCATTACACTTGACTCTAGCACTTAGTTCCTTGATAGTCCTCCAAGCTGCATCCTGGTGACTCAAAGAATGTGGTGTGCATGGTAGTGTTAGTGTACATGCAGAATCCCCTTTCTTTGTGGTTGTCTTCCTTGTTTTTGTACAAGTGAAGTTGCACCCACCAATACTCCACTCCTTCGTCCATCACTGGAAAGCCCTTGTACACAGCTTCACCATGTGCATCCATTGCCTCCATGAGGTCCTTGAGAATATTGGGAAACTCAGTTTCACATTCCAAGGTCATGGTCATGAGTGGTCCCTTCTTCACGGCTTCGTTGATGGAATTCATCTACAAGGAAGTTAAAAGAGATTAGGAAAAGTTTCTGAGAAGAATAGACAAGTGTAGAAGTAGTTTGAAAACTTTTTCCTTAGTGGTTTTCAATCCTAGGGTCATAATCCTCAACACAACAGGTGCTCGATACCATCTGTTAAACCCTCCTTTATAAAGGATAGGATCCTGTGATTGCAATGCTAGTCCACGGATCAATGCTAGCATCCACAGTTTAAGATGAAGTACACGATACAAAGGTCGTTTATTACATTCATTCCGGAGATAAAACATAGTCTTTTACAACTCGGGCCATAGGCCTAATACAAGAGTTTTAGGAATAAGTAAATAAACACAAGTCTTCATCTTCATGTGCCGAGCAAGCATGTTGAGTGTAGACTCATGACTCCTAATCATCATCGGAGTAACTGCAACATCACAAGTTCTGACCACAGAGGGTCAATACTTTGGAATAGTATTGGCAAGTGATACCTTAGTATTTTTTAAGTGGACTATATTACTATATGCATTTTGGCTAGTGTAGCTTGGCTTGCTTTGCTTGAAAATAAACTTTTCCTATTAGTTGAAATCACTAAGTTGTTCTTTATCAAAAACATTCCCAAGGAAACCACCAATAGACATTGGGGACCTTCACCCTTGTTCACCCACAAATTTTACTTAGAAGTTGGAGTGATGAGATTCTTGTGGCTTCCATGTCTTGATGCTCAAAGTGTCCATTTCCTTGGACAAGGCTAAGTACTTAGGTTTTCCATCTGCAGAGGTTGTGCACTTTCCCACAGACTTGGTTTCCCAAGACAGGACCTTCGAAGCCTTTCCTTAGTCAAATGGACGCGCTCCATCCTATCATCCCATATACCACCAACTGTCCAAATGACTAAGTTCTAGCTACCTATATGATCAAGGCAGAGCCCATATTGCCAAGTGGTTGCACTGTAAGCTTTCTCAACACTTGGCCTCCAAATCCCTTTGTGCCTGGGTGGCTTACCACAAGTGAGATACACAACCCAAGTCCATGGCCTTGTGTAACCACTCAACATAACCCATACTTTCTTTTCCACCCAGGAGGTTCATTTGACTTAGTGGTTTTATTAGGAAAGTATAAGTCTCATGACTTAGAAATATTTTCTTCATTGTAGGTGTAGTTTTTCACCAACCCATGTTTTGCTATAAGCTAGGCTAAGCAAAGTATGGCAACTTATCTTAGGGATAATTCCTTAGAAATTCTACTATACTACATAGGATTTCCCATCTTTTGCATTAGACAAAATATTATGCAATAATATAATAAAATATCTAATGCTAGTTCAAAACATAGGACAAATATATTCATGTAAATATCACTTGCCTTGGTAGTGTGGAGAGTAGCACTCTTCACAATCACAATCACTAGCAAAATCTACACAAGAAATCAAAGCACACAATTACACACAATTAAATACAAAAAATAATATGAATGCATGCATGCAAGAATTTACCAAGTGTTAAATTTTGAAGATTCTACCAAGTGTGTTCATGACTTGAAACATAACATGTCACAAGTTTGTCCAATAAACTTATTTGGCCATAATAAAATTTTATAAAGATAATTCTATATCTAAAATAGCCCTAAACTTGTTCCACAAATAAAACCATTTTAACTGTTACTCTATGCTAAACAAATTGGATATTCGAGAAGGCCTTGTTTCACTTTGAATCCAACGGTATAAAGTTTGCAAAAATCTAACGTGTCATTTGAAAGTTATGAGCATTTGAAGTTTGAATCTAATTCAGGTTTTAAATTCTTTTTAATCCAAACCTTGCCACGTCGAGTTATTCTTGGCGCGTGCAGTTCGCACGGATCACCCTTCCGAGTTGGATCTAACTAACTTGCGGCTCGGATCTGTCCATACCCCTTCGTTAAGTGAAGTGTTTATCTGGCGTGATTCAGATCTAACGGTTATGAATCTCCTAAACAAAATCGAGCGGCGCTACCGGGCGGTAGCGGGCGTCGATGTGATGCGGCGTTCTAGGTCGCCCGGGGAAGGGGGAAGATGCTTACTAGAACCGCAGGAGGCTGCTGATGCTCAAGGTGGCAATGGCTTGGAAAGGGGCATTCGGATTCGTTAGGGATTTCTCGCCGGAGTTCGCGAATGCGTCTGCCACGGTCAGTCGTCGACGTTGGCGAGGTTCCTCGTCGTGCTAAGCCAAAACAGGGGTACTGTCAGATGCGCAAGACGATGTGGATTCTAAGCGTATCAAACAGAGGGCAAGGGGCGGTGGTTACTTACGACGGAGGAGGTCGCGGAGTTCTTGCAGAGACGGTGGCGGCGGTTGGCGTTGCAAAGCTAGGGGTCATGCGAAGCAAACGGAAAGTGTCGAGAAGATGCACAGAGGTTCCACGAACAAGATAGCGTGAATGCGAGGGGGGAACTCGAGACTCACCGAATTGGCCGGTTGATGAGACGGCCGGGTTGCAGAGAGAAATCGCGCACTGGGGCGTGCTTGCGGTTTGGGGAAAAGAGAGGGACGGAGGGGTTTATAGCTGGCTAAGCGCGAGAATTACTCGGCCATTGATTGAATTGGCGCGATTATCACTCGAACGGCGGCGTTGATTGGGTACGAACAGTCGTGCTTGGTGGAGACGATGGCGTGGAGATGGCCCGCTTGTCGGAGGTGCGAAGTGCAGGTGGGGTGCGCTTGTCGGCTCGGTAGCGTGTGCTCGCGTGTGTGAAAAGAAAAGGAGATCCCGGGTGGGCTTCGGGCTCGTTCTTCTTTGGGCGGATTGCCGCGTGGCCTTTCCTTTTGAAGGACTCTTTTCTTTTCTAAATTCATTTTCTGGTATGAATTTTAATATGAATTCAAATCCTTTTGAAATCAAACTGCCTTGGGACTTTTGGGGTTTTGTGGATTCAAAATAGTCATAAAACTAAGTGGTTACTTTGCAAGGCTTGGTCCAGCTTGGTTTCTAAATAATTAGGGATTTGTTCTTGTTTGCAAGTAATTGAAAGAGATTTTGAAAACTACTTCTAAATTTGAAATCTTGGGGTTTAAAAGTTTTACCCAACTTTCCATCAATGGAGGCAAACAACAAGTATTTAAACATTCAAATTTCAAAGGGTGATGTTTATTTGAGACAAATTGACCACATGAAATCATAGCTCATATTCTATCACTAAGTGATTTTTGAGAAAACCCTTAAATGAATGAATGATGCAAAGTGATATGAATGAGTTTTGAAACTATGATTTTTGGGATGTTACAGCTATAACCTCCGCTGCCTGCTGGGACAAGGGAGAGAAAGGTCTTCGTCGAGTACCGAACGTGTGACCGACTGCGGAAGCGCTGCCGGAACGCAGCGCCGGAAGGATCGTCTACGCGATCTTGAGATCGGCAAGAGTACGACTACATCACCCACGAGAATCCGCTCTCGTTAAAAACTTTGGAATCTTTGAGGGTGAGTTATTCCATTGACTCGTTGCTACAATCTAGTAGATAGATCTTGGCTTGTTTGTTTGTATGCGGTAGAAAATTTTTGTTTTCCATGCTACGAACCCCTAACAGTGGTATCAGAGCCGTGTCTATATGTAGATATGTTGCACGAGTAGAACACAATGGTCATTGTGGGCGGTGGTGCTTTTATTATCAATTGCTTCTTGTGTACTTTGCATCTTGCGTTATGATGGGATGAAGCAGCCCGGGCTAACCTTACATGAGATCTTTCATGAGACTTGCTCCACGCTCAACATGCAACTTGTATTGCATAAGTGGCTTTGCGGGTGTCTATCTCTCCCATTATAGTATAGATCCAATTTACAACGGGCACTTGATAGTTCAAACATCAACGTTGTGGTTCTTATTCGTAAGTTAGATCGACACTTTTTGAAAGCCCCAAACCACGTAAAACATGCAAAGAAATTAGAGGCGTCTAACTTTATTTTGCAGGGGTGTGCTGTGATGTGATATGGCCATGATTGTGATTATATTTGATGTATGCAATGTTCCTTATTGTAAGATTGGCAACCGGCAGGAGCCATATGGTTGTCTTTAATTTCTGTTAAGACCCGCGTGTCTATTCAAAGTAGTTGTAATAGTTGAAGTTGGTGGACGACAACCATGAAGCAGTGTCATTGACCTTGATGCAATGCTGGTGATGATGGAGATCATGTTCGTGCTTGAAGATGGAGATCGGAATCAGAAAGAAGAAAGGCCATATCATATCACATATTATGAATTGCATGTGATGTTAATCCTTTATGCATCTTGTATTGCTTAGTTAACGACGGTAGCATTATAAGATGACCCCTCATGCACATAAATTTCAAGTCTAAAGTGTTCATCCTTAGTGAGCACCGTTGCTAAAGCTTGTTGTTTCGAAGCACCACGTGATGATCGGGTGTGTTAGATTCTGCAAGTGTATACAACGTGAGCAAGCCAGATTTGCTCATGCAGAAGCTAAGGTTTGATCTTGACGAGCCTAGCATGTACAGACATGGTCTCGGAACACGGATCACCGAAAGGTAAAGCATGAATCATATAGTAGATATGATGAACATGTCGATTGTTCGCCATTGAAGCTACATCAACTCTCGTGATGATCGGTGTTGATGTGGTGGATTTGGTTTGTGTGATCACTAAAACAATGTGAGGGATATTGTTTTGAGTGGGAGTTCACCTAGATTAATTTAACTATTAATTAGAACTCAATTTGTCATAAACTTAGTCTAAACTATTGCAAATATGTTGTAGATCGATGGCGGCCCCTACCATCAATTTTAATGTGTTCCTAGAGAAAGAAATGTTGAAAAACAATGGAAGCAACTTCGCGGATTGGTTCCGCAATTTGAGGATTGTCCTCACGGCTAGTAATTTGACCTATGTGCTAGATGCACCGCTGGGTGACCCACCTGCAGCTACTGCTACCGATGAAGTAAAGAATGTTTTCGCTCGGAAGACTCAAGACTCCACAGGTTCGATGTGCGATCTTGTATGGTTTAGAATCGGAGCTTCAGAAAAGGTTTGAGAATTCAGACCCACATGATATTGTCCGTGATCTCAAATTGATCTTTCAGACTCACGCGGCAATTGAGAGCTATGAGGCTTCTGAAAAGTTCTTTAACTGCAAGATGGAAGAGGGCAACTCCGTCAGTGAGCATGTGCTTAAGATGTCTGGGCACGCAAAGAAACTTCAAAGCTTGGGTATAGTGATTCCTAATGCTTTGGGGATTTATCGTGTCCTCCAATCACTACCACCAAGTTACAAGAACTTTGTGATGAACTACAATATGAAAAACATGAACAAGCAGTTGCCAGAACTCTTCGCCATGTTAAAATCTGCAGAAGTGGAGATCAAGAAAGAGCACCAAGTGTTGATGGTCAATAAGACCACCAAATTCAAGAAAGGCAAGTCTAAGCAAAAGGGACACTTCAAGAAGGGTGATAAGAAAGTTACCGCACCGACGAAGAAGACCAAGGCTGGACCTAAGCCTGATATAGAGTGCTTTTCGCAAGGAGAAGGTCCTCGAAGCGGAATTGCCCAAAGTACTTGGCGGATTTGAAGAACGGCAACATCAATAAGAAAGGTAATCGATATACATGTTATTGATGTGTATCTCACTAGTACTGTAGTAGTGCTGGTATTTGATCTTGGTTCGGTTGCTCATATTTGTAACTCAAAACAGTCTTTGCAGAATAAACGGAAGCTAGCGAAGAACGAGGTGACGATGCGCGTGGGAAACGGATCAAAGGTTGATGTGATCGCGGTCGGCACGCTACCTCTTCATCTACCATAGGGATTAGTTTTATACTTAAATAATTGTTATTTGGTGCCTGCGTTAAGCATGAACATTATATCGGGATCTTGTTTATTGCGAGACGGTTACTTGTTTAAGTCCGAGAATAATGGTTGTTCGATTTATATGAGTAATATGTTTTATGCACATGCACCTTTGATAGATGGTCTATTCTTATTGAATCTCGATAGTGGAAATACACATATTAATAACATTGAAGCTAAACGTTTGAAATTGAGCGATAAATCGACATATATGTGGCATTGTCGTCTTGGTCGCATTGGAGTGAAGCGTATGAAGAAACTCCATTCCGATGGACTTCTTGAATCACTTGAAAGATGCGAAGCATTTCTGATGGGTAAAATGACTAAGACTCCATTTTCTGGTATGATGGAGCGAGCTGCGGACTTATTGGAAATCATACATACCGATGTGTGTGGTCCAATGAGTGTAGCATCACGCGGTGGTTATTGTTATGTTATTACCTTCACAGATGACTTGAGTAGATATGGGTATATCTATTTCATGAAACATAAGTCCGAAACTTTCGAGAAGTTTACGGAATTTCAAAGTGAGGTTGAGAATCAACATAACAAGAAGATTAAATTTCTACGTTCTGATCGTGGAGGTGAATATCTAAGTTACGAGTTTGGCGAGCATTTGAAGAAATGCGGAATACTTTCACAATTGACACCGCCGGGAACACCACAGCGTAATGGTGTGTCCGAACATCGTAATCGAACTCTTTTAGATATGGTTCGTTCTATGATGTCACTTACAGATTTACCGCTATCATTTTGGGGTTATGCATTAGAAACAGCCGCATTCACTTTAAATAGGGCACCATCTAAATCCGTTGAAACGACACCGTATGAATTATGGTTTGGGAAGAAACCTAAATTGTCGTTCCTTAAAGTTTGGGGTTGCGAAGCCTATGTAAAGAATTTACTGATGGGACAAGCTTGAACCCAAAGCGGAAAAATGTGTCTTCATAGGATACCCAAAGGAAACTATTGGGTATACCTTCTATCATAGATCCAAGGCAAAATCTTCGTTAAGAATGGATCCTTTCTAGAGAAGGAATTTCTCTCGAAGAAGTGGGAAGTAAAGTAGAAATCGACGAGGTTATCGAACCTTCTCTCGAACTTGCAGTAGGCGCAGACCGGAAGAAGTTCCTGTGGCTGCACCAATAATAGAGGAAGCTAATGATGATGATCATGAAACTTGGTGAAGTTACAGAGCCTCGCAGGTCAACGAGAACTCGTACCACTCCTGATTGGTATGATCCCGTTATGAGTGTCATGCTGGTGGACAACACCGATGACCCTGTGACATATGAGGAAGCGATGATGAGCCCAGATTCCAATAAATGGCAAGAAGCCATGAAATCTGAGATTGGATCCATGTACGAAAACCAAGTGTGGACTTTGGTGGACTTACTGGGATGGCCTAAGGTCACGAGAACAAATGGATTTTCAAGAAGAAAACAGATGCTGATGGTAATGTTACTGTCTATAAAGCTCGACTTGTCGCAAAAGGGTTTTGACAAATTCAAGGAGTTGACTACGATGGGACTTTCTCACCAGTAGCGAAGCTAAAGTCTATGAGGATTATGTTAGCAATCGCTGCATATTATGATGATGAGATATGGCAGATGGATGTCAAAACAGCGTTCCTCAATGGAGACATTGATGAAGAGTTGTATATGATGCAACCCAAAGGTTTTGTCGATCCTAAAGATGCTAACAAGGTATGCAAACTTCAACGGTCCATATATGGATTGAAGCAAGCATCCCGAAGTTGGAATCAATGTTTTGATAAGGTGATCAAAAGTTTTGGTTTTATACAAACTTATGGAGAAGCTTGTATTTACAAAAAAGTGAGTGACTGTAGAATTCTTAATACTATATGTAGATTACATATTGTTGATTGGGAATGATGTAGACCTTCTTAATAGTGTCAAGGAATATTTGAATAATAGTTTTTCAATGAAGGATCTTGGCGAAGCAGCTTACATATTGGGCATAAAGATTTATAGAGATAGATCGAGACGCCTAATATCATTGTCACAAAGTACATATTTAGACAAAGTTCTAAAGAGATTTGGAATGGAAGATAGCAAGAAAGGGTTCTTGCCCATGTTGCCCAATATGACCTTGCGTAAAACTCAAAGTCCGACAACGGCAGAAGATAGAGAGAGGATGAGTAAGACTCCCTATGCCTCAGCCATATGATCTCTAATGTATGCCATGCTATGTACTAGACCCGACATTGCATATGCTGTTAGTTTAACTAGCAGATATCAAAGTGATCCAGGAGTGGATCATTGGACAATCAAAAACATCCTTAAGTACTTGAGAAGAACTAAGGATATGGTTCTTTCTTATGGAGGTGATGAACAACTCGTTGTTCTTGGTTACACCGATGCTAGTTGGAACACCGATCCGAGATGATTCTAAATCACAATCGGATACGTATTTACTTTGAATGGTGCGCAGCTTAGTCGGAGGTGCAAAGTAAAGCGTTGTGGAGATCTTCAATGAATCGGAATACATGGTCGCTTCGGAGGCTTCACAAGAAGCGATATGGATGAAAGAGTTCATTCTGAGCTCGGTGTGGTTCCAAGTGCTGGACCCAATGTCTATCTCTTTGTGATAACATGGGCGCCATAGCCAATGCGCAAGAACCAAGGTCACACAAGACGCTGAAGCACATCAATCTACGTTTCCACGCTATTTGAGAACATGTCCAAGATGGTGACATAAATATTTGCAAAGTACACACAGATCTGAATGTGGCGGATCCGTTGACTAAACCTCTCCCGAGGGCAAAACATGACCAACACCAAACTGCCATGGGTGTTCGGTATATTACCATGTAATCTAGATTAGATGACTCTAGTGCAAGTGGGAGACTGTTGGAGATATGCCCTAGAGGCAATAATAAATATAGTTATTATTATATATTTGTGTTTATGATAAATGTTTACATTCATGCTATAATAGTATTAACAAGGAAACATTAATACTTGTGTGATTTGTAAACCTAATTTGAAGTCCCTAGTAAAGCCTCTTCATAATACTAGCTTGTTGGTTAATAAATGATTGTGGTTTCCCTATCATGAAAATTGAGATGTTATTAACAACAAGATCATATCGTTAGGAGAATGATATGATGGACATACCCCTATAGATAAGCGTAGCATAAAGATCAAGTCATTTAACAGTTCAATTGCTATATGCTTTCTGATACATAGTAACCTAATTCCTTCGACCATGAGATCATGCTTATCACCATCACCGGAAGGATGCTTTGATGACATCAAACACCACACCGTAACTGAGTGGCTATAAAGGTGGCATTGAGTGTTCGTAAAGTATTGGTTGAGACACATGGATCAAGAGTGGGATTTGTCCATCCATATGACGGATAGATATACTCTGGGCCCTTCTCGGTGGAATGTCATCCAATTATCTTGCAAGCATGTGACTGGCTCACAAGGGATCACATATCACGGGAATGAGAAAAGAGTACTTATCGGTAAGCGAGGTTGAACTAGGTATGCAGAGATACCGACGATCAAAACCTCGGATAAGTAAACTATCGTGAGACAAAAGGAAATTGGTATCGTATGTAAGTGGTTCATTCGATCGCAAAGTAATCGTAGAAATATGTGGGAGCCATATGAATTTCCAGATTCCTCTATTGGTTATTGTTCGGAGAAGTGTCTCGATCATGTCCGCATAATTCACGAACCGTAGGGAGACACACTTAAGGATTTGTTTGAATAGTTTTGGAATGATGAGTAAGAGACCGAATGTTGTTCGGAGTCTCGGATGGGATCCGGGATATCACGAGGAGATCCGGAATGGTCTGGAGAATAAGATTCATATAGGAAAGTCCTGTTTTGGGGTTGGAGAATGGTTCCGGTGTTTTCATCGGGAATGTTCTAGAAGGTTCCGGAATGTCCGGCACTCCGGAGGGGAAGGGTACATGAATGTGTCATAACAAGTTGGAATGATTGCATCATGTACTATGTGTCATCGCTGAGCGAAATAAAGGGATAAATCAAATCCTAGTTTGAAAAGTCAAACGGCTATTTTGCTTGGTGGAGGGAGAGTAGGAAACCTACTTGGGGAGGAGTTCCTCTCCCTCCACCCGCCGGCCTTGGAAGCCGAGTTGGGAGGACTCCTCCCTTTGCCGCCCTCCACCTATATAAGGAGGGGCAGGGCTGCCCCTCTAGACACACAACTTGCACCCCGCAAACCCTAGCTCCAAGGCCCCGGCGCCGCCACCACCTGCTGCTGCCGCCGCCTAGGGATAAACCCTAGTCGCCGAGTTGGGGCACCCCTTTCCCTAGCCGCCAGCCTAGCCTCTTCTCCTTGGTGCGTCTAAACCCTAGATCGCTGAGGGCTCTCTCATAGTCCACCATACTCGCTCCGGCTTAAGGCGAAGCCCTGCAAGATCTCCACTCTACTTCCGGTACCACGCCGTCGTGCTGCCGGAATCACGAGGAGAGTGCTACAACCTCCGCTGCCTGCTGGAACAAGGGAGAGGAAGGTCTTCACGAAAATTTAACGTGTGACCGACTGCGGAAGCGCTGCCGGAACGCAGCGCAGGAAGGATCGTCTACGCGATCTTGAGATCGCCAAGAGTACGACTACATCACCCACGAGAATACGCTCTCGTTAAACACTTCGGAATCTTCAAGGGTGAGTTATTCCATCGACTCGTTGCTACAATCTAGTAGATAGATCTTGGCTTGTTTGTTTGTATGCGGTAGAAATTTTTTGTTTTCCATGCTACGAACCCCTACAGCTTCGGGGACAGGTGGAGCAATAGGTGTGCAAATGAAATTATTGTTTTTGTGCTAGTGAAGTCACACAACTTAGTATTTTTAGGAGTAGTCATTTTTGCAAGATTAAAGCAAGCCAACAGAAATAGCAACTAAAGTAGGAACTATTTTTTGTGTGTTTTTGATAAAAAGAAGCAAACCAAACAAAGCAAAAGAAACAAAGCAAAACAAAAACAAAGTAAAGAGATTGGTTGTGAGATACTCCCCTTGCAGAAATCTTCTTTCTCCCCGGCAACGGCGCCAGAAAAAGGCTTGATGTGCTCAGTCGATGTAGAGCCTGTTGGGAACCCCAAGAGGAAGGTATGATGAACACAGCAGCAAGTTTCCCTCAGTTATAGAACCAAGGTTATCGAACCAGTAGGAGAATGAAATCACTTATGAAGGTGTTGCTAACAACGTGGAACCTGCACACAACATAACCAAAATACTCTGCCCAACTTATCAATGAGGTTGTCAAGATCACTGGTTTTGCTGAAAACAAAGGATTAAACGTATAGTGTGGAAGAAAGTAACTGCTTGTGGTAATTGCAGAAAGTAAAC
This sequence comes from Avena longiglumis, assembly GCA_030063025.1. Classification (NCBI taxonomy): domain Eukaryota; kingdom Viridiplantae; phylum Streptophyta; class Magnoliopsida; order Poales; family Poaceae; genus Avena; species Avena longiglumis. The sequence goes on from CP125975.1 coordinate 556,069,033, forward strand.
AATAGATAAAATATCAGTGGAAAGGAATGGACCGGGATCCACAGTTCACTACAGGTGTTTTCTCCATAAGATAAATAACATGCTGGGTGAACAAATTACAGCGGGTCAATTGACAAATAGAGAATGCATAACAATGCATGTACATGGCATGATGATCACTATGAGATTCATTTGGGAATTACAACATGATAGATAGACCGTAATCCAACTGCATCTATGACTAATAATCCACCTCCGGGATATCATCCGAACAACCCTCGGGTATTAAGTTTCAAGCAACAGATAATTGCATTAAGCAAAGTGTGTAATGTAAACAATACAATTGCCAGTAGAAAAATGATTGTTGTTTTCTCCCTAGTAGCAACAACACATTTAAAATATTAGAAGTTTTTGTCACTCTCCCAGATTACTAGAGGCATGAACCTACTATTGATCATAAATACTCCCTCTTGGAGTCACAAGAAAATACTTGTCCAAAGTAACTACTAGCAACAGAGAGCATGCAAGATCACAAATAACATATACATGATAGAATAATTATCAATCTGACAAAGTACTCAATATCCATCGGATCCCCGAAAACACATGTATAATTATAATAAGATGATCTTGATCATGATAGGCATCTCACAAGATCTAAACATGGTAGCACAAATAGGAGAAACAACCATCTATCTACTGCTATGGACCCATAGTCCAAGGATGACTACTCACACATCACTTCGGAGGCTGGCATGGTGATGAAGAAGGCCTTCGGGATGATATCCCCTCTCTGGAAGGGTACCGGGAAGAGCTTCAGATCTCTCTCGATCTAGGGACGATGGTGGCGGTGGCTATGGATTTTTCCTCGGGGGGTTTATATAGGCGAAGGTTCAAGGTCGGTGGATGCTCGAGGGGCCCACACCCTAGGGCGGTATGGCCTAGGGTGGACTCGTGCGGCCCCCTGGTGTGGCTGCCTTGTGGCGCCTCTTCATCTCTCCTTTCGTACTCCGTGTCGTGTCTGGAATTTTTTTACATCAAACCCACACACCATACCAACCTACCAAAATTTTACATCTCTAGCTACGTGGGGTTCGAGTCACCATAACCTATTAAGTCCATCCAACCATCCATTTCTTATTGGAACATGGCATTCGCAGTCTGGAGACGCATCGCGGATCTCTTCCTCGACAATGTCGTCACCTGCGCTGTCTACCTTGATGACGATTTCCATCGACAATGGCAGGGGAATGTGACCGTCTCCACATACTTTTCCCGACTCAAGTCGCCGGCCGATCGCCTGCATGACCTCGGCCGCAACGTCACCGATGCGGATTTGGTTCACCGCATCCTCGCCGGTCTTCGCTTGGACTTTAGGCATGCTGTCACCACCCTATCTCACAAGACGCTGCTCCCGTCCTTCTAGGGCGTACGCTCCTTCATGGTCCTCGAGGAGTCCCGGCATAGCGACAATGACACCAAGCCGGCTAGCACGGCGCTCCACACCACACAGACACCAGACACACCTCCTGCTCCGTCCCCGGCACCTTATCCGACTCCCGCACTTGCACCTCCACCATAACAGCCGCAGCAACCCAAGCCCAAGACCAGCGGCGGCAATTGGAACAAAGGGAAGACAAAGACTATCGCGCCAGCCGCGCCGGCACCCGTGGACTGGCCTCGTCTAGATGTGGCTTACCAATGGCGCCAAACCACTATCCTGGTGCTGGCATCCTCGGTCCCTGCCCTGTGGTCTCCCTCATGTCGCTCCATTCGCTGGGGCTTCCGTGCAACTCTCGCCCACGGCTCCTGTGTACCAAGATTCACATGCGGCGCCCGTGTCGTGCTAGGATCAAGACAGCCTCGTTCACGCTCTTTAGTAACTCTCTCACCAGCAGTAGCAACCCACCAGAGGGGAGTGGATCATGGACACCGGCGCTACCTCGCACATGATGTTAACCCCCTGGTAATCTCACTTATTTGCAACCCTATCTTCCTCATTCTCATATTGGCGTTGGAAATGGGCACTCGCTGCCGATCACTCACACTGGACACGCATCTCTCCCCAAAGCATCTCGCCCCCCTTCACCTTCGCAACATCCTTGTTTCTCCCTTGCTAATCAAGAACCTTCTTTCTGTTTGCATTCTTACCCGCAATAATCCTGTTACTGTCAAATTTGACGATGTTGGTTTCTGTATCAAGGATCGGCGTACCCGCCAGGTGCTACTCCGGTGTAACTCTTCCATCGATCTCTACTCCATCACTCCCAGCACCACAACCACCAGTCCGCTCACCACTGCCACTGCCGACCTCTGTCATCAATGCCTTAGGCACCCCGGATGCGCCAATCTTGCCCGCCAACTGAAGAGCATCGACATCACCAATAAAATTCCCTCCCATGCTTGTAATGCTTGTCAGATGGAAAAGGATGTTAGGTTTCCTTTTTCAGATTCTAGTACAATTTCCTTTCACCCATTTCAGCTTGTACACTGCGATGTCTGGACCTTGCATATACCCAATGTTACTGGATTCAAATATTACTTGGTTCTATTATATGATTTTAGTCACTTTGCATGGACCTTCCCCCTTTGTTGCAAGTCTGATTCTTTTGACACCATTCGTCGCTTTCATGCTTTTACCCTCACCCAGTTCATCCTTCCTCTCATTTCACTTCAAACCGACAATGGCGGCGGATTTGACAACATCATCGCGTGCAACTTCATCCGCGATCATGAGATCTTCTTTCGGATGTCCTGCCTGTATACCTCTCCACAAAACGGGTGCGTCAGGCGCGTCTTACGCACCCTCAACGATACCACGTGGACGCTTATCTTTCACGCTAGCATGCCTATCGTGTTTTGGGAAGAGTCTCTTGCCACGATGATGTTTCTCGTTAACCGTCATCCATGTCGCCCTTGTTAACTTGTCACCCTGTTTCAGGTTCTCTATGGTGCCCCGCCTGATTACGCTAGCCTCCGCGTTTTCGGTTGCTTATGTTATCCAAACACCTTCCCAACGGCGCCTAACAAACTTCCCTGACATCCCTTCCATGTGTTTTCCTCGGTTACTCTCTCGATCACAAAGGATTATATTGCCTTGACCCTTCCACAAATCGTGTCTACGTCTCTCGTCGCGTTCACTTTGACGAACATGTTTTTCTATTTTACTTAACACCTACCCTTGCTGACGACACGTCCCTCGATTTTGTTCTCCACCTGCCTCCCACATCCGATCACACCATCCCTCTCGACGTACCCTCTGTCGTGGCTGAAAAACTTTCCGAACCTGTGCTGCCCCGGCAGCCCACTAGGTCATATCCTTCCGCGCCTCTGCTCACCGCTGATCACCCTAACGTGCCTGCGCCTGCTTCATGTGCATCCACGTCTGACATCGAGCATGCCTGTCCTGTTCCCCCACCGCCACCTGATGCACCATCGCCCGCCTTAGCTTCGCCATCTCTATCTCCTCGCCACCCAGCACCCATTCCCACTCACCCCGTACGAACCCGAGCTTAATCTGGTATTTTCCTCCAAACCCTAAATACGCCAATGTTGCCACCACCGATTCCATCTTCTGCTACCTAAGAGTTTGTGATTGGATTTGAGTGATCCTAATTGGCTAACCGCAATGCAAGTTGTGTTTAGGGATTTGCAGGTGAACATGACATGGACGCTTGTGCCTCGGTCACGTGGAGCTAACGTCATCATCGGTAAGTGGGTGTTCTGGCATAAGTTTTGTGATGACGGGACTCTCGAGCATTACAAGGCCAGATGGGTGTTGCGCGGATTCTCATAGAAGCCTGGCATCAACTTTGATGAAACGTTCTCTCCGGTCGTCAAGTCTGTAACCGTGAGCACCGTCCTCACCATCGCCACCAATAAGGACTAGCCCGTTTACCAGCTCGACGTGAACAATGCGTTTCTACACGGCTTTTTGTAGGAGAGCGTCTACTATCAGTAGCCAGCGGGTTTTGTCGACCTCTCTCACGCTAATGACGTGTGTCTCCTCTCCAAATCATTGTACGGGCTAAAACAGGCTCCACGAGCCTGTCGTTTTGCCGGCTTCCTCGCCAAACTTGGCTTCATCTGTGCCAATTCGGACACATCCCTGTTTGTGCTACACCAGCCGTCCGGCACTGCCTAATTCCTTCTGTACGTCGAAGATATCCTCATGCCCTCCTCCACCGTGCTGCTATGCCACATCATCGACAAGCTCTAGCGTGAGTTCTCGCTGAAGGACCTCGGAGCCCTCCATTACTTCCTCGGTATCACTGTCGAGCGCTCTGTCGAGGGCTTCTTCCTCTCTTAGATAAAATATGCCGAAGAGCTCCTAGAATGGGCTAACATGGCTTCCTACCGCCCGTCTTCTATGCCCATTGACACCAGTGACAAGCTCTCCACCGTGTCTGGGCAGCCTATCGCTGATGCCTCCGAATATCGGAGCCTCGTCGGTGTCCCTCGGTACCTGACGATGACACGGCCCGACATCACCTACGCCGTGCAGTAGGCTTGCCTCCACATGCACGCGCCCATGGACTCTCATCTGGCCATAGTCAAGCGTATTCTTCGGTACGTGAGAGGCACCTCCGGCTACATGCTTCATCTCAATCGCTCATCGTCATTCGATCTCATGGCTTACTCGAACACAGACTGGGCCGGCTGCCTAGACAGACACCACTCAACTTCTAACTATGTTGTCTTCCTCAGGGACGCCTTGGTCTCTTTGTCATCTAAGCGGCATCCCACTGTCTCCGCTCCAGTGCCGAAGCGGAGTATCACGGTGTCACCAATGTCGTTGCAGAAAGTTTTTGGATCCATCAAGTCCTCGCCGAGCTCCATGCTTGTTCCGAAAGCTATTGTTGTCTACTACGACAACGTCTCTGTTGTATATATGGTTGTTAACCCTGTGCATCACCGGCGGACATAGCACATCGAATTGTACATCTACTTTGTTAGGGAGAAGGTTTCTTTAGGGAGTGTTTGTGTGCTTCATGTTCGAACCTCGTAGCAGTAGCCCTCCAGCTTGTGTGTTCGGCCACCCATGCTCAAACTGTGCAGGGAGGGGGTTGACGATTAGGATCTAGTCTCTCTAATTGTTCCTGTAACATGTAACTAACACCTAGTCTTCAGGCCACTTCCCATATTTTGTTGTACATGTAGATCACGATCCCCATGATCATCGACGGTTATACTATACTATATATACATGAGGAAATACAAATCACTCACGGAGTGCATCCAAATCCCTCTCTGCTATTCAACACTGATGCCATCTCCGTCATGAACGGCGTCAAAGACGACCGTATCGGGACTGTCGGCGTGCATCCTAGTGCCCTCTCCATGGAGCCGAAGATGATGGTGTCCGGCTGCCAGCGTACAGCCTGGTGCTCTCCCCACTTCACACAAACAACACGGAGTGGTAACGGCTGGCCTAGTGACGGGGTTGCCGACGGCCATCCCGGTGACATCTCCGTCGGGAAGGTGCCGAAGACAATGGAATGGGCTACCAGCGAGTAGCCTGGTTGCCATCTTCTTGAGAATGACGACGTCGAATGGTAGCCGACATGCAGGAGCGCCATCTCCACTACGGCGAGCTGGACCAAGGGGCGACGGCAGGGCTGCCAGCGTGCAAGTCGGCGCCATCTCCACCACGGCGAGCTGGACCAAGGGGAAACCACAATGTTCCAGTCAGTTATCTCTGACATTCACGTCCCCCACTGCCGCTGTTGCATGTCCTCGGTGGCGGCGGGAGGTCTTTCGGTGCCCTAGATCGGCCTCGAGGGGCGCTACTACCCCGAATGGTTGCTGCGGATTGGCAGAGGAGACCGGCGGCAGGAAGATCCGTCCATCTCCGGTGGTGGCGGTGGAAGTGGGGATTTTGGTCCTCGGCCTCGTGTCCGAGCAAATAAAGGAGAGGGGTATGGATTTTTTGGGGTTGGTTTCCTAAATTTAGTCCTCTAAACGTTTATAGTCTTTTTAGAGGCTGATTTGGCCGTTAGGACTAAATCATTTCTCTAGAAGGTTTTTTAGGGATTGGGTTAGAGATGCTCTTAGAACTGTGTCGTAAATTCGTGCATCCGAGAAATGCACGTGGGAAATAAAAAGTACTCAAACAACTTTCTATTACAGTCTTTTAGTAAACGTGTTGCGGATTGCTGAATAATTATCAATACACTGCATGTTGACAATCTTTATTGATTGTAACTATACATTCCAACAAATCATTACATACTTTCTATAAGCTTCTTGCTTTTGGACTGCCTATAAACCTATGAAAGCTATCAAGCCTCCTTCCCTAACCCCCTTGCGCCCCCTCGTGTCGCCCCCTCCTGGTGACCGAGGGGGCCAAATCCTAACCCCACCGCCACCTCCTCCCTCTCCATCCTTCTCCCTTCTCGTCGCCCCCGGAGGGCCACCGGCCTAATTGCGCGGCGCCGGTGATGGGGGCGTCGAGGATCTGGCCTCCCGGCCCCAGTGCGGCGGTAGGGAGGAGAATGCCGGCGCTAGACGGGGCCCACTCGCCATCGATGTTTACGTGGCTCCGGTCGGCGGTGGCTTCGTGGGAGCTCGGATCTGGAGGCGGTGGCCTCTACCAAAGTGGCGCGGGTGGCTATCTGGTGGAGGAGGTGACGGCGATGGGATTCTGTTGGAAGACCTAGATCGGCTCTCTAACCATATTTGCCTGCTCGATCCGTTCTTCGGAAACCGGCCGGCGGTGTGGGGATCGTTGTGTCGGATCTAATAAAGGTGTTGGTCATTTGGTTTCTTTCGCACGAAGACAAAGATCTGCTTGATGTCTGCCCTCGTTGATCTGGTCTAGAGAGGCGGGTTCCGGAAGGCTCCGCTGGCGAACTCCTATGGGCGTATCATGCCTGGAGATTGTTGGATCGGAAGGTATTCGGTCATGCGCACCTTGTTTTTCTGTCCGTTTGGTTTCAGCGGGAGCATTGCGAAGTTCTGTTTTTTGTTCCCACCAAGTACCATTCTTAGAGCCATCGTGAAGTCAGATGCGTAGAATGTCAGGAAACGGAAATTTGAGGGTAGTGATGGTGATTTTTGTTCTTGTGGCGACAAAGAACTGGCTGCGTGATCTGGGACTCGTTGCGATCATGCGGGAAGACAACATGTGGGAAGTTCGCCTTAACTTGGTGGTGAAAATCTAAGGTCTGGCTTTAACTGGTTGTGCCTCGCAATGACCTTGTTGAAGTCATTATTTTGTGAGCAAGGACTTTCTCCGGGGTGAAAACCTATGATCTTTGATCGGGCAATGACGGCGCTTGGACACTGTTTTCTTCTTGAAGACATTGTTATTGGAGTGAAGGACCACTGGTGTTGTTCTGATGGTGTCAGTGTCGTTACTTTGAGGATTAGTACTCTGTAGTGGGACTTTTCTTTTTTGTAATTTTTCTTTATTTTTTTCTAGGTTGTGTGCATCCGTAGGGCCGTTAGGGCATGCGCTGTTGCAAAGGCTGGTGTAATTGGTATCCCTGTGATATTAATATATACTCTTTTCAAAAAAAAAGTAGACTACTAATACAACCGAGTAATTACGGTTCTTTCAAATTACTGAAGCTTTCATTCATTATGAGATCAAAAGGGATTACAGCGAGCAATCACACCAATCAAACACAAGGATACTGATGTATGCAATCAGATCACAAGATAAAGGAAATAATCAAGAAAGCATGGGCAAGCTAGAGTAGAACACTCCGAACGGTGTGATAAACGATGTTTTCTCTTGATCTTCGACCTTGAGACGAATCTGGTTGTAGCCTGAGTAGGCATCGAGGAAGGAGAGTTTCTCACATCCTGCGGTCGAATCGATGATCTGGTCGATCCGAGGAAGAGGGAAGTGGTCCTTTGGGCAGTGCTTGTTCAGTGACGTGAAGTCTACGCACATCCGCAGGATATCCGTGTCCTTCTTGGGGACCATCACTGTATTTGCGAGCCACTCGCTTTCTTTGATCTCCCTGATGAAGTCTGCGGCGAGTAACCTGTTTATTTCCTTCCCGATGGCTTCGGCCCGTGGCTCGGACAGTCTCTGGATGGACTGCATGACGGGCTTGGTGTCTGGAAAGACATTGAGTGCTTGCTCGGCGAATTCCCTGAGAACTCATGGCATGTCCGTAGGACACCAGGCGAAGATTTCCCAGTGCTCACGGAGGAATTCGACGAGCGCGCTTTCCTATGCGGGGCTGAGGTCGTTGGCGATCAGCGCTGTCTTGGAGGCATCCGTCGGATGGACCTACACCTTCTTTGTGTTGACGGTGGATTCGAAGGACATGTCAGGTGCGTTTTGTCGTGCGACTGGGGGTGCCCCATTGTCCGTCACCTCGCGGAGCCTTACGAGTTCCTCCTGCATGCCGAATGATTGGGAGATTCTATTGAAATCCCTGTCGCATTGGTCCGATCGGGTGAAGCTCCCGTGGATTGTGATGACGCCCTTGACCGGCATCTTGAGTAGCGTGGCGAGTGTGGGACAGCCAAGAACGTTATAATGCTACACGCCCGAGGATGGCGTGAACTTGTGATGGTGAGTCCACCACTAATTCGAGCCGTTCGTCAAATTGTTCGGGTCAAGATGACGCCGAGCCATATTTTTCCTGTGGAATATGCCCTTTCCTCGGCAATGCCGTGAACGTTGTATCGATTGTTCCAGTTGCACCGCGGGATCCGCATTGCTGCCGAGTACTGCGAACATCGATTGATGCTGCCGCCGTCCCCATGAAGACGCGACTCATCTTGAAACCTTCGATCTGCGCCTCCAAAGACCAGGGCAGCATGACCGGCGAGGATCCGCAAGGTGGTCCGAACGATCGAACGTGATGTAGGACTCGATCCGCCGAGGTACTCGAGGATGGCGGTGGAGTTGCCACGGCCGTTGATCTGTCGGGTGATTTTCTTTGCACCCTATTCGTAGGGCGCCTTCCGGATCATCGTTCTTTCGGTGGGGATACCCGTTCCCAGCGTTGTTACATCCGGTGCGACCGGTTGGTTCGGGCCTCCTACGGTGGCGGGAGGAGCTCCATGCGCTATCTCACCGGGCGCGGTGCTCTGAATCGAGGAAGTAGAGCTTGCCTCATCCGGACCATGCTTTCCGAGTTTACGAACTCGCGCCCTTGAGCATGTGTCTTGCCTTCTTTTTGTCATCCTGTTTGTCGATGTAGAAGTGGATGGTGCATGGACCCGAAAGTTTTTCGTATGCTGAGGGTCCGTTATCGCGGTCGCGGCGCTGCCACGACTGTGTTGGGCGTCCTCCTTCGCGGAAGTTTCCTCCGCGGTATCCTCCGTTGTTGCGGTTGGCGTCGTTGCGGCGATCGGCGTAGCCGGGCGCGATCATGTCGGGTTCATCGCGATCGTCGTATACGCGCGATCTTCTCTTGCTACGACGCTCTCGCCGTCGACTGTAGTCGTCCTCTTCTTCCGATTGTGCTCGGTGAATGGAATCTTCGCCGTCAGCCCACCTGTTGGCAATGTCCATGAGGTGGTCGAGTGTTTTGGGATTGACGCGCCCGAGTTCCTTCTTGAAGTCTTGGCGCTTGACTTCGTCCCTGAAGGCGTCGATGGCCCTCTCTTCGGAGATGTGCGCTGCGGAGTTCTTTGTGTTGGACCAGCGTATATGTACGAGCGAATGGATTCGCCCGTTCGTTGAGTGCAGGCTCGCAACTCTTCGATTGAGGCGGGCCTCTTGCTGGTGCCCTTGAAGTTTCGGATGAAGCTGTAAGCTAGCTCATCCCAACTTCGGATGGACCCTGAAGATAGGCTGCTGAGCCAGATCCGGGCCGCTCCTGTCAGCTGCAGCTGAAGGCATTGCATGGCGGTTTCCTTGTTTCCGCCGTGCAATTTGACGGACGATAGGTGGTCGCTGAGCCATGCCTTTGGGTCTTGCGTGCCGTCGAACTTCGGAGTATCTGAAGGAAGCTTGAAATTTCGCGGCATCTTTGTTCGCCGAACAGATCTGCTGAACCATCGGGCTCCGCAGAGTTCTCCTTCGTATTCGTCCATCTCGGATTCAGACGAGCATGCGCGCTTGGCTCGCGCTTTGTTGATTTTGCGATGTGTGAGCGCGTCTCTGGCGTCGTAGTCGCGGTTGCGGCGGTGCGAACTCTTCTTCCTTCGAGGAAGGTCATGTTCCTCTTCTTCGGATGAAGGGGTGGGGTTGTGGTCGAACCTGACCGGAGCTTTCTTCTTTGGCTCTGTGGGAGCTTCCTGGTGGAGCGCAGCTCCGACGAGTCCGAGTTCGGTAAGTGAGTACTTGTGCATGGCCCTCTTCGGGTCACCCTCTGGAGGTGGGTGGGCTGCGAGGTACGCAGTGGCTGCCATGATCGCAGCTGCGCGCTTTTGGGATGACGCGTTGCCGCATCCATCTCCATGAAGGATGTGTGGAGGTTCGGTCACCACGGCCCTTGGGATCCACGTTCTCCATCCGAGAGCGGTGCTTGTTTCCTTGGTTGTCGTTCGAGCTGGAGCCGATGCCCATGGCGGAGAGCGCGGCTCGTCGCGCGCTGGACTCTGCGGCTGCTTGCTTGCGTCTGTCAAGCACCTCCTGCATCTTGACCTGCTTCTTGTGCTCCTCGATCAGGAGCGGGTGGTAGGCCATCAGCAGATCCCGGGAGGAGTCTGCAAGCAGGACTATGTTGCCTGCCACGGCGTTGCGTGCCTGGGCCCATCCTTCTTTGCTAAGGAGGATGACATGGCCATTGTTTTCCCCTTCGGGTGGGGGATGGCTTCTTCTATTCCCGTTGTTTCGGTCTGGCGGGTTAGGTGTCGGGTTGGGCGGCGGGTTGGGTGTTTGCTGATCCCCGTCAGCTTGTATGACTACGGCGCATTGATAGCGCCAGAGATTGGTCCATTGCGCAGCTTTCGATCGAACAGAGGGTCCTTCATCCGATGGCGGATCGCATAGATCGGAGTACCGCAATGCCTGTCGAGGAATCATCTGTTGATGATGTTGTGCGTAAGCACGTAAAGGGGTCCATGAAGCGGCCTGATTGATGGTAGGGCACCCGCCGGAGGCGGAGGGTGCCGCTTGCCACCCGGAAGCAGAAGCTCCCGAACAGGATTTCGAGTCCATTGCCTACGGGCTCGAAGTCCTTCATGGTGGCCAGCGAGTGGGCGGTGAAGTCGAAAGCGCCGAAGAGGAGGTGACTCTCCGTCGCTGCAGAGTTGTAGATCGATCGGGTTGGGACCGTCACGATCGCACAATCAGCGCCCCCAGTTCCCACAGACGGCGCCAATTGACGAGGTTTGATCTCATCAATGCCCATTGTTATGGACTTGGGTTTTGGAGAAGATGGGGATGCTGGAGATCGTGGAACGGTTAGCAAACAAGCAACACGGGGACACAAGGTTTACCCAGGTTCAGGCCCCCGGAGGGAAAACCCTACTCCTGCTTGTCTGCTCTTGATTACGACGGAACCGAAGGTTACAGGGGTGCGCAGATGCAATCTGGCGTGGAGGTGTGTATGCGAAAGTATGAGGAGAGATCTAGGTCGTGCCCTCCTAGCCTTTATATAGATTTAGGCAGGTCCCGGGCATGGACCTAGTCGGTTACAGGTTCTAGGGTTTTACCCCTTTGAATTTCCTATCTACTCTAGTCTTGCTCTCCAAGGATCCGAAAGCGTCACGGGCCTTGGCCACCCGAAAATCTTCATGGGCCGGCGTATAATTGCCGTGGGCCTTCCTTGGGCTGGATCAGGTATGCTGAGATCATGTACCCGCGGGGTATAACATGTCACCGTCCTCAATGGAGATGGTGCTGTACCGGTGTCGATGCGGTCGACGTAGAGGCTGGCCTCACATCAGGCGTGAAGGTACTCTGGCCGGCCGTACACGACGCTTGTACCGCTGGCGTCCCGCAGGATCCCAGACTTGCCAAACCCAACTTCTCCCACACAAGCTGCTCGAGTAGTTGGAGCGACTGAGATTCACCACTAGTGGGGGACGGGAAAATCGTGAAGGAGATGGAGCGGTTGTGCTTGTGGGGAAGAAGGGATGAGAGGAGGCGGCGAGAAAGATTCGAGAGAGAGCGAGATGCAAGCTAGGCGACAGGATGAACCAGAGATCGAAGCCAGCATGGACGTGCCGCGTAGAAGCAACAGGACCCAGTGGACAACGTCGCCGATGAATCCGAATCAGCGGCAGCGACGGCGAGAGCGAAGGAGGAATAGCGGCCGCCGACCCAAAAATAGAGCGGAGAAGACCCATGAGTCAAAAGGACGGAACCGACGCTGGGTTACCAAGCCACGTACGTTCACAATAGAAACCTAACTCAACCTGCTAACGGACCAAAAAAAAAAAAATACCGCCTTTCTTAAAACCATCACAGCTCGCCAATTTCAGGGAGCTTAGAGCTCCTTAGGGATGAGATCAAAAGGGATTACAGTACACACATCTACGCAAGGCAAGTCTGAAACTACAATTGCACATATGCTACAGCTTGCTCCTGCCCTGCTTAGGCAGGCTTCCCATGGCCCTGGCCTTCTCCCGGAGCAGATATTTCTGCGTCTTTCCCGTCGAAGTCTTGGGCAGCTCGGCGAAGACCACCGTCCTCGGCGCCATATACCGTGGCAGCCTCTCCCGGCAGAATCCTACGATCTCTGCCTCCGTGGCTTTGGCACCGTCCTTGAGTGTGACGAACGCGCACGGCGTCTCGCCCCAATGGTCATCGGGCCTCGCGACCACGGCCGCATCTAGCACGGCGGGGTGGCCGAACAGCGCCGACTCCACCTCGATGGAGCTGATGTTCTCGCCGCCCGATATGATGATGTCCTTGGACCGGTCCTTGAGCTGGATGTACCCGTCCGGGTGCCGCACGCCCAGGTCCCCCGAGCGCAGCCACCCGCCGCGCATGGCCTCCGCCGTGGCGGCTGCGTCCTTGTAGTACCCGCTCATCACCGTGTTCCCCCGGAGCATGACCTCGCCGACGGTGTGCCCGTCGGAGGGCACGCTCTCCATGGTCACCGGGTCCTTGATCTCCACGCCATCCAGCATCACGTGCGGCACGCCCTGCCGCGCCCTGATCCGGGCGCGCTCGGCGGCCGGCAGCGCGTCCCACTCGGGCTTCCACACGCACAGCGTCGCCGGCCCGTACGTCTCGGTGAGGCCGTACCCGTGGATGACGTTGAACCCAAGCTCGTCCATCTTAGCTAAGACGTGCGGAGGGGGAGGCGCGCCGCCCGTCGAGATGAGCACCCTGCCAGGCAGCGGCATCTGCTCCGACGCCGGCGCGTTCACGAGCATGCTGAGCACCGTGGGCGCGCCGCCCATGTTGGTCACCCTGTGGCGCACGATCTTCTCGAAAACGACCTTGGGAGACACGCTCCCGGTCATGCACACGCTAGTGCCGCCCTGCGCCGCCGTGGCCCACACCATGCACCACCCGTTGCAGTGGAACATGGGCACCGTCCACAGGTACACGGGCATGGTCGGCATCTCGTTGGATAGCGCCGTGGCCAGCGTGTTGAGGTACGCGCCACGGTGGCTGTAGATCACGCCCTTGGGCCGCGACGTCGTCCCCGACGTGTAGTTCAGCGAGATCGGGTCGCGCTCGTCGGCCGGCCACCTGATCTCGAAGCCGCCCGGCGCGGTCCTCACAAGGGCCTCGTACTCCGGCTCTCCCTCGCTGCCTTCGTCACCGTCGGTGGCGATCGTGAAGAGGAGAGGCAGACTGGCTCCGGCGCTGGAGAGCATCGCCAGGGCATCGCGCGCGACGGCGCCGAACTGGGACTCGACGAGGAACACTCTGGCCTCCGAGTGCCTCAGGAGGACGGACACCATGGACGCGTCGTGCCGGGTGTTGAGCGTGCACAGGACGCCGCCGGTCATCGGCACGCTGAAGTGCAGCTCGTACATAGCCGGCGTGTTCGCGGCCAAGACAGCCACCACGTCCCGGCGGCCGACGCCGAGGCGGGCGAGCGCGGACGCCCCGGCGAGGCACCGGTCCCGCGTTTCGCGCCACGAGTACTCCCTCTCGCCAATGACCACCGCCGTGCGCGTGCCGTACACGAGCGCGGCGCGCTCCAGGAAGCTCAGCGGCGTGAGCGGCGCGTAGTTGGCGTCGCACTGCACCGACCCCTCCATGGCGATCTCCGGAGCGGAGCAGGTCCTTGATCGATCTGGGCAGTGTGATGCAATGCGGATGGAGATATAACAGGTGGACTAATAATTTAGTCAAGTCCATGTGCCAGTTTTAGATTATTAATCCCTGAGACAAACGCATGCCATCAAGCAGGTGGAATCTCTTTTCAAAAGAACAATGTACCAACCATGAACATTGCATCAATCAGCTGGCTCTGTCTATGTGGCGAGAGCACTGTTCGAGTATTTTTCTATTCTGAATCGGGCCAAAATTTCAAACACACTACGTAGTCAGGCTTTACTAATAGAGCCCAATTCAAACCTTGTGACCAGAACTTGTGCAGTTGTGCTTCATATAGCCACTTGCAATTCACTAAACAAAAATCACTTGCAAGTAATGCAGCAACACGTGCTGACACGTTGGTCTGACAGTTGCAAGAAATGTAGAACTATTACATGTTAAACATGAGCATGATGGATGCATTTGCTGAGACTCCAGAGGTACCGGTCGAATCACGTAGCGGCAATACAACAAGTGATGAGATGAGTAGGGACTAGAGGGTAGAACCACAAGGTTTAGGTACAAGGTGGATTTTTTGTGACAGTTGAAAAATGGATATAAAGAGGTCATGAAGATCTCAAGGAAAATTATCTTGAAGAGTTGGAAAGGGAAACGTAGAGATTAGTGCGAACAGTCCATGATCTGCCATCTAAAAGACCATGCGATCTCAAAAAAATGCAATTGGAGCCCGAGCTCACTTGATTCCTTTGTTTTAAAAATGCGAATATGACATTTTGAAGTGTCAAAAAAAACTTTAAAATAGTATGTACATAGAGGAAATGATGTATGCTTCGAGTGTGCAAGGTGTCAATCTGAAATACATTGTATTATGGGCTCCCATCTAAAAGACCATGTGATCTCAAAAATGCAATTGGAGCGCGAGCTCACTACAGCCCTCTATTTAAAAAAATAATAATATGACATTTTGAAGTTTTGAAAGATTCTTAAAACCAAAAAAAAAATGTACACAGAGGGAATGATGTATACTTCATGTGTGCAAAATCTCAATCTGAAATACGTTGTATTATGGACTCCATAAAAGGAAAAAATCAGAGAAGATTTGAAGGTCTATTAGTTTTGTATTTTTCTGTAGTGTAGAATACAACGAGACTATGCACATTTGAAATATATATCATTTTCTATATGTAATATTGTGTTCGGATTTTTGTGAAAATTCTAAAAAAAAATTGAATGTTCAAATTAAGGGCTCCATGAAGCCAAGTGCCAAAATTTATACACTCACCGAGTCATTGGAGTTAACACATCAACAACAATGTTATAAAAAATGGTTCCTTTGCACCTTTTGTATGTCTCAAAATCTGTTCAAAATTTGAATGTTCAAATCTTCAAAGAAAGAACACTTGATATTTTCGTATACAGTTTTGAAATCTAGTTTTAAGAAAACACATCATTCGCTTTGCTCCCATAAACCTCATGCAAAACTTCACCAAGAACACCCACCACATAAGAATAAATCTTATATGACTACGACTATAAGAGCATCTCTACTCGCCTACCCAGGGAGGCCGATCCGGACGCTGAATTTCGGTCCGGACGCCGAAAACTGACCCAGTCGCGTACGCAAGGACCTGTTTTCGGCCGGATTTGGGTCATTTTAGGTTCGGACTACCCAGGCCGAACCCAGGTTTCCGGGTACGCCCTGGGAACGCCGGACTCAGCGAAATCGGCGAAAAAAAATCAAAGCGGCGCATGGACCCGCCGAGTCAGTGACAGAAGCCGAGTCGTCGTCATCCTCGAAACCACGTGGCGACCGCCGGGCAATAACTGCCCGTCGCGTCGGCTGCGCGTCGCCGATTTCCGGCGCCACCGTCGCCGCCTCGGCTCTCGCGACGGACCGGCGATCACTAACTTCCCGACGTTTCCAATTTTCCTGTCCTCGCCGCTACACCCCTCCCGCCTCGCCGCTCACCTCGGCCTTTATAAGCCGCACTCCTCGCCGGAGATCTTCGCACTCTCTCACAGCTCCCCCACCCACAAGCCCCAACTCCGGTGACCTTCTCTCACCTCTTCCCCTTCTCTCACCATGGGCAAACGCTACCCCGGCGACGGCGCTGCGGCGAACGGCTTCGGCCGACGCACCCGCCAGACCTAGGAGGCGCGCATGCTGTACGAGGCCGGGTACATAGCGCCGCCGGACACGCGGATGCCTATGGGGTGGACGCTGAGCGCTGGCGGCATCCCAATCCCGTCGGGGCTCACGCCGGACGAGCTGCCGTACGATGTACAAGAGTACATCGCCGGCATGGACAACCCCGCCGAAGCGGAAAGAGCCGACAACCTCCTCTACTGGGGGAACTTCTTCGCAGAGCGCACGGTCAGAGCTCAACAGCCGAGGGACGCCAATGAGTCCTCGCCGCAAAAGCTTCGGCGGGCGCCGGCGTGGAGTGCAGGCGGGCGACGGCCGCCGCGTTTGGAGCACATCAACCGCTGGAACACTCAGCCGGCTTCTCGCGCAACCCGACGCCGGGCGCAGTGACAGTCGGCGTGCTCCGTGACGGGCGCCGAGGAGGATGGCGAGCATGAGCTCGCCCTCCGCCGGCGCCCCACTCTTCCGGCAGCCGCTTTACGCCGACGACCGTGAAGCGCGGTTGCTCGCGCCACCGCCATGGACACGCTGCTGCTGTATCGTCATCGGCGAGCCGCCGCACCTACGCCACTAACAACACCCGCGCCACGCCGCCAAGAAAGGCTCGGCGCCGGCAAGACGCCGCTTTGAAGATGGCGCCGAGGAGTCGCTCCGCAACGCGCTAACGCCTTGCCGCCGCCGAGCCTCTTGCCGGATATCTGAATGGTTCAGGGGATCGGGAGAAGGCGGAGTGGCGTATCCTCGAGATGCAAAGAAGAAGCGAGCAGCCGCCGCCTACCGTGGCGCCCGCTTCACGCCTGGACGACGACGATGAGAACGCAGGCCCGTCCTACCAGCCATGGAGGTACGGGCGACTTCGCCGGCAGCTCCCGTAACCAAATCACGAGCCATTTACTTATTTATGACGGCGGCGAGGATGACGGCCGAGCCGACCCGGGCTACACGTCGTTCTACAACAACTTCGGCATGTAGGACGGTGAAGGCACCGGCGGCGGCCTTTTTTAAGTTTATTATGTATTAGTTTAGTTTAAATTTGATGTAATCCGCCTATATTCGTCCAACTTAATGAAATTTGCCCATATTTAACGAATTTTAGCCGAACTTGGAAACTCGGCCTAGATACGCGAGTGGGCGACTGAGCGTACCCAGACCGAAAACTTGTTCCGTTCGGCCGAAAATCGATCCGTTTTTCGGCCTGAGTTCGGCCAACGAGTTGAGATGCTCTAAGATCGGTGGAGGAGGCCAGAGTTATCATCGACTTTTTAAGAAAAAAACAGTTAATTAACCTTTCGCGACACATAAGTGGCCTATCAGTAAAAACCCTCTTCCGGTTTTGGAGCTAGCCTTTGTGCTAACGGTCACAGCGTCTTACTGTCTGCACATTCAGTCTCGCCATCTGCTGGTGCCAAGCCTGAATTGTTTTTGCATGTGACTCGGATCATACGGTAACACTTAGCTGCAGGGCAATCTCTGCAATAGCGCACAGTGCAACCATGCAACAAAGTTCGATTCAGACAAAGAAATGTTACAGTTTGCTTTTTGTGGTCTTCGTCAGGCTGCCCATAGCCCTGGCCTTCTCCCGGAGCACAAACTTCTGCGTCTTCCCCGTGGATGTCTTGGGCAGATCCTCGAACACCACCGTCTTGGGCGCCATGAAATGCGGCAGCCTCTCCCGGCAGAATCCTATGATCTCTGCTTCCGTGGCACTGGCGCCATCCTTCAGTTCCACGAACGCACATGGCGTCTCCCCCCAGTGGTCGTCGGGCCTGGCCACGACCGCCGCCTCGAGCACCGCCGGGTGACTGAAGATCACCGACTCCACCTCGATGGAGCTGATGTTCTCGCCGCCCGATATGATGATGTCCTTGGCCCTGTCCTTGAGCTGAATGTACCCGTCCGGGTGCCGCACGCCGAGGTCGCCCGTGCGCAGCCACCCGCCGGCCATGCATTCCTTGGTCGCGCCGATGTCCTTGTAGTACCCGCTCATGACGGTGTTGCCACGGAACATCACCTCGCCCACGGTATTCCCGTCGCGCGGCACGCTCTCCATGGTGGCCGGGTCCTTGACGTCGACGTCCTGCATCGCGATGTGGTGGAACCCCTGCCGTGCCTTGAGCCGCGCGCGCTCCTCGGCCGGCAGCGCGTCCCACTCCGGCATCCACGTGCAGACGGTGGCCGGACCGTACGTCTCGGTGAGGCCGTAGATGTGGTAAACCGCGAAGCCGAGCTCCTCCATCCTAGTCAGCATGGGGGGCGGCGGCGGCGCCCCACCCGTCATGACACGCACCGTCCCAGGGAGCGGTTTTCGGTCCGCGGCCTTAGCGTTGACGATCATGTTGAGCACCGTGGGCGCGCCGCCCATGTGCGTGACCCCGTGGCGCGCGATGCAGTCGAAGATGAGCTTGGCGGTGAAGTGGCGGAGGCAGACGTTGGTGCCGCCCTGCATGGCGACGCCCCAGGGCAGGTGCCAGCCGTTGCAGTGGAACATGGGCACCGTCCACAGGTACGTCGGCATGTGCGTGACGTCGTAGGCGAGCACCGTGCCGACGGTGTTGAGGTAGGCGCCACGGTGGTTGTAGACCACGCCCTTGGGCCGCGACGTGGTGCCGGAGGTGTAGTTGAGCGCGATCGGGTCCAGCTCGTCCAACGGCCACCGGATGTCGAACCGCGACGGAGCGTCCTTGATGAGACCCTCGTAGTCCGTGCATCCGGGGTCGGCGTCGTCAGAGATGGTCACGAGGACCGGGAGCACGCTGGCGGCGTCGGGCAGGTCGGCGAGGCGCTTCAGGGCGGACCGCCCGACCTCGACGAGGCTTGACTCGACGAGGAACACCTTGGCGCCGGAGTGCCTTAGCAGGGCGGACACCATCGCCGCGTCGTGCCGCGTGTTGAACGTGCAGAGGACGGCGCCCGCCATGGGCACGGCGAAGTGCAGCTCGTACATCGCCGGCACGTTCGGGCTGAGCACAGCGACCTGCACATCGGTGGTTCCCGTGGTTAGCGATCAAAAATACGGTCTGGTTGGGCTGGCCAGCAATTGCGAAACACGGCCCATGGGCTGCACAACAGACGGGCATGGGGGGTTGCGACACTGCCATCTCTTACAGGACAGAGGACCATTCGACGAGGGCATCAAAGACAACAACTGGGCAGCTGTTTCTTGTACTATGATGTGATGTGAGCCGGAGCCGCTGTTGCCAATTTCCTAAGGCGCACTGATGCATCATGATCCGTTTCAACAGTTCAGTAGAACTACTCCTAAATGACAGTAACAGCTAGCACTAGCAACCATGGAGTAATAAAGGGCTTAAAAATGGTTAGATTCTTACCGTCATTTTGTCTATCTTATCATGCAGGTTAACTGTGGCATAGACGAATAAAAGAGGCAAAGAGATGGAAGCAGAGCAAGGCAGAGCAGAGGCGTATCGGATCGGGGTAGCGCACTCACCACATCACCGCGGGCGACGCCGAACCGCGCGACGAGGGCGGCGGCCACGCGGACACACCGGTCCCTGGCCTCCCTCCACGTGGTCGGCCGCGCCTCCCCGTACACCACCGCGGGGCGGTCGCCGTACACGGCCGCGGCGCGCTCGATGAAGCTGATGGGCGTCAGCGGCGCGTAGTTGGCCGCGCAACGCACCGTCCCGGCGTCCATGTCCAGCACCTCCACCTTTTGGTCCCCTTGATCCCTTCCCACCAGGCTGGAGAAGAAGGAAAGGGACGCGACGCCGAGGTGAGGATGAGGAGAAGTAAACGGGGCGCGCTGGCGGCGGCATGGCTGGGATAAATTAGTAAACGCGCGCGCCCCGGCAAGATCCGGACTGGGATGATTATGATAACCCGAGTGGGGATTAGAATAATGGCGGGGCTGGATCAACTGGTGCTGCTGCCGCAGCTGGACTGGCTCGATCTTCAAGCTGCTATTGATGACGCTGCGGTGGTGGGTCAGTCTACGGAGAAGATGAGGAAGTGGGGTTCTCATGCTCATGGCCTCCCGTCAGAGCGCGGCTCTCATGGCCTCAACCCAAAGCTGAAGCTTGGACAGACAGACAGGCTCTGTCAGCTGTTTATCGTGAAGTGATAGGGAGATGAAAACGACTGAGAGATGCTGTTGCTCTTTGGATAAACGAACAGCAGGCATGGATAGCATGGGAGATTGTAGATCGTTGGTTTATTTACGTGCTTGGTACGGAAGACGTGAAAAAAAATGCTGAACCGGGGCCAGGAGTGTCGCTGTTTGCGTGATTCCCTTGTGAACCAATGGTGCTCCTGAATTTGGTTTTAGCGTGGGCGTCCCTTGTTTTGTCATTTACTCGTGTTTTACTCCAAGTGTTTTATTTACTGGCACCACCACCACTTGTTTTAGCAAGTCTAAAACAAGTCTAGATACATTTGCTTCACAAAGCTAAAACATCTTATATTTTAAAACGAAGAGAGTACACGTGAATATTTTTTGACAGAAACAAGATATAGTGACACCTTAGGCGACCACAGAGGCGACGTGGCCCACCACCCCACCACCGGCGCCGACGCCCTCACCTCGACTGCGTCGCTTGCGAGAGGTGGACGGGAGACGCAGAAGATTAGATGGCGGAGGAGGGCAGACCGAGGACATTGTACCATCGTCTTAAAAACCGGACCGGTTCAGTGGTCTAACCAGAAAAATCTGAACCGATGACCCAACCAATTTTTAAGAGGCACCGGTCCAAACAGCAAAAAACCCTAAAGTTGGTGTTGCGAGAGCAATTGAACTCGCACCCTTATGCTAGGTACAAATGGAACCACATAAGGCCAAATACCACTTAGAGACATCATGTTTTATGATAAATTATTGGAATATACACTTTATATAACTTTTATGAACATTTTGTGTGGAGACCACTACTTGATGTAGTATACTACAGTCGTTGACATAACATCAACGAAACACCGTTCCACTAGTATTACATTTCTTAGCGTGGTATAACAGAAACATCACGGGTCTAAGACATGACTATAGATTACAAATCGACTCTTTACAAAATTAAAGATCCTAAAAACATTCCTCGAAACGGCGAAGAAAACATAGCACGGAAGAAACCAGAAATAGCAACTTGAAACCTATTCTAAAAATAAGACTACTACTAATATATATCTATGTCTTGCGATTGCTGCTATAGCAATACTATACAGAAGTAGGTTCTATGGCTAGAGATTAAACTCCTATCTAATCTAAAACTTTGCCTTCAGTTCAGTTGAGGTATAACTTGACTTCATTGACTTTATTGAAGAACTTGAGCTTTCGATGTCGATTCCTTGAGCATAAGTTGGTGTTAACGACATCTTTATAAGCTTTTGAATCTAGCAAGCGTTAAGAAGGTACGGTTGAGTACGAGCGTACTTGGCAAGTTTACTAAAAAGGACTGTTTGATGCATTATCTACAACCACAGACCAAATGTCGTAGGTTATGAAGATTTTCGTAAACATTTCTTGAAAGGTTGCTTTTATTCTAAAAAGCTATGTATGTCAGCCTTCACAGGCTACCAAAACTTCATGGATTTCCTTTTCTACGGTGTTCGCAGCTCCTTCTCGGAACAGGGAGTAACATGTCATATTTTTTTACACTCTGCAAAGATGCCTTGCATTACCCATGAGAAATCCTTATCCATGTTGCCCAACTGGTGCCTCTTTCCCGTCCACGCTTCCTTAGGTGTGGGGCCCAGTATAAGAACCCCAGACGATCATTGCCCTTCTTCGCGACCTCGCAATGCCCCTTTGATGTACGCCATGCCCACCTTATGTACTACAGCAATGAAATGACATACCGTTATAGATGCCAGAACTACCGTGGGATGTTGAGGGATCCCACCAATATGTTGTATAATCCTCTGTGAATTAAACCATGCTACAAGGATTTGAGCCACGGACTCTGCATCCGTTGACATGCGAAAGGAAGAAGATCCATCCGACTGCACCTCCCATTCCAGATGTCATGGTTAATGTGTATTGTACAGTGCTAGAATCACTGATAACATTGGTTATTAAGTCATAGATGATACTTTCCCATGCAATGGTGGTTCTATTGACAGTCAGAATAGATTAGCTGATCACCCTGGATCAATAACCAATAGTTCAAGTTAATTATGAAAATAGTGTTTTCTATCATCCTTTTCGAAATGCAGGTGATAACAATAGTAGATTATATATACTTGATAGAAAATAATCAAAGGACATGAGCAAATGTGAACTTGTCCTTGTGATTACAAGATTATGCAATCACGGTCTTCAAGACAATATAAACTCCAATATTTGAAAAATAACATCATTGGTCCGGTAAGAACTAATGATTAAAGAAGCAATATGCTATTATGCAAAGGTAATGCCATGCATGTTTGTAAAACCCCCGAAGTAACTCCCAATATTGGATGTGATTTGAATTTAGGTGGTTTCTTATAGATTTGATTTATCTTCAAGTTTACTTCACAAGCCAATATATCTACAAAGAACTTAAGGCTAACATACAAGATATAAAAGGTAAAGCACAACGCTAACATATGATAGAGATTGATTGTAGTTTTGTTGGAAAATCATGTTTTATATTGAAGTGGAAGAAAGAATAAATTTTGAAGAAAATGTTGTAGAGGTTGCACGCCTTAAAAAATAATTTTGTTGGAGATATGCCCTAGAGGCAATAATAAAAGTAGTTATTATTATATCTTTGTGTTTATGATAAATGTTTACATTCATGCTATAACTGCATTAACCGGAAACATTAATACTTGTGTGATTTGTAAACTTGCTAGAGTCCCTAGTAAAGCCTCTTTATAATACTAGCTTATTGGCTGATAGATGATCATGGTTTCCTGATCATGAAAATTGAGATGTTATTAGCAACAAGATCATATATTTAGGAGAATGGTGTGATGGACATACTCCTATAGATAAGCGTAGCATAAATATCAAGTCATTTAAATAGTTCGTTTGCTATAAGCTTTCAAATACGTAGTAACCTAAATCCTTCGACCATGAGATCATGCTAATCACCATCACCAGATGGATGCTTTGATGACATCAAACACCACTTCGTAACTGGGTGGTTATAAAGGTGGCATTGAGTATTCGGAAAGTATGTGTTGATGCACATGGATCAAGAGTGGGATTTGTCCATCCATATGACAGATAGATATACTCTGGGCCCACTGGGTGGAATGTCATCCAATTAGCTTGCAATCATGTGACTGGCTCACAAGGGATCACATATCACAGGAACGAGTAAAGAGTACTTATCGTTAGCGAGGTTGAACTAGGTATGCAGAGATACCGACGATCAGACCTGAGATAAGTGAAATATCGCGAGACAAATGGAAATTGGTATCGTATGTAAATGGTTCATTCGATCATAAAGTAATCATAGAAATATGTGGGATCCATATGAATTTCCAGATTCCTCTATTGGTTATTAATCAGAGAAGAGTCTCGGTCATGTCTGCATAATTCACGAACCGTAGGGAGACACACTTAAGGATTCGATGTTGTTTAGTAGATATGGAATGTGAGTAATAAGACCGAATGTTGTTTGGAGTCTCGGATGGGATCCGGGATATCACGAGGAGATCTAGAATGGTCTGGAGAATAAGATTCATATAAGGAAAGTCCAATTTTGGAGTTCGGGAATGATTCCGGTGTTTTCACCGGAATGATCTAGAAGGGTCTAGAAGGTACACCGATCCGGAAGGGGAATGGTACATGAATGTGTCATGACTAAGCGGAATGACTGCATCATGTCCTAGGTCACTTGGCTGGGTATTTAAAAGAAAGAAATTAAACTCCAAAATTGAAAGTCAAAGGGCATGTTTGAATAGTCAAACTGGGACAATGGTTCCTGGTGGAAGGAGGAGAGGAAACCTCCTCTCCCTCCACCACGCGCCAAGGAGAGGGAGTTGGGGGAGAATGCGGCCTCCCCTCCCCTAGCCGCCCCTCCCTCTCATAAATAGAGGGGAGGAGGCTGCCCCAAGATCTACACCACAACAACCCAAGCCCCACACGCCGCCAAGCCGCCGCCGGCGGCCCACCTCCTACCTCGGCCTCTAAACCCTAGTCACCAGGGAACCCCTCTACTCCACCTACCCTCTCCGGCTTAAGGCAAAGCCCTTCGGGATCTCCCCTCTAATCTCTGACACCACGTCGGCATGCGTCGGAATCGCGAGGAGAGAGCTACAACCTCCGCTGCCTGCTGGAACAAGGGAGAGGAAGGTCTTCATCGAGTACGGGAGGTGTGACCGACTGCGGGAGCGCTGCCGGAACGCGGCACCAGAAGTATTGTCTACGTGATCTTGAGATCGACAAGTGAACGACTACATCACCCACGAGAATCTGCTCTTGTTAACCACTTTGGAATCTTCGAGGGTGAGTACTCTATCGACTCGTTGCTACAATCTAGGAGATAGATCTTGGCTTGTGTGTGTTCATACGGTAGAATTTTTTTTTGTTCCTTGCTATGAACCACTAAAGTGGTATTAGAGCCGTGTCTATATGTAGATCTGTTGCACGAGTAGAACACAATTGTCATTATGGGCGGTGGTGCTTTTATTATCAATTGCTTCTTGTGTAATTTTCATCTTGCGGTATGGTGGGATGAAGCGGCCCGGGCTGACCTTACATGACATCGTTCATGAGACTTGCTCCACGCTCAACATGCAACCTGTATTGCATAAGTGGATTTGCGGGGTGTCTGTATCTCCCATCATAGTAATGATTCAATTTACAACGGGCACTTCATAGTTCAAGCATCAACATTGTGGTTCTTGTTCGTAAATTAGAATGGTACTTATTGAGAGCCCCAAACCACGTAAAATATGCAAAGAAAATTAGAGGCGTCTAACTTTGTTTTGTAGGGGTGTGTTGTGATGTGATATGGCCATGATTATGATTATATATGATGTATGCAATGATCCTTATTGTAAGTCGGCAACCGACAGGAGCCTTATGGTTGTCATTTTAATTTCGTTAAGACCTGCGTGTCTATTATTAAAAGTAGTTGTAAAAGTTAATGCTAGTGGATAACAACCATGGAGCGGTGCCATTGACCTTGACGCCATGCCGGTGATGATGGAGATCATGTTCGTGCTTGAAGATGGAGATCCGAAGCACAAGAAGAAAGGCCATATCATATCACATATTTTGAATTGCATGTGATGTTAATCCTTTTATGCATCTTGTATTTCTTAGATCGCGACGGTAGCATTATAAGATGATCACTCTCACAAAATATCAAGTTATAAAGTGTTCATCCTTAGTAGGCACCATTTCCAAGACTCGTTATTTTGAAGCACCACGTGATGATCGGGTGTGTTACATTCTGTGAGTGTATACAACGGGAGCAAGCCAAATTTTCTCATGCAGAAACTAAGGTTTGATCTTGAAGAGCCTAGCACGTACAGACATGGTCTTGGAACGCGGATCACCGAAAGGTAAAGCATGAGTCATATAGTAGATATGATGAACATGTTGATTGTTCACCTTTGAAACTACATTATGTCTTGTGATGATCGGACTTGATGTAGTGGATTTGGTTCATGTGATCACTAAAACAATGTGAGGGATATTGTTTTGAGTGGGATTTCACCTAGATTAATTTAACTATTAATTAGAACTCAATTTGTCATAAACTTAGTCTAAACTATTGCAAATATGTTGTAGATCAATGGTGGCCCCTACCATCAATTTTAATGCGTTCCTAGAGAAAGAAAAGTTGAAAAACAATGGAAGCAACTTCGTGGATTGGTTCCGCAATTTGAGGATTGTCCTCAATGATGGTCGATTGACCTATGTGTCGGATGCACCGGTGACCCACCGCAGTAAGATGCTACCGATGATGAGAAAAATGTTTTATGTACTCTAAGAATCAAGATACTCCAAAGTGTGCTACCTTGTATGGTTTGGAATCAGAGCTTCAAAAGAGGTTTGAGAACTTTGACCCACATGATATTGTTCGTGAACTCAAAATGATATTTGAGGCTCATGCGGTAGTTGAGAGTTATGAAACTTCTGAAAAGTTCTTTAACTGCAAGATGGAATAGGGCACTCCATTAGTGAGCATGTTCTTAAGATGCCTGGGCACGCTAATAACCTCCAGATCTTAGGCATAATAATTCCTAATGTGTTGGAGATTCATCGTGTCCTCCAATCGCTACCACCAAGTTACAAGAACTTTATGATGAACTAAAACATGCAGCACATGGATGAGACGTTGCTAGAACTCTTCTCTATGTTGAAGTCTGCAGAAGTGGAGATCAAGAAAGAGCACCAAGCGTTGATGGTAAATAAGACTACTGGTTCAAGAAGCAAGGCAAGCCTAAGAAAAAGGGAAACTTTAAGAAGGGTGGTAAGAAAGCTACCGCGCCGGTGAAGAAGACCAAGGCTGGGCCTAAGCCTTATACTGAATGCTTTTACTGCAAGGAAGAAGGTCACTAGAAGCGGAATTGCCCCAAGTACTTGGCGGATCTGAATAACGACAACATCAAGAATAAAGGTATATCTGATATACATGTTATTGATGTGTATCTTACTAGTAGTCGTAGTAGTGCCAAGGTATTTGATACTGGTTCGGTTGCTCATATTTGTAACTCGAAATAGGTGTTGCAGAATAGACGGAAACTAGCGAAGAATGAGGTGACAATGTGCGTTGGAAATGGATCAAAGGTTGATGTGATCGCGGTCAGCACGCTACCTCTTCATCTACCATCGGGATTAGTTTTATACTTAAATAATTGTTATTTGGTGCCTGTGTTGAGCATGAACATTATATCCGAATCATGTTTATTGCGAGATGATTACTTGTTTAAGTCCGAGAATAATGGTTCTTCGATTTATATGAGTAATATGTTTTATGCACATGCACCCTTGATAGATGGTCTATTCTTGTTGAATCTCGATTGTAGTAATACACATGTTAATAATATAGAAGCTAAACATTTGAAATTAAGCGATAACTCAACATATATGTGGCACTATCGTCTTGGTCATATTGGAGTGAAGCGTATGAAGAAACTCCATTCTGATGGACTTCTTGAATCACTTGAAAGATGCAAAGCATGTCTGATGGTTAAAATGACTAAGACTCCATTTTCTGGTAGATGGAGTGAGCTACGGACTTATTGGAAATCATACATACCGATGTGTGTGGCCCGATGAGTGTGGCATCGCGTGGTGGTTATCGTTATGTTCTTACTTTCACGGATGACTTGAGTAGATATGGGTATATCGATTTCATGAAACATAAATCCGAAACTCTCGAGAATTTTAAGGAATTTCAAAGTGAAGTGGAGAACCAATGTAACAAGAAGATTAAATTTCTATGATCTGATCGTGGAGGTGAATATCTAAGTTACGAGTTTGGCGAGCATTTGAAGAAATATGGAATACTTTCACAATTGACATCGCCGGGAACACCATAACGTAATGGTGTGTCCGAACATCGTAATCAAACTCTCTTAGATATGGTTCATTCTATGATGTCACTTACAGATTTACCTTTATCATTTTGGGGTTATGCATTAGAAACAGCCGCATTCAATTTAAATAGGGCACCATCTAAATCTGTTGAAATGACACCGTATGAATTATGGTTTGGGAACAAACCTAAATTGTCATTCCTTAAAGTTTGGGGTTGAGAAGCTTATGTAAAGAAGTTACAGCCCGACAAGCTTGAACCCAAAGCAGAAAAATGCGTCTTCATAGGTTACCCAAAGGAAACTATTGGGTATACCTTCTATCATAGATCTGAAGGCAAAATCTTTGTTTCCAAGAATGGATCTTTTCTAGAGAAGTAGTTTCTCTCGAAAGAAGTGACTGGAAGGAAAGTAGAACTCGACGAGGTTGTCGAACCTTCTCTCAGATTTAAGAGTAGCGCAGCATCGGAAGAAGTTCATGTGGCGCCTACACCAATAACAGAGGAAGCTAATGATGATGATCCTGAAACTTCGGTTGAAGTTAGTAATGAACCTCATAGGTCGACAAGGACTCGTACCACTCCCGATTGGTATGATCCCGTTATGAGTGTCATGTTGGTGGACGACACCGACGACCCTACGACATATGAGGAAGCGATGATGAGCCCAAATTCCAATAAATTGCAAGAAGCCATAAAATCCGAGATTGGATCCATGTATGAAAACCAAGTATGGACTTTGTTGGACTTACCGGATGGCCGGAAGGCTGTCAAGAACAAATGGATTTTCAAGAAGAAAACAGATGTTGATCGTAATATAACCGTCTATAAAGCTTGAATTTTAGCAAAAGGGTTTCGACAAGTTCAAGGAGTTGACTACGATGAGACCTTCTCACCGGTAGCGAAGCTAAAGTCTGTGAGGATTTTGTTAGCAATTGCTGCATATTATGATTATGAGATATGGCAGATGGATGTCAAAACGGCGTTCCTCAATGGAGACATTGATGAAGAGTTGTCGTGGGAATGGTCATGGCAGATGCCGCAATCGGCAGCGAGTAGTAGAACGAGGGGGAAGGGAGGCCAGCCATCTGCGGTGCGAGATGAGGGCAAAGACACAGGGTTTTACCCAGGTTCGGCCCCCCGGAGGGTAAAGACCTACTCCTGCTAGATTGTATTATGGAGGTGTTTACAATGGGCGAGCTCGGCGGCTAGGCGGCGAGTCGCTTGGGTGTATGAGGGAACGTGTCTCTACTCACCCCATAGGGAGGTTTATATAGGCTCACCTCCCCTAGGGTTTACATATCTCAACCGATTCGTTACTGACTTGTAATCGTTTAACCTAGTCCGACTGGCCTATCTACTACTTTGGGCCTTGACTTCGATCGCTTGGTACCTTGCGGGCTTTGATCCACTCGCCGTTCTGCAGGCCCACTCGCCAAATTGGGCTGGGCCGGAACGCCCCGCCGAGTATACCCGAGGCGTATCCCCATCAAGAGTCCCCGAGGCCGTCGTTGATTAGGCATAAGTGGTCTGGCAATGGAGTATCTGGCTTCAAAGTAGGCATCCAAATAATCGTCGGGCTCCTGTATGAAGGAGAAAATCCGTGAACCGAGTCGCGTCTTGGGCGAGTCGAGCCAGCGGACGCGTCGGCGAGTGACCTAGCGAGCCGAGTGGTGGAGTTGGACCATCAGCGTGGTCAAACTAGCCGTTAAGGTAACTCAACGGTAACTTTTGGCGTAATCATCGCGCTGTAACGCCCTCGATTTGGCGGGTAACTCCCGCTATATAAGAGGAATGGCAGTAATCGAGAGCCAACTGCCCACCACTTCTTCCGAGCGCGTGATTCTCTTTCCTTTTCTCCTTGATCCAATCGACCGAAATCCTCCGACCTCCAACCAACCTCTCGGCTATGGCCCTTCTCACCGAACCATGGGGCAGGTCCAAGTGCACGGCGCAATGGGCCTTCGAGGAGGCCGGAATCTCGCGAGCCGCTGTGGCGTATCCCGCACCGGAGAAACCCCAAACCCGCGAGAGGGAGTTCGTCTGCTTCACCAGTCATCTCGGCGGGGTTAGGGTTTCCACGTCTTTGTTCTTCCGGCGTTTTGCTTACTACGGATCCAGCCTCGATCCGGGTCCCCAAAGATCGAGCAGCTCCATCTTCGTATGCTCGCGAGTGCTACTTGGGCTGCCGACCTACTTTCCCTTGTGGCAAGATCTGTTCCACGGACGGATCACCGCGAGGAGGCGCGCCCAATGCTAGCCCAGGCGGCTGACGTTCCAGCTCAAGTCCAAAGCTTCCTTCTTCGATCCGATGCCGCCAAAGCGTGAGCGATGGAAGAAGTCATGGTTCTACGTGACCGAGGCGACCGAGGACGGCGGCGATCCCGCTGATCGCCAACTGTTCCGAGCCACGCCATCTCCGTGTCGGCAAGCTTCCGGCGACAGCGGATGGTCGTCGACGAGATGCTCCAGCCATCCGTGGTCTCAAGAAGAAGGGCTCAGACGATAAACTTGTACAATTGTTGGCTTGGGCGGCGTTCGCTCCGCCAACGCGA
The DNA here is from genome assembly GCA_030063025.1 of Avena longiglumis. Taxonomy (NCBI): domain Eukaryota; kingdom Viridiplantae; phylum Streptophyta; class Magnoliopsida; order Poales; family Poaceae; genus Avena; species Avena longiglumis. Next base: position 556,099,243 of record CP125975.1, read on the forward strand.
CCATTACATATGTATCAAGACATCGGGCCGGGAGACTCGAAAAGCTCGCCTCGAGTGGAAGCCGGAGGACTATCTCCAGCGTTGAAGAAGATCACCCAGCGGTGTACACGGATGCGCATGCCGGGTCTCCCCTACACCGCGAAGTGTCCGCCCGACGGTAATTTCTTTATCTTGTTCGCAGCCGCACAGATGCGATCGCGTAATTCTAACTCTGTTTCGTATTCATCGTAGCTGTTCCAAGTGGTGGAAGGGTGGCTCCCACCCGCCGACGAGAACCCGGGCCATCCGCCCAGATACAAGCGATCGCCACCCGCGAAGGGCAACGAGGACGACGAGGACGAGTCCGAAGAGGAATTGCCCGCTGGTCCGAAGACCCGCGGCAACATCGCCGAATCGAAGCAAGGAGCCTCGGCGTCATGATGATGACGACGAGCTCCCGAAACCACCTCGCGCCAGCCACTCCTTCAAGAAGAAGAAGAAGGAGAAGGAGGCGAGGGCCCCCGAGAGGAAAACGGCCGAGGATGGCCTCGCCACAAGACTCGACGAGCAGCCTGATGCTCACAGTGGCGATGACGCAGGCGTGACAACCGCGCTTAGATGCGCCGATCGTGGAGGTGCCGGCCTCGATGCCCCGCCATTTTCACCATCTGGCCTGGGAAGGCTCGACATGGCGACTTCACCTCGCAAGGAGGTTCCGATTAGCGGCCGCCGCAAGGAGGCTCCGCCGTGGCAACTCCAGTCGAAGAAGCCCTGCCAAGGTATCGAGGCGCCACGCAGCCTCGACGACGAAGAAGCCGTCCGTGTCTTGGGCACGCGACGCCCTGAACTAGGACTCGCCAATCGGGCGAGCTGAAAAACCGCCGCCTTCGCAGGGCTACGCTTCATCCCGTTGCCAAGTGAGTGCATTCGCCTTCCTATTTTCCATAGCTATTTCGATTGTCTTTACTGATTCATCGATGTGCGGGACCGAGTGAAAAGGATGGGCCACCCGGCGGGCTCAAGTACCTCCACCGCTAGCGAGGAGGATCCTTCCCAGAAGAGGAAAGCCGACGAGGTCGCCTCGGCGGGTGGCAGAAGAAGGCTGGCGGGCGACATTGTCATCTCGACGACACGGGCGATCGCGCCGCGGTGGAGGCAGCCGTCTTCAAGGAGGGCGTCTCCTTGCTCGGAACGGCGAGCCGACTTCCTGAGCGGTGCCTCTATCGCCACCTTCCTCGCCGTGACCAAGGCGGCCGCGGCGGCTGCATCCCCGAGCCCCGCTCCAGGGACCGTCGATGCTGAAGTCGACCAGCGTCGTGGGCACACGTCAGCGTTACTCGCGTCCGTGGACGCGATGCAACTTCATGGCATGCTTGGCGCAGCCATCCAGGTATGTCCAGTCCCCGAGGATCAGGTCGGTGCTTTGCAGCGGCTTGATTCTTATTATTTTCTCGTCTTTTCTTTCTTATCCAGTCCCCGAGTGCGCACGCGCTAAATTTTAGCGGGGTGGGCACTTGGGAATTTCTTGATCGCCAGTCCCCGAGTGCGCACTCGCTGAATTTCAGCGGGTGGGCACTTAGGAGGTTCGTTATTACTGACTTTTGTTTGTTGATGATATGCAGGGTCGGCATGTCAGTCGGACCGATTGGCCGCGAACAGCGTCTTGAGAAGGAACCACCACCATCCAGAGGCGAACAAGGAGCTTCAGTGTTGCTGCGAAGGCGAGGGAAGCTCGCCAGAGCTTGTCCTCGCCGTGAGTTGAGGCGCGTGATCTGCTCGCCTGGGAGCCGGGCAGTGGTCGCCGACCTCGAGTAGCTGCGGAGGCGAGGGAAGAAGCTAGCTCGTGGACGGGCGGGCTAAGGCCGCCATTGCAGCCGCGGAGGAGGATCGCAAGGTGTCGGTCCTTATTGCTGGGCTTCGTGACGACCACACGCCGCTTGGTGCTTCATCACGGGCTCGCCCGCCTGCTTGGTGAGTGCATCTTCCCTTCCGTTAGTTGGGGTGTTATGTGTCCGTCGCACTCATCATTGTCTCCTTCTCGCAGGTCGCGTTATTGGTAGCCAAGAAGAAGCGAGCTCGCCGACGCGAGGCGGCGTAAGCATGCTCGTCGACTTCTACGCTTATCGGCGACGCATCCGCGCCTACCTTCAAGAAATGTCACCCACGGAGGTTATTCCCGGTGACCTCGTTGAGGTGTGGGAGTATTTGGAGAAGGCGCCCGGTCGTTGAGTTCATGACGCGGTCGGCGTTTGGCGTGGAGCGCCGATCGCGCCGAGCCTTGACTCGCCCACTTCCGAGGATTTCGACCTCGGCGATGTGACGTGGGTATCCTTCGCCGATCGGGCGCGTGGACCTGTCCGAGGTTCTCAAGTTGCGGAGCGTGCCGCCGCACTCGAGCGTGTTCGGGCGATGGGCGACTCCTTCCCTACCAGAAACGGTCGTCGCGCCAACGACCCCGAGCCGTGATCGTGACTTCAAGGTCGAGCAACCTTTTCGCCGGGCGATGGCGGGTGAGCTGACGACGTATCCGTCAAACCCCATACCGCGTTCATCCGAGGCGCCGGATTCGGCGAGTCGTCGTCAAAGCCTCGCAGAGTAGGGTAGTTTGCCCGGATGTGTTAGCAGCAGTTCGCCACGGGCATAATTTGTAATATAAGACAATGCAATATGCGATTGAATGGGACGTCGTGTCCATTTTGCTATTTGTTTGTGTGTTTTGGATTGATTTTGACGAGTCCCCGAGCGTCCGCCTTTTGTGGGGTTCACCAGATATGATGTTTGTTGTTATCATGTGTTTTGTTAGTTTAGTCGACTACCGAGCTCGAGAGCCAGTCGCAAGGCGACTCCCTTGAGTGCTCTGTACTTTACCGTTTCCCCGTACGCGAACCGGGTCGGGTGGCCGAGTGAGCGTGGTACTAGGTAGTTCTAGGCGCGACTCGAGGGTGGTTGAGGACTTAGCGCGTTGGTGTGAGCGCGTCCCCGCCTGCCCGGAGGGTCACCGCGTAGTCCTGGCATGCTCTCTTACTTGGCGTTTTCACGACCGCTGATTTAACTGGTTTTCAGTCCCGAGCGTGGTACTTAGCCGCTCGAGTCGCTATGCCGAGGATGCGGGGACCAAGGTCGCTGTGGAGAAGCGAGGCGTTGTCTTGGTTCAGAAACCACCGGGCTAGGCGACTCAATGGGGCTCCGGTTGGCGTTTTAGTGGACGATGCAAGACTGGAGTGATTCGGTTCTTACACCGCACTACTTAGCCGCGATCGCTGTACCAAAGGTTGACTTCGCATTTAGCATCACGCTGTTATTACGAAAAGTGCGAGTGGCACAAGTCATGGAGAGTAGGCGCAATTTGCGTAACCGCTTTTTTATTTCATAGCGATCGGAGAGTACATGTGTGGGGTTCTAGGAGTAGAACTTCCGGAGGAGGTTTACATTCCATGGTCGCTGACGCCGAGCTCGCCGTCCCCGCTAACGCCGATGAGGTAGTAGGCGTTGCCGGCACGCGCCGATAGCGAACGGGCCTTCCCACGGAGGGAGAGATTGTGCATGCCCTTCTTGTCTGGATGAGGCGTAACACCAGGTCGCCTTCACGGAAGGTGCGGGTTTTCACCCGGCCGTGGTAGCGGCGAGTCCTTGCTGGGTAAATGGCGGTCGCGATCGAGCGAGGTCGCGGCTTCGCCGAGCTGGTCGAGCCCATCTTGGCCAGCCAGCTTTGCGGCCTCCAGATAGTGGACGACCCGCGCGAGTCGTGTTCGAGGTCGATGGGCATGACGCCTTGGCGCCAGACCATGAAGAAGGGAGTGAATCCCGTCGACCTGTTAACCGAGGTGCGGATTCCCCAGATGACGGAGGGCAACTCTTCGACCCAGCATCCAGCGGTGCGCTCGAGTGGTACTTGGAGTCGCGGCTTCAGGCCGTGGAGGATGCTTTGGTTGGCGCGTTCCGCCTGGCCGTTGGATTCCGGGTGGGCGACTGACGCGAGGTCAAGCCGGATGTGGTGCTCTTCGCAAAATTCGGCCATTGCTCCCTTGGCGGTTTGTGCCGTTGTCCGTGATGATACTGTTTGGGAACCCGTAGCGATATATGAGCTCGTAGGAATTTAGTGGCGGTCTTCCGTCGCATTTCGGACTGGCTTGGCCTCCACCCACTTGGTGAATTTGTCGACGGCGACTAGCAGGTGGGTGTAGCCGAGGGGCTTTCTTGAAGGGCCTACCATGTCCATGCCCCATACGGCGAATGGCCAGTGATGGGAATCGTTTTGAGCCGAGCTCGACGCTGCGTCGATTGGCGTTTCGCACCCGGCGCATCGCTGGACGATGTCGACGGCGTCGGCGTGTGCGGTGGGCCAGTAGAAGCCGTGTCGCATAGCCTTGGCGACCAGGGAGCGAGCGGCGGCGTGATGGCCGCAGTCGCCTGAGTGGATGTCGTGGAGGATTTTCCGTCCTTCAGCTGGCTGGACGCAACGTTGGAACACGCCGGTGACGCTGCGCTTGTGTAGTTCGCCGTCGATGATGGTGTAAGACTTGCATCGGCGGGCGATCATTCGAGCGTTTGTCTCGTCTGCTGGCAGGGTGCCGGTTTCCAGGTAGGCGATGTAGGGCTTGGTCCAGTCGTCTGGCTCGGTGATGAGTGCGACCAAGGCTGCCTCTGGTTGGAGTGGGACTCCGATGTCGATCTCCCTCGGGGGAGAGACTGATGGCTTGGAGATTGTGTCGAGGAACACGCCGGCGGGTGGTGCGAGTCGAGCCGACCCGATGCGAGAGAGGGCGTCGGCCTCCTCGTTTTTTCGCCTGTCGATCCACTCGACAGAGTAGCCGGTGAAGTGGCCGCCCAACTTATCCACCTCTTGGCGGTACGCCGCCATGGTAGGGGAGATGGCGTCGCAGGTGCCGGCGACTTGTCCCGCAACGAGGTCGGAGTCTCCGTAGCATCGGAGGCGATTGACGCTCATCTCCTTTGCGGCTCGCATGCCGTGGAGTAGGGCCTCGTATTCAGCCATGTTGTTGGTGCAGGTGGTGAATTCGAGGCGGAGGATGTAGCGGAGCTTGTCGCCCTTTGGTGAAGTCAGCACTATCCCCGCTCCCGCCGTCCGCGTTCTTGGACCCGGGCGTGCTCCAGAATGGAGGTACGGCTTCTCCGCTAGGCCTCTCCTCCGGCGATGAAGTCCGCCGGTGCAGGACTTGATCGCCTTCGTGGCTCGTATTTAATGTTGTGGACGCCGATCTCGAAGGCCCACTTGGCGACCCGCCCGGCCGCCGCGATTGCGATGATGTCTTGTAGTGGCGCCGAGGAGACGACCGTGATCGGGTGCTCGAAGTAATCGCGGCGCCGAGCCTCAAGACCGCGTATACTAGCTTTTGGTATCAGGTATCCGGCGCGACTTCGGTGAGGACCTCGCTGATGTAGTACACGCCGCTGGACCGGCGCCTTTCTTCCTCTGGTCGCTCGACAACCATTACGGCATCGACGACGCTCGGACGCCGCAACGTAAACCAGCATAGGCTCTTTGTCGCCGGTGCGGCGGTAGTGGTGCGGCGAGTAGCACTTTTTACAAGGTCGCGAGCGCTGCCCGCCTCCTTGTCCCACCGGAAGGTGGGGTTCTGCATCAGCGGTATAGGGCATCGCCGCCAAAGGGGATGAAGCGGCCGAGAGCCGCTACACGCCAGCCGACGCCACGCAGCACTCGGGTTTGCCGAGCCGGGCGATCGTGTCGATCTTCGTTGGGTTCGCCTCGATCCCTCGCTTGGAGACGACGTACCCGAGTTGTCCGCGGTACACGAAGGTGCACTTGCTCGGTTGAGCTTTATCTTGTACCTCCACAGTTGGCGAAGGTCTCGCTAGGTCGGCGAGTAGGTCGCCTTGGCGGCGGATTTCACGACCACGTCGTCGATGTAGACGTGGATGTTGGCCAATTTGGCTCGCGAGGCATTCTTGCATGCACCGCTGGTAGGTTGCCCCGGCGTTCTTGAGGCCGGTCATGGCGGTGTAGCGAATATTCAATGGCGTGATGAACGCCGTCTTCTCCTCATCCTCGACAGCCATTTTGATCTGGTTGTACCCGGAGTAGGCATCGAGGAAACATAGTGATTCCGAACCCACGGTTGAATCGATTATCTGATCGATCCGCGGGAGGACGAACTGCTCCTTTGGGCAGGCGCTGTTCAGGTTTGTGTAGTCGATACACATTCTCCAGGTCCCGTTTTTCTTCTCGACCAGGACTGGGTTTGCCAGCCACTTGGAGTATTTGATTGGCCGGATGAAGCCGGCAGCGAGCAGGCGCTGCACTTCCTCGGCGATTGCTCGGCGGCGTTCTTCATTGAATGGCCGTGGCATCGCTTGATGTCGTACTTTGGGGTCGGCGTTAGTTTGTGCTCAGCGAGCTCCCTAGGGACACCGGGCATGTCGGAGGGTTTCCATGCGAAGATGTCCCTATTCTCACGAAGGAACTCGGCGAGCGCCTTCCTATGCTGGGCTCATGCTCGTCCGATCGCCACCGTCGCTGGGTCGCTGGGACCAGCTCGACGGCGGGTGTGCGTCGTGGCCTCAAAGGTTGAGGTGTTTGTGCCCTCCGAGTTGGGCTTCTTGAGTATTGTGGGATCGTCATTGTTGACCCCGCCGCGTATTTGGCGAGCTCGTCGTGATTAGTTTATGCCGCGATGGCGGCGCCGCTAGTTCGCTGCTTTGGCCTCGCATTCGCGCCATGTCGGGTCGCCGTTGATGGTGATGATGCCGCACGGCCGGAGCTTCATCGCGTTGTAGCGGGCGCCGCCATGAATTTGGCGAACGCTGGCGCCCAGGACGCAGATGGTAAGGGCTGTCGAAGGGCACCAGCTCAAGACGATCCGCCGGTGCGGAAGTTTGCGGACTGCGAAAGTGACGGTAGCGTGACTTTGCCGATCGGATACGCCTTCCGACCGGGACGATGCGCCGGAACGTGGTGTGGGTTGTCTCGATCATCGATCGGGAGCCGCAGCTGAAGGTGTCGAGGTAGAGGATGTTGATGGAGCTGCCGCCGCCCATCGGTGTCTTGGGGAGCCGAGTCGCCAACCTTGGGCTTGACCACCAGGCGACTCGTCCCGGTACTGGCGTGGCGAGTGGTCTTGCCGGCTCCGTGATGGTTGTTCCAACCAGTTGAGGAACCGGGGACGTCTGTTTGGGCCACCGTGTTGGCGGCGGCGCTGGCGATGACCTTCTTCTCGCGCCGTGTTGAAGCTGTGAAGGTGTGGAGCGAGCTGGCTACTTTGCGAATTTTCCGCCATTTGGCGGGTCGTTGTCGGTGTCCTCCGCGCCGTGCCTTCTCGATTTCCGAGGGTGTGGCGATCGGCGGTGGTGTGCGTTATGGCTTTCCTTCCTGCTGTGGAACGCATGGTTGGTTAAGGAGGCCGCGATCGAACCTGGCTTGTTCTTGTAATTGCCGCCATCGCGCCGTTGCCCTCCGTCGCGCGGTAGCTCTTGGCTCGCGTTATGCGTGCCAGCGTTAGCGACGAAGTCGACTCGCCGCTGCGGCGCTTGCTCGTGAGGCGGTGCCGTTGAAGCGTAGGGTCGGTTCGGGCGCCCGTCGTTGCCGCCCGCGCGGCGTTGCCTCCTGACTCGTCGTCGATTTCCTGGTTTGGATCCTCCTCGGCGCATCGTTTGGCGATCTCGAGGAGGTCGGGATGTTGTCGAGTGCGGGCGTGTCGCTTGAGCTTGGCGACTAGAGGCTCAGAGCGGCACGAGGTCTTGAAGCAATGGATTGCGGTGTCCGGGTGGATGCCGACCGCTGTACCGAGCTCTTGCCATCGTTGGACCCCTATGGTCGACTACGGGTCCCCGGACGCATCGTTCGGTGTCCTCGATGGTGGTGGCGCGGTGTAGGAGCACTTCGAAGTGCGACGGCGTCTCGCATTTCCTCCCGTGAGTCGACATCACGGGGAGCGTGTTGATCCATTGCCGCACGCCCCTCCATCATCGCGGGAGGTAACGCGGCGAGTAGGTCACAGACCCGCGATCCCCATTGCCATGAGGTATGTGTCAAGCCGATCGCGGGTCGACGAGGAGTCGATTTTTCTATCTCCTTTGGCGCCTTGAAGTTTGGCGGGTACTTCTCGCCTCGGATCATTGGTCGAAGCACTTAGGCCAAGTCGATGGCGACCCATGGGCTCGCCATCGCGCGATTAGTTAGGTGTGCCGCGAAGTCGCCGGGCTGGCGTGGCGCGCCAGTTTTGGTTGTTGATGATGTGAGTGCGGGCATCGATGGGTTGTCCGTTAGCGGCACGGTTGGTCGCCGCCCGGGATCGTTGGTGGAGAGGCCGCGCTGGTCGGTGTTGGAGCTGCAGTGGCTCACGGTGGCGGGCAATTGAGGGTGTTTGCCGCACTGGCGGCCGCTTGAGGCCGCCCGCTTCGAGGAACGCGAGTATACCGCCTGCGAGTCGGCGCCCGCTTTTGCTGCTCCACGGCTCGCAAGCAGGGCCTTGACGCATCGGATCTGTAGGGCGCCGCCGGTGTCCGTGATGCTATCGGCTGCTCGCCTGCCACGAGGTTGTCCATTGGGGTGGAGAACGGTGGGAGGCCGTTGCCTCGCTCCCGTGAGGAGACAACTATCCGCGGTTGGTCCACGGAGGTGCGGTTGGGGTGGTGGGCGCCATCGCCGTTGATCTGGCGGGGCCGGGCGCTTCTCTGGTGGCGCGTTCGCAGATCGCGCCGGCTATGCGGGCCGGGTCGTTTTCGTCGTCGAAGTTCAGGGCACGCCCTTGAACGTTGGGGTTCAAGCGTGACCTGATTCGCTGCTGGTGGTAGCATGACAACTCCTGCGCCGTCACCTGTTCGAGGCGAAATTTTTCGCGCCGCTCTTTTTGCCGCCTCCGCCCGATTTCAGCGGAGTTCCTCGACCTCCGTTGCCGTGGCGTTAGGAGGATTGGGGTGGAGAAAGGATCCTCCGGTGGATCGGTGTCGGTGGCCATGTAAGCCGCGTGGCGGTTGGCACCATCGCGAGGTCGGCGGAGTTCTCCGACCGGTCGAGTCGACAAGATCCCGAGGATGGAGGGTCTCGAAGTCTCCGCTGGAGACACAGGCGATGGAGCCCGCGGATGAGGCGGTGATGGATCCGCGAGTGACGCCGGTCGCCGAGTCGGCGTCATCGGTGAGGGCCGCATCTTCTACGGCCGAGTTCCGCCACGTTGTCGTGGGCGAGTTGTACCGAGGCAGGCGGTGGATCGTGAACTGGCTCTCGGAGAGCCGATCGCGTGGGCGATCGCGGATGCGAGCCGAGTCCTCCGAGGGCGATGGCGCCGGTGAGGCCGACGAAGAGGCTGATCGTGCGATTGGCGGGATCACTGTTGTCGCGTGACGGGTCGCGCCCGGGGGGACGTAGCTTTCGGCAAGATCTGGAGCATCTCGCGATCGCTATCATGCGCACCGGTGGCGCACCGCCTCGTTGATGGGCAGATTGGATCTCGCGCGAGAACACCGCCAGACCGCCAGCCCCACGGTGGGCGCCATCGTGGGGAATGGTCACGCAGATGCCGCAATCGGCAGAGTAGTAGTAGAACGAGGCAAGGGCGCCAGCCATTCGCGCGAGATGAGGGCAAAGACACGAGGTTTTACCTGGTTTGGCCCGGAGGGTAAAGACCTACTCTGCTATATTGTATTATGGAGGTGTTTACAATGGGCGAGCTCGGCGGCTAGGCGAGAGTCGCTTGGGTGTATGAGGGAACGTGTCTACTCACCCCATAGGAGGTTTATATAGGCTCACCTCCCTAGGGTTTACATATCTCAACCGATTGACTGACTTAATCGTTTAACCTAGTCCGATTGGGCCTATCTACTCGCCTCGGGCCTTCAGCCTTCCGGTCGCTTGGTACCTTGCTGGGCTTTGATCCACTCGCGCTCTCAGGCCCACCGCCACCCCTTGGGCCGGTCGGAACGCCCCTTTGAGTATACCCGATGGCGTATCCCCATCAAGAGTTGTATATGGTACAACCCAAAGGTATTGTCGATCCTAAGGATGCTAACAAGGTGTTCAAGGTTCAACGATCCATTTATGGATTGAAGCAAGCATCCCGAAGTTGGAATCGACATTTTGATAAGGTGATCAAAAGTTTTGGTTTTATACAAACTTATGGAGAAGCTTGTACTTACAAGAAAGTGAGTGGGAGCTCTGTAGCATTGTCACATCCCAAAATTTTCCAAATTTTGAAATGTGAAAAATAAATAAACAAAATAAATAATTGTTGAAATTTAGGGTGAAAAGAAACTTTTTGTTTGAAATGAATTCATCAAAACCCATCTTGAACAAACCTTGGATAAAATTTGAATCCAACTAAATTTAAATCAAATGGAATGCATTCTTTATAAATGCATCTTGAAATTTAAACACTTGGAAAATAAACCAAAACCCTAAATCCCCAATGGGAGTTTTCCAAGATATCTCTAAGACCATGGATTTGATCCATATAAAAATTGGTCAACAAACATTTATAAATGATCAAGAATGACAAATAGAAATATTATAAAACCATAGAAATTGGTTTCACTTAATTTGGAGCCATAGATAAAATCTTATGAACTTAGTAAGATAAGGAAATTGAATTTCCAAAGCTAATAAAGCACCTATCTAAAAAATCCATACCAAATGGTGAGCAAATAATCCTAAAGAGATTTAAAAGGATAAACAAATATTAAAAATAAGATTTTACAAATTGGAATCACCAAGTTTGGATCTATAAATAGAAAGATATGGATTTTACAAAATAAAGAAGAAATAATTAATAGGGAATATTTAAAAGCCAAATTAAAACTTGGCCAAGACCAAAATTAAATGGAATAAAACATAATCCAAGTTCAAATGAAATAAATGGATAAATAATATTGAAATAAAATAATATGGCCTTAACCAAATTCTATTCCATTGGATTAAGACAAATTCCCTAATAAGAATGATTAATTAAATCATGGGAAAATAGTATTTGGAATTTACCCAAGTGGAATAAAAGTTATTTAATTAACTTAAATGAGATCAAAGAAATCAACTAAATAAAATTTATGGAATTAAACCCATATTTGATTTCATTGGAATAAGGACAAATACCCAATTTAAATGATTAATAAGTAATATTAAAAATATTCCAAATAATTCACACCCAAATAAATAAAACCTACTGAAAAAGGTTTGGTAAAAATTTGAATTCAAATAAGAGTTGAAAATTATATTTAAAATCTTGTTCGAATTAAGACAAGGGCTTATTTTAAATAATTAATATACCCTAAAAAGAATTAAAGAATTATTCTAAATTTGACTTTAGAATGTATTAATAAACAGTATTTGAATATACACAAAGTTTGGTAGAAGTTTGAATTCAAATGGGTGTTTGAAATGATTGATCAAAATCAAAACAGAATAATGGAAATAGAAAAAGAAAAATGAATGAGTATAAAAAAATGAAAACCAATCAGCCCAACCAGACCAGGCCCAACTAGCCAGTCCAGCCCACTCCCCCTCCCTCTTCACGCGAAACGTTTTCACCACAGAATGAACCCGCAGCTCACTGACTACTGGACCCCACTGCCTCTCTTCCTCTCTCGCTGTCAATCAGACCCCGCCAGTCAGTCTTCTTCCACATCCCGCGACGATCACGCCCCGCCGACCGTTCCTGCCGTTACCTCCTCGGCGTAATTCTGCGATAAAGGCTCAATAATCAACACTCGCGACCACACTTGATTAATAGCCTGCTTCTCCTCTCCATATTCCCCCAACCAACGTCACTAGAGAGCCACCGGGCTGCTCCAATTTCATTTCGCACCACCGTGGCCTCCGGCGAGCTTCGCGAGCGATTCTGGCCACTCCTCGTCGCGCCTTGCCCCCTCGACCATGCGAGTTTGTTTCCCATCAACCTCCGCATCTCCCAGTAGTCTCGTCTTGCCCGCGCTTGACCCATAGTGTCGGCAACGACGACAACCGAGCATCGCCACCGTCTGCTCCTCCTCTGGCGAGTTTCCCAGATAGTGTCTGACCGCCCCTCTCCCCCTCTTTCACACACGTGCACTCTCTGCAACATTGCGCATCTAACCGCATCCTTCTTTCTCTCTGGCATGAACCATAGCGTTGCCTCTGTCAACGTCTGAGAACACCCGTCGACTTTGCGAACTCCGGCGAGGTATCACCAATGATTCAGAGCGCCCCTCGACAAGTGACTGCCACGTTGAGATTCAGCACGTCTCAGCGAACCTGGTGAGCTACCCCTCTCTCTCTAACCCCCTGTATCGTCGGCAACCTCGCTTGCCGAGCGCGCCGCCGCCACTTGCCGCCGCCAGCGCCGCCACTCGATGTCTAGTGGATATGAACTGTAGGATCTCGATCTGATGGATGCGATAGAAAGTCAAGAAAAAGGGTAAGTTGGCTTCTGTACCGTGCGATGTACTTTAGATCTGACGGCTAGCATCTGTCGATCCACACAAAACGGTATGGCCCAATGAGAAACAGCCACGTGGCCAGAGTTTGTTCTAAATTAGAAATTTTGATCTATTAGACGATAGATTTTGTAAAATCTATAACTTTTGATCCACACGTCCAAATTTTTCAAATTTTATATCAATGGAATCAGCAAAACAAACCCTACCCAACCATGCACTTTGTTTAAAGAATTGCATCTGTTAAATTGGTTGTTTTTGCAGAAACATGAGTAGGTATATTTTGAATCTAAAAATTATTCTAGCAATGTTTTTAGGATAAAATCTTTGGCAAATGGTTTGTTTTGAACCTACTAACCATATAAAACAACTTGTGGAATTAAAAGTATATTTTGTGAAGTTAATAGATGAATCTTTGATTTATAACACTTCTTGTCAAATAAAAATAATGATATTATGTTAAAAATGCTTTTGAGAAAAACCTTTGGGAAATGGTTTGATTTAAACTCTCTGACCCTAAACACAAGGTTTTATGATTTAAAATATATTTTATGAACCATATAGATTATTACTTTGCAAAAAAAAAGCATTTTCAACCACATAAAATGTTGTTTTGGTTTAAAAAAGGTTTATAGGTAAAATCTTTTGCAAATGGTTTTGTCACTTTTATAAAATGACCAATAGGTGTCTTCAAATGTTTATAACCTATTAGAAACCACTTTTCCAAATAAAACAATCTTTAGCATCCTTGCATGCATTGCTTTGTTTCTATTATTTTATGTGATGTTTGCTTGAATGGTAGATTGAATATCGCTTGCTTGGTTGAATTGTAGTGGAATTTGAAGAGTGTGAATATTGCAAGATCAAGGAGTGAACTTATAATTCTCTACCAAAAAGGCAAGTGATGCTTCATACTTTGTCCTATTATTTTCACATTGCATTAGTGATATTTCTAAGTAGGACTTGCATGGAATTTTGCTAAGTATAAACTATGCCATGGGAAATCCTAGTAGATGAAACCTTAGTAGAATTTTCCTAAGTTAAGATTCCTACTACCATCATGCTTATCTTAGCTAGCAGAAAACAAGGGTGTATTATATTCATGCTATGGAATATTTCTAAGTCAAGGACTTGTGTTTTGTTTAATATAACAACTAAGTGAATGAATCACCTGGGTGGAATGGAAAGAAAGGTTTGTATTGAGTGGTTACACAAGGCCCATTTCTATGGTTTACCTTGTGTATCTCACTTGTGGATTGCCACCCAGGAACAAAGAGATTTGAGATGTCAAATGTTGAGAAGCTTCAAGTGCAGCCACTTGGCATTATGGGCTCTGCCTGGATCATATAGGATGCAATAACTTAGTTAAATGGACAGTTGGTGGTAGGGGATTGATAGGTTGGAGCGCGTCCATTCTGGTCTAAGGGAAGGCTTCTGAAAGATCTTGTCTTGGTGAAACCAAGTCTTGTGGGGAAAGTGCACCACCTCTGCAGAGTGTAAAATATAAGTACTTAGCCATGTCCCTGGCAAGGGAAAGTTTGAGCATCAAGACATGGAAGCTATCAAGAATCTCCTCATCCCAATTTCTAAGTTAAAAACTTGTGGTTGAACAAGGGTGAAGGTTCACCAATTTCTATTGGTGGTTCCTTGGGTGTTTTGACAAGCAAAAACTTAGTGTTTTCAAATGATAAGGAAAAATCTATTTTGAGCAAAGCAAGCCTAAGCTCCACTTAGCCAAAAGCATATAGATGATAGACTCCACTATATTACCATAGTATCACTTGCCAATACAATATCAAATGTATTGACCCTTGTGGCTGTAACTTATTATGTTGCAGGTTTGTATGATGTTAGTGAAATGTGTTGATTAGGATTACAAGTATAGAACCAACATGATTGCCTGTGGCACTTTGAAGATGAAGGACTCCATGCTATAGTTATTTCTGCTGCATTGTAATGAGATAGCCAAATGAGCTATGTAAGATGTAATGAATTATTTTATTCCTGGTTATAAAGTTGTATTATGACCTTTGTTTCTTGATATTACATCTTAACTGTGGATGCTAGCTATTGGTCCAGGGACTAGCATTGTAAACACAGGGATCTCTACCTTATTAAAGGTTGGGACCTCTACAAGCATTCCTAGTACTATATGTGGACGACATATTGTTGATTGGGAATGATATAGATCTTCTTAGGAGTGTCAAAGATTATTTGAATAATAGTTTTTCAATGAAGGATCTTGGCGAAGCTGCTTACATATTAGGCATAAAGATTTATAGAGATAGATCAAGACGCCTAATATCGCTTTCACAGAGTACATATTTGGACAAAGTTCTAAAGAGGTTTGGAATGGAAGATAGCAAGAAAGGGTTCTTGCCCATGTTACCCAATACGACCTTGAGTAAAACTCATAGTCCCGCTATGGCAGAAGATAGAGAGAGAATGAGTAAGACTCCCTATGCCTCAGCCATAGGATCTATCGTGTATGCCATGCTATATACTAGACCCTACATTGCATATGTTGTTAGTTTAACTAGCAGAGGGGTGTATCATTGGACAGTGGTAAAAAACATCCCTAAGTACTTGAGAAGAACTAAGGATATGGTTCTTTCTTATGGAGGTGATGAACAACTCGTTGTTAATGGTTACACCGATGCTAGCTGGAATACCGATCCGGATGATTCTGATGACCCACAAGTATAGGGGATCGCAACAGTGTTTGAGGGTAGTATTACCCAATTTATTGATTCGACATAAGGGGAGACAAAGAATACTTATAAGCCTTAACAAATGAGTTGTCAATTCAGCTGCACCTGGAAATAGTTCTTGCTCACAGAAGTTTATCAGTAGCAACAGTTTATAGTAGCACTAGCAAAGTAACAGCAGCAGTAAAACAGGAGCAATAGTAACAGTAGTAGCAAACAGTAGGATATGAGTGCAGTAGGCATAGGGATGGATGGACGGGCGTTGCATGGACAAGTCTAAACATGTAACTTCAAGATCTAGGGCAATTGCAGATAAATAAGATAAAGCATCCAAGTACTAAACAATCATAGGCATGTTCTCCATATATATTCATGCATGCTCGCAATGAGAACTTGCACAAAATCTTTTGTCCTGCCAGCCCATTGCAGCGAGGCCTCAAGGGAACTACTGGCAATTTAGGTTCTCCTTTTAATAGAGAACCGGAGCAAAGAATTAACACTCCATGAACACATGTGATCCTCACATCACATCCATCCCCTCCGGTTGTCCCAATTTCTATCACTTCGGGGCCTTTGGATCCGGACAATGATATGTGTACACAACTTGCAGATAATATCACAAAAAATACTATCATCATGAATCAATAATAAGTTCAGATCTGAGACCATGGCACTCAGACCCTAGTGACAAGCATTAAGCACAACAAGTTGCAACAAAGTCAAATAGCACTAATAGAGATACTAGGCACCATGCCCTAACAATCTTATTCGATTACATGATAGAACTCATCCAATTACTACCATCCCCATAGCCTACAGTGGGGGTTACTCACTCATGGATGAGGGAAACATGGATGGTTGATGGAGAGGCGTTGTTGATGATGGTGGCGATGATCCTATCCAAATTCTTTGTCCCGACAGGGTGCCAGAACGGAGTTTCTGGTTCCGAATCGCGGTTTCTGGTGGTGGCGGCGTAGCGGAACTCTTTCTGGAAAAACGTCGAACCCCTTGAGTTTTTAGGTCAAGAGGCAACTTATAGGCAAAGAGGGAGGCCGAGGGGGTGCCTGGGGCGACCACACACCCTCCAGGCGCGGCCAGGCCAAGCCCGCGCAGTAGGGGGTGTGGGCACCCTAGGGCCCCACTCCGTCTCGTATTCTGGCACCATGAGTCTTCTGGTGAAATAGGATTTTTGGCATATTTTCTGGGATTTTTCCTGATAGTTGATTTTCTGCACAAAAACTAGACACCAAGGTAATTCTGGTGAAAGGAGCGTCAGTCCGTGTTAGTTGTATCCAAATCACACAAGTTTAGAGGAGAAACAGTAGCAAAAGTGTTCGGGAAAGTAGATATGTTTTGGACGTATCAACTCCCCCAACCTTAGCTTATTGCTTGTCCTCAAGCAATTCAGTTGAAAACTGAGTGCGATAAAAGAACTTTTACGAACACATTTGCTTCATATGATGTATATATTCTCAGCACAGGAGTAGATACTTAGACCATTCATAATAAGAAGTATGCAACTAAGTCTACTCAATAGTCATTGCGAGCTATGAAGAGATTCCAACTCAATAATAATAAGTAGCATGAAACATAAACATAAGCAACATTGCAATGCTCATAAGAAGGTATGATAGAGTGGTATCTCGCTTGCCTTTGTTTGTGGAGCACAAAATAAATGCCAAGGCACCTCTGAAGTTCAAGTGAAGACTAGAAGTAAAGATATCAGAGATACAAGCATCAAAGTCATGACATAATTAACCAAGTTTTGAGACATGCACATTAAACTTAGAATGCCAACTATGCTCTCAAGAAGGTGCTCATAGAATAAGTGGTGACTCAACAAGGAAGTGATACGTCGAAAACGTATCTATAATTTTTGACGCTCCATGCTTGTTTTCTATCTACTTTGCTTTGTCTATACTATGAGGTGTTTTTATATCTTTTCTGGAACTAACCTACTAACAAGTTGACATAGTGCCAGTTGCCTGTTTTCTTCTGTTTTTGGTTCCAGAAAGGCAGAAAATCAATATTCTCGGAATTGGACGGGACAAAAGCCAAAGTTATTATTTTTCCCGGAGCAACACGGAACCCGAAGCAGGCGGAGGGCCACAGGGTGGCAAACCCCATAGGCGCGGGCAAGCCACAGGCGCTGGAGGTGTGGGCCCCGCCCACCGACCTTGATTCCTGCGCCTATACGAAGACTCCGACACAAAAACCCTAAATCCATAATAAATCCACGAAAACCTCTATAGCGCCGCCATAGAGGGAGATTCGGGGACATAAAGTCTCTTCCGCTGCTGCCGACGGGAAGTGCCCGGAGCCATCTCCGTCTATCTCCATCGCCATCTTCTTCACCGTTGCTGATTCCCATGATGAGGAGGGAGTAGTTATTCCTCGAGGCTAAGGGATCTACCGGTAGCTATGTGTTCATCTCTCTCTATGCATGATCTTGTGGTCATGAGCTTTGTAATCAAGTAGATCTACCTTTCTACTCAAGTAAATCATTAGATCTCTGCTCTCCCCGTGTGTGTGAAAGTGATAGCGTGCATGCCATGGTGGCACTTAGGCTTGAGTCTACATAAATACTATTTGTGCTTTAATAGATCTATGCTTTTCCCCACGTGTGTGAAAGTGACAACGTGCATACCGTGTGTGGCATTTTGGCTAGATTGAATATTTGTTATGAGTTATATTTGGAGTTGGATGTCTCTATGAAATTGTGGTGTTTGTTGGAACCATCTAGTGCTCAAGGTGACAGTGTGGGGTTATCTAGATTGGGGAAAGCCCTACCATGGATTAGAGTGTCCAACCGGAGAGTAGTTAAGAGTAGTATCATGAAGAGAGGATATTTGTATGAGAGGGTGTTCACTAGTGAAAGTAAGATCCCTAGGCCTTGTTTCTAAGCCTTCAAACACCGTTTGGTACTAGATCTATTGCATGTTTTCTTGCTTGCATCTTTATTCCGTTTGCCGGGGAGGTTACCTTTCCTCCACGTCAAGCTCTTTTCTGGCACCGTTACCCCACGTCAACAACAAGTCAGAAGCTCTTTTCTGGCACCGTTACCACTTGTATTTCACTATATCTTCGCCGAACTAGTCCACCTATACACCTGACAAGTGTATTGGGTGTGTTGGGGACACAAGAGACTTCTTGTATCTTGATTGCAGGGTTGCTTGAGAGGGAATACCTTTGACCACTTCCTCCTTGAGTTCGATAAACCTTGGGTAATCCACTTAAGGGAAACTTGATGCTGTTCTACAAACCTCTGCACTTGGAGGCACAACAACTGTCTACAAGAATAGAAGTGTGTAGACATCAAGCTCTTTTCTGGCGCCGTTGCCGGGGAGGAAAGGTAAAAGGCACTCACACACCTTACCCAACTGCAATAGCAGTCCAGAAAGCTCTTTTCTGGCGCCGTTGTCGGGGAGGTAAGGTAAAAGGTACTCACATCCTCCGGTGTGAGTGCTCGAAGTTATTTCATTTAGATTCTGCAATTTTGTCTTTTTTTTTTCTTGTTTTCACTAGTTAGGCTTAATGGAAAAAAAAATAGAGAGCTTTATAGTGTTTATCTTGAGTTAGGACATGAAGTGTTTAAAGAGAAAATTAAAATACCTATGGAGCTTTATTTGCATGCTAATAGTAATGTTATTAGTATGAATTCTTTGGACACGATTATTTCTAATTCTATGGAAACGTCTAAGCTTGGGGACGCTAGTTTTTATGAAAATGATCTTTTTAGTCCCCAGCTTTGGAAGATAGATATTCTATTGTTTATGATGATACCAAACCTCCAATATATGATGATTATAATGATGAATATGATATTTTCACTCCACCTACTATTGAGGAGAAAATTTATTGTGATTACAGTTTGCCTCCTATATTTGATGATTATGGGTTGAGAATAATAGTGATAGTTATGTTGTTGAATTTGCTCCCACTACAATTAATAAGAATGACTATTTTTTATGTGGAGAGTAATAATCATTTTATGCATGTGGCTCATGATAAGAATGTTTTATGTGATAGTTATATTGTTAATTTTATTCATGATGCTACTGAAAGTTATTATGAGATAGGGAAACATGGTCTTATGTATCTCAACAATGTTAAGTTTCCCCTCTTTATGTTGAAATTTTTGAAGTTGCACTTGTTTTGCTTTCATATGCTTGTTGCTTTGTGATTTCAAGACTTGTTTCTTTACAAGATTCCTATGCATAGGAAGTGGGTTAGACTTAAAGGTGTTTTGAATTTGCTTCGTGATGCTCTCTTTGACTTCAATTCATAATTCTTATGAGAGCATCTTCTCAAACTTTTGGTGCCTAACTTAAAGGCGTTAAAAAAAGTACTTGTTGGGAGATAACCCAAGAGTTTTCTTGAGTATTGGAAGTTATTACTTCAGTAATTACCTCTCCTTATCCTTTTTGTTTGCTTTTTGTGCCAAGAATGAGCTCTAATGAGAGGGAAGTAAGATTTAGGGAGTTGCTGTCCCGAAACAGATTTATGTCCTCCACCATAAAAATTCGTGAGGCGTCTCTGTAACTCGAATTGAGCTGAAACTTTACGAATAAATCCCTCAGTATGTTAGATAACTTTCGTTAGTTCAACACTTTTTGATTTGAGCAACATAAGGTCTTCGAAAAAATAGATTTCTACCTGCTGGTCTGTTTTGACAGATTTCTGCCATTATTTGCATTTGCTTCTTATTGATTCCTTTTTGGGTTCTTTTAGGGAAACTGAGCTTTTTGAAGGAGTTGCTACAATAGCTTGTGTTTTTAGTGAAAAGTCTTTCTGGTTCAAAGCTTTACCTAAAGGTCTTATATCTTTTGAATAATCTAATGTTGCTAATGAAGATTGTGTGAAGTTTCGTATGAAGGAAAATTTTCAGGTGTAGAGAAAGAATGATGTAATGAGATGAAGAATGGACAAAATCTCAATCTTGGGGATGCCACACCGTGTCACCCCAAGAAATATTCAAGAGGTACAAGCGTCAAAGCTTGGGGATGCCCAAGGCATCCCCTTCTTCATCAATAAAAATCTCAGGTCTTTCTAGACACTTCGTTTTTATTGTTTTATGCATTGCTGTGTTGTTCTTGGAGCGTCTTAGTTTTCGTTTTTGGTTTTCGTTTTCTTAGTTTGCTTGAGTAAGTTGGTTGGTTACACCACACTTCTTTTGGAGAGAGACACACTCTGTTTCCATTGCCTAGAACACTCTAGTTTTCATTCTTATTGTTCTGTGAGTGTTCACTTTTGCTAGCACTGTGTTTAGCCTTAGTTTTCTTGTGCTTTCAGCTTAGAACTTTTTAGTTATTCTTTGTGGATTTGGGAGACAAGCTCACTGATCTTTGTTGATTATTATCTTTGTGAGTTGTTTCAAATAAGTTGTTCGGTGTTGGAAAGAGTAGGAAGCTTCATCCTTAGGTGGTACAAAAGGGAGTTTGCATTGACTGTGACTTAGACTTTAGCATGACATGGTAGGTTTTGTTTTAGCATTATGCTTAGTGATTATTGTTGTAGCATGTCTTGTTCCAAACAATTGGTATTGCTTAGTGTGCCTTGAAGATATTATGCGTTGTTTTAGCATGCAAAATCATAGTATTGTGGTATTCTCCTTTGATGTTTTGCTTGGGTTGACTTGGCACATGCTCACACCATGTTATGACAATTACAAGTCACCATTAGCCTCTATGATAATTTATTCCTTGACTTGTAGTACCACTCTATGCTTTGATTAGTAATGCTTTATTGCTCTGCATGATTATGTCCATTATGCTCTCTTAGTTGGTTGCTCCCAGTATTTTGCTAGCCTCCACTTGTATGAGTAAGCGCTACTCATGATTCCAACTCCCAAGAAACCAAGTTATTCCAAAGTGTCCACTATAAACTCATATGCATGGTGTGTTACATCATTCCAAGTATATTCTTGTTATTAGCTATCTTCCAATTAAAAGTATTTTGTTATGTGAAAACTTAGTGATTAAAGCCCTCACAAACTTGATGGCACACTTTATATTCTTTGCCCCTAATAAACTTGAACCATTGTGAAAAATTTGTTGTATATGCTTGCACTTATATGTTGGAATTAGCAGAACCGTGCTATCACGGGGAACGCTTTCAACATTGCACTTGTACTTTGTACTCAGTTGATATCATGCTCTTTTGTCTATGGATGTCATCGATGTGAAATAAAGAGGGAACTTGTAAGTCCATGGAGTATGTATTTTGTGTTAGAGAAACGCCTGGGCCGCTAGCCTAAGACATGCCTAATCATGGTGGAAACTTGCAGCATCACCATAGTGAGCTATCTATGAAGCATCCTCAATAAAAAGCTATGCATATGGTAAATAAAAAGATTGTTGAGATGCTCATTTTCTGCTTGCCTTGTCATTTTGGTTATGGGAAAGCTCTTGTACCATGTGCAAGGGGTACCCCATCGGCGGTTCTCAATGATATGCAAATACTTATAGTGACAAGAACTTACCTGGACCCAAAGTTGAGTATGCATGAGGTGTGGCCCTCGTATTCAAGGGGCATGAGATTGCAAACTTATGCTTCGTCAAGCATATACTCCATCTTTGCCACTTTAACCTTAATCACTTCAAGATGCTTATGATAGGGGCAATGAGGGTTGAAAGCTAACAAGTACCATAATTTTTGGAAGCTCTTTTTGAAACTTGAAATCCCTGCTTCCTTTATAAAAGGCCTTTCTTCCACCACTATTAATTCTCCACCTTCTACCTTTAGGAACCATTAAGAGAGCATAGTTGTCATTCTTAGTTCTATGTGCAGTGTCCCAAAGCTTATTGATTGATGCATATTGTGATATTACTTGTTCTTGTGCTATTTGTTTCTAGTCACCCTTGTGAACTTTGAAGGTGTCTTATGCATCTATTTGCCACTCTATGAGGGACAAGAAGATTGCCACTATGCTATGTTTTCTATATGTGAAACAAACAAACGTTTTTCAATGCATGTTATTCATGATCTTTGTTTATAGCCTTTCATGTTGCATGCATAGTTACTATGTCCTATTGTTATAACGCCATCTTTCATGCACATGTTTAGAGCTCTTTGATCCCAGCTTCCAATGCTTGAAATTAGTTTGATCTTGCTTTTGATGGTGCATGTCACCTCAAAAATTATTCTTTTTATCACTTACCTACTCGAGGACGAGCAGGAGTTAAGCTTGGGGATGCTTGATACGTCAGAAACGTATCTATAATATTCTTGTTTTGTATCTAGTTTGCTTTGCTTTGTCTATACTTTGAGGTGTTTTTATATCTTTTCTGGAACTAACCTATTAACAAGTTGCCACAGTGCGGTTGCTGTTTTCTTACATTTTGGTTCCGGAAGCGTAAAATCAATATTCTCGGAATTGGACGGGACAAAAGGCAAAGTTATTATTTTTCCCGGAGCAACACGGAACCACGAAGCAGAGCCGGAGGGGGGCCACAGGGTGGACAAACCCCCCTAGGCGCGGGCAAGCCCTGGGGGCGCCTGGAGGGGGTGTGGGCCCCCTGGACCCCCACCGACCTTTATTCCTGCGCCTATATGAGGCCTCCGACCCAAAAACCCTAAATCCAGAAGAAATCCACGAAAACCTCTATATCGCCGCCGCCACCGAAGGGGAGATTCGGGGGACAGAAAGTCTCTGTTCCGGCACCCTGCCAGGACAGGGAAGTGCCCCCGGAGCCATCTCCATCGATCTCCATCACCATCTTCATCACCGTTGCTGATTCCCATGATGAGGAGGGAGTAGTTATTCCTCGAGGCTAAGGGCTCTACCGGTAGCTATGTGTTCCTCTCTCTCTATGCATGATCTTGTGGTCATGAGCTTTGTAATCAAGTAGATCTACCTTGCTACTCAAGTACTTTATTAGATCTTTGCTCTCCCCATGTGTGTGAAAGTGACAGCGTGCACGCCATGGTGGCACTTAGGCTTGAGTCTACATAAATACTCTTTGTGCTTTAATAGATCTATGCTTTTCCCCACGTGTGTGAAAGTGACAGCATGCATACCGTGTGTGGCACTTTGGCTAGATTGAATATTTATTATGAGTTATATTTGGAGTTGGATGTCTCTATGAAATTGTGGTGTTTGTTGGAACCATCTAGCGCTCAAGGTGATAGTGTGGGGTTATCTAGATTGGGGAAAGCCCTACCGTGGATTAGAGTGTCCAACCGGAGAGTAGCTAAGAGTAGTATCATGAAGAGAGAATATTTGTATGAGAGAGTGTTCACTAGTGAAAGTAAGATCCCTAGGCCTTGTTTCTAAGCATTGAAATACCGTTTGCTACTAGATCTGTTGCATGTTTGCTTGCTTCCATCTTTATTCCGTTTGCCGGGGAGGTTACCTTTCCTCCACGTCAAGCTCTTTTCTGGCACCATTACCCCACGTCAACAACAAGTCAGAAGCTCTTTTCTGGCACCGTTACCACTTGTATTTCACTATCTCTTCGCCGAACTAGTGCACCTATACACCTGACAAGTGTATTGGGTGTGTTGGGGACACAAGAGACTTCTTGTATATTGATTGCAGGGTTGCTTGAGAGGGAATACCTCTGACCACTTCCTCCCTGAGTTCGATAAAACTTGGGTAATCCACTTAAGGGAAACTTGCTGCTGTTCTACAAACCTCTGCACTTGGAGGCCCAACAACTATCTACAAGAATAGAGGTGTGTAGACATCAGGAAGTGAAAAGGTTTTGAAAAGTTTGAAAGGCTTCCAAATGCTGAAAGTATGGTACTCATTAGCTTTGAGCTCTCATTGCCCCTATCATAGGCATCCTTACATGATTAAGGTGAAAGTGAGGTCCAATATGAGTTATATGCTTGACAGGCCATAAACTGGAAATCTCATGTCCCTTGAGTATGAGGGCCGCTCCTCATGCTACTCAACTTTAGTTACCTGTAAGTTCTTGTCATCGTAAATACATGCGTATCATAGAGAACCGCCAACGGGGTACCCCTTACACATGATATAGGAGCTATCCCATAATCAAAATGACAAGGCAAGCAGACAATGAGCATCTCAGTGATCTTTTTATTTCCTATTTGCATTGGTTTTTATTGAGGATGCTTCACAGATTGCTCATTATGGTTATGCTGCAAGTTTCCACCATGATTAGGCATGTCTCCCAAGCGTTTCTCTAACATATATATATAACTCCATGAACTTACAAGCTCCCCTTTTATTTCACACCGACGACATCCGCAAACAAAAGAGCATGATATCAATTGGATATGTATCCATAAGTGTTGAAAGTGTTCCCCGTGACAGCATGGTTCTGCTAACTCCTAGCCTATAATTTGCAAGCATATAAATTTCATGGACAAGTCACAATGGTTCAGGTTTATTAAGTGCAAGAAATAAAGTGTGCCGTCAAGTTTGTGAGAGATTTACTAAATAACTTTGTCACAACAGCCAAACATTTTATTTGGAAGAAAACGAGACATAATGAATATGCACGGAATAGAAAATGATGCTAGTAGGTAGGTATGGTGGACACTATTGGCAATATTGGTTTTGGGGAGTTGGATGCACAAGTAGAGCTCATACTTAGTGCAAGTGAAGGCTAGCAATAGAGAGGGAGCAACAAACGAGAGAGCAATAACTGTCATAATCATGCTTGCAAAAAAACAGGACTAATTATGGCATGAAAGTGATATAAGAACTCTAAGGCAAAATAAATCATCGAGACTTACTGACTATTGTTTAGTCATATGCATGCGTGAGCATGTGCCAAGTCGATTCACATGAAACATTCAGAGGAGGATACCACAATATCATACCAAGTTATGAATAGAACAATGCAAGCAAACATTCATATGACATGCTACAAACTATTAGCGGGATGGATCTAATCACAAGAGAGCAAGAACTACTAAGCATCCATAAATAACATACACCTTACATGAATAGACTAAGCATGCTCACAATGATGAGTATATGTACAAAAATGAAAACAAATAGAGTTGGTTACCAGCCTCTTACCACACCTTAAGTTGTCTTAATATTCATTATAACCCTTCACTTGTGTGACTTGAATAATAACATGAAACAAAACTCCACTAAGGACTGCTGAACCCTGCAAAGAACTTCACAAAACCAAAGAAGAAGAACACATATTTTTGGTGTTTTCGATTTTTTAAAGCAAGCACACAAAGAAAAAACAAACAAAGCAAAATCTTTTTGGATTGTTCTTAAGGCAAACCAAAGCTAAAAAAGCAAAGAAACAAACCAAGATAAACAACGAAAATATTTTTGGCCTTTCTGTGTTTCGGGAAAGCAAAAACAAAAACCAAAAATAAAGCGAAACGATGGATATACAAAGAATCGACGAAACATGATATGTAGATGAGTGTGATGTCGGTGTACCTCCCCCCAAGCTTAGGCTTTTAGCCTAAGTGGGGCTCAACAGCGCGGGTAGTAACCCCAAGCTAGTGGGTCATCATAGGAATGATCATAATCAGGCCTCGCGATGAAGAAGAAGAAGACACGCTCCAATCATAGGAGGGCTGCTGGTATGAAGACTCTCCCATGTTGGAGGGCTGAACCGAATCATCTTCGGCATCCTCTCCAACATTCTCCTCTTGCTGGGAGAGATCCACCACATATGTGTCAAACTCCTCACATGCGGCGACCATCCTTGCATGTTATCAAAACTAAACAAAGCGGTGCGGACAAATAAACTACTTTATCAGTCCTACCTCCTCTCCAACCACGCTTGACAAAGGATAACTCATACGATAAACTTCTCACAGAGCCCAAGCGAAACAAAATTATCTTGAACCATGGAATCAAGATCAAGTCGCTCTATGGGGAATCAATAATCTAAATGGTGAGGCTCTAAAACATGGAAAGCTAGCAACCTAGAGGCAATGAGACCTCCACAAATTCCACCCTTCTCGCGGTTAGTGGTAAGACGGTAAGTTATCAAAGCACCCAAGTTATAAGTTCTATCCCTATTCAAAGCCGCCGAGATAAAAGCTAGATCGAATGAAGATAAATTTCTAACAATCTTTCTAGCGAGAACACACTTGGTAATGAAATAGGCAAAATATCTAATGGATGGGAACTGAAGGGAACTGAATATTCCAAATTTTACCAATTTCCTTCGAGAAGTCAAAACCTTGGCAAATTTCAGCATATAAATCCATAAGTGACTTAGGCCTCTCCTTGATCTTCTCACAAGATCCCCAATGAGGCACTCTAATAGCTGCACAGAAATCAGCAAAAGGCAGGTCGACAGCTATATTGTAGATTTTATAATGAACCATGGGGTTAGATAAGGACCAAGTAAATCGGAAGTCCTGCACCACAACCATGGTTAGCTTAACATACTGATATGGTTCCTCTTCAACAAAGTGTTCCAATCCTGCATTACTAATCATAGTTTGGAAATCCTGGAAGATTCTCGTGGCTCTCATGAATTCAGAGCATGGATATATGGAAGGTAAAACTCCTTCCTCACGATGGAATTTCATTGGCTCAGGTACCATCAAATCACGTTGATGCATTGGGTATGTACTCATCTTATTTTCTAAATTTTTTAGACAAATATCAAACCAAGTGATTTCCAAGTTGATAAATGATGAGAAACTACTATAGGAACTTGCTAGAGGGCTAAACATGCATCAAAATGAAATCATAAGCATAGAACAAGCATGCAAGCTCACACAACCTGACACCTATAGCAGCAAAATACTCAATATACAATCTACCAATCACAAATCTAATTGGACAAGCGGAGGAGGCACATACCAAGGAGCAATCCCTCCAAAAATCAGTAGCAAAGATGGGATGAGCAAGGTGATCGAAAATCGGGATCAAGAACAGCAGGAACTCGAGCTTGAGAAATTTTTCCGGTGTTTTTCGGGAGAGAGAAAGAAGTGGTTGTGAGGAGGCAACTTGGAGGGCCACAGGTGGGCCCCACCCAAGCTAGGCACGCCACAAGTGGCCGCCACTAAGTGTCTGGCTGGTGGGTCCCCTAGGCCACTCAGTGTCCCTCGCCTTTTTCGAGGAAAGATTTAATATGAATTTTTTGGGATTTTTTGGAAAACTTTATTTTTGGCCAATTTTCAGGGTATGAAAATTGATTTTCTCGCAGAAAAGATTTTTTTTAGAAGAATAAAAAGCAAACAAAAACCAAAACTACAAAAGTTCTAAGACACTCTAACAAGCAAACAACTAGCAAAACAAAAGCTAACAAGAGAAAGAGCAAGGACTAGGAAGGAGAAGAATGAAAGTGAGCAAGTATAACCACTGTGAAAGCATTATTTTGTTCATTAAAATCCTTTTGTTAACAAGGTTGATCAAGTCTTGGTACCAAAACAATCTTATATGAAGCAAAACTTTGCATTTCACAAAGTGATTATGTTACCTCAAACTTGATAGCAATGGTCCCAATCATAATAGTTTCAAAACTTTCTTGTGGAATGGGACAATATATTTCTCCAACTTTGATGCTCTCAATATTTTCAATAGAATTCAGGCAATAGCTCTTATCAATCTTCTTGGGGAAATAGGCAGTATGCTATTTGTCATTAATATTAAAAGTTACTTTTCCTTGATTACAATTGATGACAACACCTGCAATATTAAGAAAAGGTCTCCCAAGAATAATAGATATGTTATCATCTTCAGGCACTTCAAGCACAACAAAATCAGTTAAAACCAAGCAATTAATAGCCACTTGAACAGGAACATCCTCACATATACCAACAGGAATAGTAGTAGACTTATCAGCCATTTGCAAAGATATATTAGTTGGTATCAACTTTCTAGCTGGAGTCTCTTGTAGAGAGAAAAAGGAATAACACTAACTCCAGCTTCAAAATCACATAAAGCAGTTCTAACATAATTATTCTTAATAGATCAAGGAATATTTGGTATACCTGGATCACCAAGTTTCTTTGGAACCTTACCATTGAAGGAATAATTAGCAAGTAAAGTAGAAATTTCCTCATTAGGAATCTTCATTTTATTAGAGACAACATCCTTCATATACTTTGAATAAGGAGGCAACTTAATAGCATCAGCCAAAGGAATTTGCAAAAATAAAGGTTTCATCCACTCACAAAACTTGTTGTAGTGTTCTTCCTCCTTTGACTTGTGTTTTTACTGGGAAAAGGCATAGGTTTCTGCACCCAAGGTTCTCTCTCACTACCATGTTTATTAGCAATAAAATCTTCCTTAGTGTACCTAGTGTTCTTAGTGTGCTTCTAAGATTCTTCCTCAACTTCCTCCTTATCAGGAGCATCATT
The DNA here is from genome assembly GCA_030063025.1 of Avena longiglumis. Taxonomy (NCBI): domain Eukaryota; kingdom Viridiplantae; phylum Streptophyta; class Magnoliopsida; order Poales; family Poaceae; genus Avena; species Avena longiglumis. Next base: position 556,127,577 of record CP125975.1, read on the forward strand.
TTTATCACCACTTTCAGTTTCAGCATCAGAGACATATATACTATTAGGATCTACAGCAGGTTCAGAGGGTTCCTCAACTATTTTATGTTTCTTTTTCTTTCTCTTACGAGTACTACCACTACTTTCACCTTGTTGAGAATCCTGCTCAATTCTTTTAGGGTGTCCTTTAGGATATTAAGGATCTTGAGTAGCTATACCACTCCTAGTTCTAATTCCATAAGCATGTTTATCTCCTAATGCATTAATTAGCATATCTTTTTGTACTGTAGCAAGTTGATCAATTTGGGTTTGAACCATTTGAAAGTGTTTACAAAGCATTTTAACATCATTAGCAGTTCTTTCCACAATAACTTTCAACTCATTAATAGCTCTAGAGTTTTCCAATAAATGATTCTGAATTTGTTTATTAAAATTACCTTGTTTAACAATAAATGTGTCAAGTTCATCTAAGCATTGATCAGGAGGCTTACCATAGGGAATATCACCTTCATCAAAGTGTAGAGAGTGTACCTCAATAGTATATGAGTGGGTAATTGGCTTACATAATTCTTCTATAGGAGGTACATTCTTCACATCTTCAGCTCTAATACATTTCTCCTTAAGACATTTCTTGGCTTCCTTCATCACTTCATCATTTAATGTAATCACTCCCCTCTTCTTTGGTGTTGGTGTTGGAACTGGTTCAGGCACAACTAGTTCAGGAGTAATAGGCTCAGGTGTATTTGGCTCAGTTGAAGTCCAATCATCACAATTCTTGCTTATTTTAGCCATTAATTCTTCAGCATCTGTAGGTGTTCTTTTCCTTAAAACACAATCAACAAAACTATCTAGGTATGTCCTAGAATCATCAGTTGGTCCATTATAATAAATATCAAGAAGCTCATTTTTAGGCAATGGGCATCCAGGATGTGCATGAATCACGGAACAGAACCTCGTCCATGACTCGGGCAATTTCTCTTCTTCTCCCTGTTTAAAATCAAAAAGTTTCTACAAAGAAGCATGTCTATCACTGGGAGGAAAATATTTCTAGAAGAAATAAGAAATCAAGCAATCATGGCTATCAATGGATCCAGGAGGTAATATATTAAACCAATCTTTAGCTTCTCCTTTTAGTGAAAAAGGGAAGATCTTTGTAACAAAGTACTTGCGCATCTTAAAATCATCAGATAATAAGACACTCATAGTAGAAAGCTCATTCATATGTGCCATAGCACTCTCACTCTCAGTCCCACAAAAAGGTTCTTTCTCAACAATGTCTAAATAGGATAAATCAAGAGAAAATCATATTCTTCATCTTTAATATCTATGGGAGAGGTGGCAAACTTAGGATCAAAAGACAGTTTGGGAATAATGGTATGTCTCTCAAGGAGACTCCTAATAGCACTAGTACCATGTATGTTTTGGTACTCTTCAATAAAATCATCAGTCATTTCAATGTAACCATCACTAATATCAGATCTCTCTCTAGACTTAGGTGAGCTAACAGGTGTAACAGTATCTTCACTAGGAGTTTCAGTGTTTCCCAAACTAGCTCTAGCAATAGTAGCATCTAGGAAAGGACCTAATGAACCAATCACATCAAGCACAATAGAAGTAACATCATGAGTATCAGAAGCAGTTTCAGATTCAGCAGTAGTGGCAGTGTGTGTAGCATGTGTAACATCCCAGCATTTAGGACCTAACGAAGGGTAGATTTAGAAATATAAATTGTTGCATGCATTAATCTATGAAAATATGGGTAAAATTTTCGCCAAATAAAAAAACCTAAGTGATCAATGTTTCTTTCATACTTTGAGATCAGGTTTAGTCTTAAATGATGATTGTTATAAACTTTGAGATGATCTTAAGGAGTTATGTGTTTTCAAATGGATTTTAAATATTAGACTTGAGTGTTTGAATTATAATTCAAATGAATTAGATATAAATTTTGAATCTTAATTCAATTAAGAAATAAATATTACAACTTGAATTCTATCCAAAGATAAACAATAATGAATATAAAGTATATTTCTTATCATCAATACATATAATGAAGTTATAAAATTATAACTTATTTGAATCATCCACATAACTTACAAAAGTAAATTTACAAAGAATAGGAATATTCTTTATTAATAATAATATAATCTTTATTACAATTGAATAAAATAAAGATTACATGAATAATAAAAGAAAATTACAAAAGAATAAGAAAATTACAATGGAATATTTACTAACTATCCTATATCTAAATCTAAACTAAATATTCATCTTTATCTTTGTACCTGCAAAACAAAGACTAAATAAAAAACAAAAGAAGATTAGTGTTAGTATTATTTCTCTCAGACATGTTAGTGAAATGCACTTGACAAATTCATCATTGAGAAATGTTATAAAAGGGGCAAGTTTCACCAATAGGAAAGATTCCATCTTTCATAAATTCAAAGCCAGAAGTCAGATGACGGCCAAGAGGGACAAATTCACCAGCCAGATGAAAGTAACCAGGTAAAAGTAAATATCCAGATTCTTAACATATCCACAAGTGCATAGCAGGCACACAAGCTGGACACACACCAGCATGCATATGGTGTGCTGTCGACCTCACAAGCATAGCTCAATCTCACAAAACCACATCACAGTCGTGGGGGGCACTAGTGCATCACCCCACTGCACAGCACACAAGAATAACCAGTGTAGAAAGCAGCTAAACCAAGCACCACAGCCAGCAACCACACCAACCAAGGATCAACCAAACATCACCAAGATGGTGACATAAGGAGGGGAATGGATCAGGTGGATAGCTAGATCAAGCCTAGGAGCTAGGAGGAGCAGGCTAGCTCAAGAGCAAGCACAGGAGTCCAGCAAAACCAGATCAAGATCATCATCATCAACTTACTACACCATCATCAGATTTTGTGGTGAGTTTCATAAAACCTTCACATAATCTAATCATCTTATTCAGATAAAGCATGTGTTGTTTTATAAAACAAACCCTCAGAAAGCACCCAAGTGGGGTGAATCCATCATAGGGGTTTCTTTTAAACTCTAAAGGCAAACAACAAAGTACCAAGATCGAACCAGAGCTCAGGGCAACATTCTTGCTCTGGTTATCAAACTATATTTTACCATTCAATCATGCATATACATATGATCTATTTCTAGGGACATCCCTAAAGGAAGGGTAGCACCTTAGGAACAAATCCATAGGATCCATAACATGATCAAGCTCACTATCATTTTTTCCAAGCTTTGATTCAATAAAGAATAGCTGGTACCACTACCAGGACTATCTAGATGAACCAATTAGATAAGATTTGAATCGCTAAGCCTCGGACCAACATCATTGGTCTTAGGGAATTCAAATAAGAGCATCTATATTTATCTTTCAAAGCCAAGATTGTCTTAAGCATAAACTAACCAAATCCATGGTTTAGAATCAAACTTGTGTGCCATACATGATGGTGTCACAAGAACAATCCAATATGAATCAGGAAAGACAGTAAATCATCATAGATTCAGACAATCAACTAACTAATCATTTTCTTGTAAACAGGAATCATAACTAGGATATTCCTATGATACACTTTACTGTTTGAACCACATGTTAATTCCCAAGCTAACAGCACTAAGACAGTAGCTGTATCTTATCATAATCATGACCATGAATCAAATAAATAGTGGAAAGCTATCAGATCATTAGCTTAACCAAGCATGTTTCCCAAACAACAATATCATCTTAATCAGATGCAATCTAAGCATCAAATCATCTAGTAAGCCACCAGGAACATCATCTATCATTTTTAAGCATCAAGCTTTAGGCCAATAAACATTTAGCATGTGTACAGACCATCCAAACATGAATCAATTCATCCAGTACATGAACAAGAACATAGCAGGAACCCTAAATGGATGATCATCTTAATCTTAATCAGACAGTAGGAAGAGAGGACACATCCAACATCTAGCATCAAATCAGCAAGCACATAAAGCACCAGGGGAAGGAACCAAACTCACCATAGGTCCTCGTTGAAGAAATTAAAGAGGAAGCAGATTGGCCGACGAACTCATGACAAGACAGGAGCACCAGTGGGCCGCTACTGCACGACCATGGCGGCCACAAAGAAGACAGGAATCCACCATACCACCACAGGCGAGACCACGACGGCGGCAGTAGCACTTGAACACATGTGAAACCCCAAACCCTAGGGTTCAGAGAGGCATCGACCCATTGCAGGTGAGCCCCAGGCTCAAATCCAATTGGATAGAACGAACGAGCATCGTCGACAACCCCCAATTGCACTGTGGCGGTGACCAGAACGGCCGACGACGGTGGAAATCAACGGTGGCGGCATCGCCGGCCACGAGGTCGGGGTCAAAGGAGCAGAGGATAAGATCGAGGGAGAGAGAGAGGCAGTGAGGAGTGGGCCGAGCTGGGCCAGACCCTTCGGGTTGGCTCTTTTGTCTAGAATTAATGGGCCACTAGGGCCCAATAAGAATAATCAGCCTAGAAACAATTCCAGGCCTGTTTCAATAAAAAGAAAAGACCAAAATACCCTTGGACTTAATAAAATTCTAGAAAATAAAATAAAAGTCCAAAAATTATAAATAAAATATTTTTGGATTCAAAAAAATCCAAACAACTCAAATAAATTAAAATATAAAATTTTAGGCATTTAAATTTTATTAGGAATGTTGTAAATTATATATTCCTTATTGAATTTTACAAAATTATTGAAGGGTGTAAAATTAATTAAAATTCACTTTCATTATGTATTAATATTGTAGTATTTTAGAAAAATACTAAATAAATATTTAACCACCATTTTTAATGTATAATTAATAATTCCTAAAAGAATTATTAAATTAATAAAAGTCAAATAAAAGGGAAATAAAATAAAATAACTCAATATATGTTATAAATATTAAAAAATATATTTATAAATCCTTTATTACTAAAAAGGAACTTTTTGGGGGTAAATGCATTACATTAATTGCATAATCATCTTTGCTTCTTTAAATATTGTCCTTACCGGGCAATAATGATGTTTTTGTAGAACTAGAAGCTCAAGGTCCAGTGCAAGCATTAGACTTCACTACCTTGCCATCACAAGGCAAGTACATCACTTGCTCATGTCCTTTGAAGAGTCTTTATCAAAGTATTTGCAAATTGTGTGTTATCATATATGCTATAAAAGAAAAAAAAATTATTTTCATAAATAAAGAAATCATAGATATCATCCTAAGTGGTGATATAATGGAGCAATAGAACTTAGGGTTCTATTTGCAACAATGATGATCAAGTAGGGACTTAATAACCCCTGACATCAGTGATTCTAGCGCCGTATATTACGCGTTAGCCATGAGATTTGGAATGCGACAGAGAAGTCAGCTGTATCTTCTTCCTCTCGCATGAAGCCGGATGTGCAGGTCGTGGTTGTTATCCTCGTAGCGTGCATATTAATTGGTAATTCGTAGAGGATATGCAGCATATGGTTGGGAACCCTCATCGTGCCACGATAGTTCTGGCATCTAACGGTTTGTACAAACCATTGCCGTAATTCATTATGTGGGCATGGTGTACACCAAGGAGGCATGCGGGGTCGCTAAGGGGGGAGTGATTGGCTTGGACCAACTACTGGGTCCCACATCATGGAATTGTGGACGGGAAAGTACGCCCGGTTGTGCAACAAGGAGTTGATCTCTCATGGGTAAAGTAACGCACCTCTACGGAGTTTAAGGACTGTAACTTGTTACTCCTTCGGGAAGGAGCTCTGACGCGTAGGAAAGGAACTCCGTGAAATTTCTGTCAACTGTGAAGGCTGATTGTCATAGTTTTTCAGAATAAAATCAATCTTTGAAGAAAGAACAAAAAATGCATAGTGCCAAGGATTTATAATCCGAGGTGGTAGTTAGAGCCTCAAACTTCCCACCTTGCATATAATGAACTTGTTGGGTAACGTGTTACTCATTCTTTCCTTTGATCCCTTGCTTAGACTCTGAGTATCCCGAAGACGTGCCAATGTATGCGGCAATGTCAAGAAGATGTGTTCTCTGAGGAACTGACCGTCCGAGGAGTTGAAGGAGTGGATTAAGAGATCCGCTACGGTGTCTATGAGAATGAGTCAAATTAAGTACCTAGTTAGTAGTAACTAACGAGCAACATGAACTCTATAGAATAAGTTGAGCTCAACTCCTAGTCGGAGTTGTTACTTTTAATTTCCGTTGAAACACTTTATATTTTGGTTTGTAAGTTGAATATTTTGGAAGTCTTGAACTTACGGTATTGTAATAATAATAATGTGTGTACATTTGTAATATGGACCCGCAATGTTTCTGTTGTACCACTCTGAGGGATGTGATATTTACGGAATAGTGTTCTGTGGATGTCATGTCAACGACTATAGTGTACTACACATGCAGTGGTATCTTTGGGTCACCTTGATTGGTATCAGAGCAAATTTCTTTGACCTTAGGTTGGAAACCTAGTAAAGGGTATTACCTGTAGGAAAAATTTAGAAACGATAAAGAATTCTCTAAAAGTAATATAATGGGTATTCAAATGAGAATATTCCGTTATATATTTTAGTACGATAATTCTTTGTTATGATGCAATATATTATTTGATACTAATCAAAATTATTTTCTGATATACAGAGATATGGCACCAAACTTTCCAAAATAGACTTTGGTAAGGAAAGAGGAGACTCTTGATGATTATCAAGGATCATTCACAGACCAACTTCGTCAACTTTTAAAGTTGTTTAGTTGTCCCACTAGAATTCCAGTAAACATTATCACTTACCTCGATGGTCGAATGTTATCCAAGTATCGTGTGAGTATCCAACTTCCAGAGAAGCTTGGATTATATCACGATCTACCTATAGGAGAAGGTAGGAGTCATTGAGACTATCATGTTCTTTGTTGTGGAGGCGATAGCTAATATCCGGGAGCAGAAAACCAAGGAGCTAGAAGGTAGCACATTCTCTGTGATACCTCATGATTCTATAGATTCAGAACCTATACCGGATCATCTTAATTTGGTTAAGAAGCATCCTAAGTTAGCTTCCAAGTTTATGGTTAGATACCGGACACTCGTTGCGTCTTTTTATAAGACTCATCAAGTGATTGTTGAAGACAAAAATTACATGTTAGAGGATCTAAATGATCCGGAACATAGGAAGTAGTTATCATTCCAGTTAGATAAAGAATCAAGTAATAGTGCAACACCTATCTTTAAGGATATACCTATAGATCCAGAATCTTTTATACCATATCCTTATTCACCAAGACCTGAACCTACACATGATCCTACTATGGATATGCGGTATGTAGTACCACAGGGCTGAGAGGATGGTTCTGACTCAGAACTTCCTATTGAGAATTTAGATGGTTGGAGAATGGGATCATATAATGAATCTCATGAACCCCAGATGTCCACAGATCGTTCCAACAGGAATGCTGGACAATCTAGTTGGATGGTGCAAGGATGAACCCTAACAATAGTAGTAGAAATACCATGTCAATAGATAACCTGGATGAAGAAGAAGATCCTGAGGAGAGAGTGTTTGAATCATCAACATCTTCTCAAAACCCAGGGAATATACATTATCCAGTGTTTAACTATCTTGGCCACGAGAGCACCTGGGGAGCAGCAGGATCTGTGTATCCTATTGACAACTCCAGAAATGAAGCTCCGGAGATGCAGGATGGAGATAATGTTGAATATGTTTCTGAAGACTTTTCAGCCGAGCTGGAGGGAGTCAGTGCGCTCATGTTGAGTAATGACTCAAGTCCTGACACTTCAGATACAGAGTATGTTCCTTCTGGAAGGCCATATGTTCCACAAACTGTGCGACGAACAACACGTCATCATGGTTGGACATCAGGCATGTACGATGAACATGGTCAATAGTATCAAGTACTATGTATTGTACCCAAGTAATAGGTAGTTTTTTAACGATACCTATATGGTATATGTTGTAATGACTTTGTATCATTATGTAAAATATGTGAAATGCATATTTGGATTTTCTTTGGATCTTCATTGTATGACTAGTTCTGTGCGTAAAGTCGAGCTTAGAACACATGTGCATGATGTAATTACGAGTATTCGCTTTATGTTGTAGGACTATAGGGTCATGGATACGGGTGTAGAAATGGAAACTGAGCAGCAGCGGATGGAGCGAGAGGCCAAGGAAAAGGCTGATGCAGATGCAGCAAACCAAGAAGCATTACCACCACCAATGAGGCCGTTAATGGAGCAGAACTTTATGCAATGCATGCAAATGATGCAAGAGACCCAGAACAAGTTCATGGAAGAGGCTTTGCGAGAAAATCGGAGGCACTGAAGGTGGAGGTGAGTCTATCGATTTCGAATGCAAGATTACCTTTTACATCAGCTCTGAACCAATGGATGCGAAACTGGCTAGAATCTGAGAAGGAAGCTGAAAACTGTGGGTTGCAATGATGAGGAAAAATTGAGGTATGTAACTCATCTGCTGACTGGACCTGCAGCATCATGGTGGGAAAATCAGTTAGCCATGCAATAACCAGAAAGGGAGTTTACCTAGGAGGAGTTCAAGCAGAGATTCCGTGAATATCATGTTCCGGAAAGTGTCATGGAGTTAAAGCGGAGAGAATTTGAGGAGCTTCAGCAAGGATATACTAGTGTCATGAAGTACATCCGGGAGTTTAGACAACTGTCTCGTTATGCTGAGGAGGATGTTAACACTGAAGAGAAGAGGAAGAAGCATTTTTTGCATGGATTAAATCCATTTGTGAAGATGCAGCTAAGGTTATCCAATAAGCAAACTTATCAGCAGTTTTTGGATGCAGCAATTACTTTTGAAGATGACTACAAGAATGTCCAAGAGGATCGGAGGAAGAGAGCCAAGAAGGAAACTAAGAGAATTCAGACAAGTAAACCTAAATCCAACCTGGAGTTCAAACCTCGGAATAGGAATTATGGCAACAACAACAATAACAATAACAATAACAAGGGCAGTGGTGGAAATCAATCCAATCCAAGAAGGAATGTTATCTGTAACAATTGTGGAATTCCAGGGCATTTCCAGAGGGAATGCAAAAATCCTGTAGTGATCTGTTACTGTTGTGGTCAGAAGGAGAATATCAAGCCAGATTGTCCGAGCAAACCACCAGGAGGATGTCCTACCAAGGGAGGAGGGCAAGCCAGTGGAGGTAGTGGACAGCCCAATAAAGGAGGAAATAATGGCAAGAACAACAATGGCAAGAGAACCCGACCTACCGGAAAACTAAAATGTGCAACCCTCGAGGAGGTGGATAATTCGGAGCATGCAGTGATAGGTACGCTCAATATCCTTACCAATCCCAGCAAAGTTCTATTTGATACTGGTGCAACTACTTCATTCATTTCTGAAAAATTTTGTGATAAGTTCGGGATTAGAAGGGCAACATTAGAAAGTCCTATGACCGTGAATTCTGCGGGAGGAATGTGATTATCGCCACATAAAACAAGATCAGTTATCTCGATCTGTGGTTGTACATATTTCACAAACCTTTATGTGATTCCTTTGAAGGAATTGCGTAGTCTTTGAGATGGATTGGATGATGGAACACGGAGCTCAGATAAATTGTAAGGAGAAAACTGTCTCAATCAAAACTCCAAGTGGAGCAAGGATAGTTTATCAAGCAGATAAACACAGTCATATGATGGTGGATCTGCAGTTGAATTCAATGAAAGAAGTTAAATTAGAAGAGATTCCTATAATTAATGAATTCCAAGATGTTTTTCCAACAGAGTTACCGGGAATACCACCAGACTGGGAGATAGAGTTCACCATTGACCTAATACCTGGTACAGCACCAATAGCTCAAGCACCATATAAAATGGGACCCAAAGAGTTGAAAGAACTCAAAGAGCAAATTGATGAGTTAGCGAGAAAATGATTTATACATGAAAGTGTATCTCCATGGGGAACACCAGTAATCTTTGTGGATAAGAGAGATGGTGGAAGACGGATGTGTGGTGATTATAGAAATCTGAACAACGTGACTATCAAAAATAAGTATCCTTTACCAAGAATTCAAGATTTGTTTGATCAAGTGAAAGGAGCTAGAGTATTTTCAAAGATCGATTTAAGATGATACCATCAAATAAAAATCAAGCCGGAAGATGTTCCAAAAACAGCATTTGTATCAAGATATGGACACCATGAGTATCTGGTAGTACCATTTGGTTTGACCAATGCACCGGCAATATTTATGAATCTGATGAACAAGATCTTCATGCCATATTTGGACAAGTTTCATCGTCTTTATTGATGATATTCTGATATATTCCAAGGATAACGAAGAGCATGCTGACCATTTGATAATAGCATTGCAGACTTTAAGAGAACATAAGCTTTATGCTAAGTTCAGTAAGTGTGAGTTCTAGCTAAATGAGATAGAATTCCTCGGTCATGTGATCATTAAGGATGGGATTGACGTGAATCCATCTAAATTCCAGTCGGTACTAGAGTGGACTGCACCGACCAATGTGAAGCAAATTCGAGGTTTCTTAGGAATGGCTGGTTATTATCGGAGATTCATTGAAGGTTTCTCCAAAATAGCCGGACCAATGACCAAATTATTAAGGAAGAATACACCATTCAAGTGGGATGAGAAATGTGAAGCAAGTTTCCAAGAGTTGAAGACTAGATTAACCACAGCTCAATCTTAGTAGTTCTGAAGCAGGAAGGACTTCACGTGATATCTTGTGATGCATCTAAAGAAGGTTTGGGTTGTGTATTAATGCAAGATCGGAAAGTGATTGCTTATGGTTCAAGACAATTGAAACCACATTAAGTCAATTATCCAACTCATCATTTAGAGTTAGCAGCATTAGTTTTTGCACTGAAAGGATGGAGGCATTTTCTTTATGGAGCCATATGTGAGTTATACACTGACCATAAAAGTCTCAAATATTTCTTCACTCAAAAGGAATTGTATATGAGACAGAAGTGTTGGTTGGAACTAATCAAGGATTATGATTTAACAATCAACTACACTCCAGGGAAAGCAAATGTTGTGGCAGATGCTTTAAGCAGAAAGAGTGCAGATACTCAACCTAGCAACAAGGAGCTACCAAAAGAATTACAAATGGACTTGGAGAGATTAGAACTTCAATTCATCAGAACAGAGGTTCTTGGAGGATTAGCTACTATGCAGGTAGTTACAGAGCATCACAGTGATCTTAAGCAAGAAATTTTTAGACATCAAGAAGAAGATCCTTTTATTGCTGAGGAAATTCGGAGGATATCTCAAGGGCAAAAATCAGTTTTTCGCCTTGGGGATTATGGGTCTTTATGGTTCCAAGACCGTCTATGTGTTCCAGATGTGACTAAGATCAGAAATGTCATACTCAAAGAAGCACATGATACACCATATTCTATACATCCGGGGAGTACTAAGATGTAGATTTAAAGGAACTATTATGGTGGAATAACATGAAAAGATATAGTGCTAAATATGTATCGGAATTCCATACTTGTCAAAGGGTGAAGGCTGAACATCAAAGTCCAGCAGGACCATTACAACCTTTAAAAATTCCTGAATGGAAATGGGAGGAAATAGGTATGGACTTCATTACAGGATTGCCTATGACACCAAAAAGGAAGTATATCATATCGGTAATTGTGGACAGACTTACAAAGAGTGCACATTTCATTCCGGTGAACCAAAAGGATAATGCTGAGAAGTTAGTTAAAGTATATGTCAAAGAGATAGTAAGTAAGCATGGAGTACCCAAAAAGATCGTAACTGATAGGGGATCGGTGTTTACTTCAGCATTTTGGAAGCAATTGCATGAAGAACTTGGTTCAAAGTTAGATTTCAGCACGGCATATCATCCGAAGACAGGAGGTCAAACTTAAAGAACAAATCAAATACTAGAAGACATGTTGAGAGCTTGTGCACTAGATTTTGGAGGAACATGGGAAGATCACCTACCATTTGCAGAATTTTCTTATAATAATAGCTATCAGAGTAGTCTGAAGGCAGCTCCATGTGAAGTTCTGTATGGAAGGAAGTGTAGATCACCAATATGTTGGTATGAACCTGGAAGCAGCAAAGAATTTGCGCCATATTATATCAAGAAGAGACAAGACGTCATTGATAAGATCAGGGATAGACTAAAAATAGCCCAGAGCAGGCAGAAAAGTTATGCGGATCAAAGTCAAAGATTATGGCATCCAGAAGTGGGAGATATGGTCTATTTGAAAGTAAGTCCAATGAAAGGAGTAAAAAGATTCGGAGTTAAAGGGAAATTGAGTCCAAGATATATCGGACCATTCAAGATACTGAGTCAAAACAGAACTATAGCTTATGCTTTAAAGTTACCATCAAGATTGGCTCAAGTGCATAATGTTTTCCATGTGTCACAACTTCACAAATGTTTGAAAGTTCCAGATGATGCAATCACACATCAGGAGATAGAACTACAAGCAGACCTGACTTATATTGAAAAGCCCTGTAAGATTCTGGAAGAAAACTGGAAAAGATTAAGGAATAGAGCAATCAAATATTGCAAGGTATAGTGGGAACTGAAGGGTTTCGCGGCATAGTAAATCAAAATTTTCTACGGATGCGAACAGAGGGAAAGCCAAGATCTAATCTAGGAGATGCAATCAACGAGAGAGATTGGATTAGATCTTCATACCCTTGAAGATTCGCAATGAGCGTTAAACGGAGCGTGGGTGATGTAGTCGTGCTACTTCTCCTCCTCGTGATCCGATCCGATCTAGCACCACAAGTGGCGGTGCCTCCGTGAGATGCACACGTGCAGCACCTCGACGTCTCCTCCTTCCTCGGACCAGCGAGTATGGTGGAGAGATAGATTGGATCTACAACACGGCGTGGTGTATATGGTGGAGAATTTACTGCAGGGCTTCCTACAAGCTCGGGAGGGAGAGAGGAAGGTATCAAGGCAGCTAGGGCTTGGAGGAAGGTGTGTAGGGGGGAGGGGGAACACCACCCCTCTATATATAGAGGGGGGGCGGCCAGCCCTTGCCCCTCCTCCAAGCCTATCTCTAGTTTAAACAATTTAAACTCTCCCTTATCTAGAAATCCTATCTCTAGTTTAAACGAGTTTAAACTTATCTAGGATCGGCTGGGCCCTATGGGGCCTTGTGCCCCTGGCCCAATGCGTCCAGGACACTCCCTCATAGGCCCATGCCCCCTCCCGGAAGGTGGGGCCACGTTGGTCCCCTTCCGGAAGGTTCTAGAAGCTTCCACAATACCGATTAACCGGAACAATTAGAACTCCAAAATTGCCTGCCTTATATGAATCTTATTATCCGGACCATTCGAACCTCTCGTGATATCCGGATCCCATCCGAGACTCGAACAAAATTCATAAACCAATTATCCAATCTATCCTAGCGCCAAGACACGTTAAGTGTGTGACCTCGAGTTCGAGAATATGCGAGACATGATCTTCTATCAATAATCAACGGTGGGTGCAGGCACCCATATTGACTCACACATTCATCGATGATCATATCGGATGAACCACGATGCCAGATTCAATCAATCCCATATATATATTCCTTCGTCTCGCGATATTTTACTTGCGAGATTCGATCGCTGATGCCGTCATACCTAGTTCAATCTCGTTCACGGCAAGTACTTTACTCGTAATCCGATATCACTTTGTGATTAACTCCTTAACCACATGCTTGCAAGCGGTGTTGATATCGATTACCGAGTGGGCAAGTATATCTCTCCGACTTGGGAGGGACAAATTCCATCTCGATACATACAACCTGAGATACTTCCGATCACCGAGAGACACCTTTATGATCACCCTCTCATAGGATGACGTTTGATGACCTCAAAGCTTTCTTCCGTACCAGGATTTGCAATATCTCATGGTCTAAGGAATACAATATTTGACATAGGAAAAGCTTCGCAAAGATGAACACGATGAACGATCTAATTGCTTCGCTTAGTTTGGGTCATCCATCATATCATTCTCCCAATGATATGATCTCATTATCAATTGACAACTCATGTCTATGGTTAGGAAACCTTAACCATCATTGATCAATGAGCTAGTCCTTAGAGGCGCATCAGGACACGGTGTTGTTCACAAACCACACAAGTATTAAAGTTTCCGCTAATACAATTCTAGCATGGAATATAAACTTTATCATGAACAAGAATTATAATAATAACATCTTTATTATTGCCTCTAGGGCATAATTCCAGATCTCCCACTTGCACTAGAGTCAATAATCTAGTTTACATTTGGCAACAATCTCACACCCATGGCACTGAGGTGTTGATCATGTTTTACACGTGGAAGAGGTTTAGTCAATGGATCTGCGACATTCAGATCCGTATGTACTTTGCTAATCTTCAGATCTCCATCTGCTATATAATCTCGGATTATATGAAACTTGCGGTTGATATGCTTGGTCTTTGGATGATATCTTGGTTCCTTAGCGAGTGCTATGGCGCCAATGTTGTCACACAATATCTCCAGTGGGTCCAATGCACTTGGAACCACGCCAAGCTCAGTGATGAAGTTTCTGATCCAAACTCCTTCACTTGACGCTTCTGCAGCAGCCATGTATTCCGCTTCCACTGTAGATCCCGCGATCACGCTTTGCTTGAAGCTTCTCGACTCATAGCTCCTCCATTCAAAATATAAACGTATCACGTCGAGATTTGGAATCATCCTTGTCGATTGTCAAAACTAGCGTCGACGTAACCTTTTACGACAAGCTGTTCATCACCCCATAGACTAAGAACATTTCTTTAGTTCTATTTAGGTACTTTAGGATGTTCTTCACGGCTGTCCAAAGGTTCCACTGGATCACTTTGATATCTGCTCGTCAAACTAAGAGCATTGGACACATCCGGTCTAGTACACGGCATGGCATACATGATGGAACCTATGGCGAGGCATAAGGCACTTTGCTCATAGCTTCCCTATCATTTATCGAATGGACACCGAGCCTTGCTCAATATCTTACGACAACATAGGCCTCGGACCTTTCTTTGCTTTATCCATTACGAACCTTTTCGAACTTTGTCTAGGTATGTACCGCTTAAAGCTATCAGGCGTCTTTGTCTATCTCTATAGATTTTGATGCCCAATATATAAGCAGCTTCACCTAGGTCTTTCATTGAAAACACTTGTTCAAATAACTCTTCACATCGTTAAGCATGTTGATGTCATTTCCGATAATCAATATGTCATCCACATACTGCACCGAAACGTCACCGAGCTCCCACTCACTTTCTTGTAGATGCAAGCTCAGTAGCAATTTGGAAAAATCCAAAGCTCTTGATCACTTGATCAAAACGAAGGTTCCAACTCCGAGATGCTTGCTTGATCCATAAATGGAACTGAAGTTTGCATACTTTACTAGCATCCTTAGGATCGACAAAACCTTGGGTTGCATCATATACAACTCTTCATCAATGTTCCCATTGAGGAAAGCGATCTTGACATCCATCGCCATATTTCATAATCATGAAACGCAGCAATTGCTAATAAAATCCGAATGGACTTAAACATCGCTACGGGAGAGAAAGTCTCATCGTAGTCAACACCTTGAACTTGTCGAAAACCTTTTGCGACAAGCCGTGCTTTATAGACGGTAACATTACCATCCGCGTCCGTTTTCTTCTTGAAAATCCATTTGCACTCAACGGCCTTTCGATTTCTAGGAGGGTCCACCAAAGTCCATACTTGGTTTTCGCTCATGGATCCCAATTCGGATTTCATGGCTTCTAGCCATTTCTCAGAGTCTGGGCTCATCATCGCTTCATCATAGTTCGTAGGTTCACTGTCTTCTACCAACAAGACAGTCAAGACAGGGTTGCCGTACCACTCAGGAGGGGCACGCGACCTTGTCGACCTGCGACGTTCGATGTGACATCGTCCAAGCTTCATGATCCTTGTCATTAGCTTCCTCTATTGTTGGTGCGGTAACCTTTGGAACAATTTCAGTCTTGCGCTACTCTCAATTCAAGAGAAGGTTCAATAACCTTGTCTAGCTCTACTTTCCTCCCACTCACTTCTTTTGAGAGAAACTCCTTCTCAAGAAAGGAACCGTTCTTCGACAAACACTTTGCCTTGGTTTACGTGATAGAAGGTATACCCAATAGTTTCCTTAGGGTATCCTATGAAGACGCATTTCTCCGCTTTGGGTTCGAGCTTGTCCGCATCAACTTCTTGACATAAGCAGCATCCCCAAACTTTAAGAAACGACAACTTAGGTTTAGCACCAAACCACAGTTCATACGGTGTCATCTCAACGGATTTAGATGGAGCCCTATTTGAAGTGAATGCAGCAGTTTCTAATGCATAACCCCAAAATGATAACGGCAAATCAGTAAGAGACATCATTGATCGGACCATATCTAATAGGGTTCGATTCATGCTCAGACACACCATTGCGTTGTGGTGTTCGGGTGGCGTGAGTTGTGAAACGATTCCACTTGCTTTAAGATGCGTGAGAAAATCATAACTCAAATATTCACCTCCACGATCGGATCGTAGAAACTTAATCTTTCTGTTATGATGGTTCTCCACTTCATTCTGAAATTCCTTAAACTTTTCAAATATTTCAGATTTATGTTTCATTAAATAGATATACCCATATCTACTTAAGTCATCGGTAAAAGTGAGGAAATAGCGATATCCACCTCGCGTCGAAACACTCATCGGTCCGCATACATCGGTATGTATGATTTCCAACAAGTCCGTTGCTCGCTCCATCATACCGGAGAACGGGGTTTTGATCATCTTGCCCATGAGGCATGGTTCGCATGTGTCAAATGATTCAAAATCAAGAGACTCCAAAAGTCCATCAGAATGGAGTTTCTTCATGCGCTTTACTCCAATATGACCTAGACGACAGTGCCACAAATAAGTAGTATTATCACTATCTACTTTGCATCTCTTAGCCTCAATGTTATGGATGTGTGTTTCATACCTTTCGAGATTTAGAAGAAATTAACCATTCACCAGAGGTGCATGACCATAAAAGATTTTACTCATATAAATAGAACAACCATTATTCTCCGATTTAAATGAATAACCGTCTTGCAATAAACACGATCCGGAAATGATGTTCATGCTCAACGGAGGCACATAATAACATTTATTAAGGTTTAAAACTAATCCCGAAGGTAAAACTAAGGAGAGCGTGCCGACGGCCATCAAATCAACTCTTGATCTGTTGCCAACGCGCATCATCACCTCATCCTCAAGCCGTCTCATTCCGTAGCTCTGTTTGAGTTACAAATATTAGCAACCGAACGGTATCAAATACCCGCACTACAACGAGGGCTAGTAAGGAAAACATCAATAACATGTATATCAAATATACCTTTGATGGTGCCAGCCTTCTTGTCCGCTAAGTACTTGACGATTCGCTTCCAGTGACCCCTCTCCTTGCAATAGAATCACCCAGTGTCCGGCTTAGGACCAGACCTGAGCTTCTTCTCAGCAGGGGCATTGCGCTTGCCGCCGCCCTTCTTGAAGGGCTTCTTTTCTCCCTTACCTTTCTTAAAGGAGGGCTTGTTGACCATCAACACATGATTATCCTTCTTGATGTCCACTTCCAGCCTTGATTGCGAAGAGCTCGGTGATCGTATCAGTGGAACCAATCTGATTATGAGTCACTACAAAACTTTTGTAGCTGGGAGGGAGTGATTGCAGAACCCTGACAATCTTGAGCTCCTCTGGAATCTTGCATTCCAGTTGCTCAAGGCGTTGAGTGTAGCCCGACATCTTTATGGTGTGCTCACTAACGGAACTCCCTTCCTCCATCTTGCAGTTAAAGAACTTCTCAGAGATCTCATATCTCTCAGAACGGGCTTGAGTCTGAAACATGGTTTTTAGCTTCCTCGAGAATCTCAAAGGGCCCGGGATAGGTTTCAAAACGATTTTGAAGTTCCGGTTCCATAGCAAACAACATGGTGCTCTTAATCACACCATAATCATCTTTACGCGACTGATAGACAGCTTTCTCATCACCGCGATTCTTGACAGGGTCACCTAACGCGTTACCAAGGACATAGTCCTTTTGTCCATGAACGAATGATTACGAGATTGCGGAACCAATTGGTGAAGTTAGACCCATTGTTTCTAAGCTTTTCCTTCTCAAAGAAAAGCGTTGAAGTTGAAGTTGGACTTGGCCATGTGATCTACAAGATTTGCAAGTACAATTTAGACTATGTTCATGATAAATAGTTCAACTTAATCAAATTACTAGATGAACTCCCACTAAATTCAACATCCCTCAAGTTGTTTAGTGAACACGATCCAAATTCACCACACCTAATCCGATCATCACGAGAAGAGATGTGGTTTCAATGGTGGACAACAAAGTGTCGATCATATCATTCATATGACTAATGCTTAACCTTTCGGTTCTTGTGTTCTGAGGCCATGTCTGTACATGCTAGGCTCGTCAAGCTATACCCAAGTATTTGCGTGTGCAAAACCGGCTTGCACCCGTTGTATGTGGCGTAGAGAGAGTCTATAGCACCCGATCATCACGATGCTTGGACACGACTTAAATTTCGCAACGGTGCATACTTGGGAGAACACATTTTTATCTTGATCTTTAAGTGAGGAATCATCTTATAATGCTACCGTCGCGATCTAAGCATAATAAGATACATAAAGGATAAACATCACATGCATATAACTTTATGTGACATGGTATAGCCAATCCTCGCAATGATCTCCATCTTGTGCGTTCGGCATGATCTCCATCACTCCACCATGATTGCCTCCACCACGAATAGCAACTACAACTATTGCTAACTACTTAGCGATAAAGTAAAGATATTACATGGCGTATAAGAAGTTGACTCATGAGTCATACACAATTATAAAGACAACCATATGGCTCCTGCGGTTGTGTACTCATCGACATGCAAGTCGTGAAACATTACAAAACATGATCATCGCATACAATATACACATCACATCTTGGGCCATACCATATCACGAAAACACTCCTGCAAAAACAAGTTAGACGCCTCTACTTTGTTGTTGCATGTTTTACGTGGCTTATGGGAGTAGATGCTAAGAACGATTCTTACCTACGGAAAGCCACAACGGTGATATTATGGTTGCCAAACTCGGTGTTAATCCCATGACAACTATAGTGAGAGAAACCGACATCCACCACCGCATGTGTGGAACAAGCCACACGTCAAGTGCGGAGCGGTCTCATGACGACGTCGGTAAGGTTGGCCTGGACCGCTTCAATCTCACTATCGCGTCATAAGAAGAACACAAACAAGAGGCTTGCAAGAAAACATCAACGCCCGCAACAACCATGTTGCGTTCTACTCGTGAAACACATCGACGCATAGATCTAGCTCGATACCACCGATGGGTTTGGCGGCATAGTAAATCAAAATTTTCTACGGATGTGAACAGAGGAAAGCCAAGATCTAATCTAGGAGATGCAATCAACGAGAGATTGGATTAGATCTTCATACCATTGAAGATTAGCACCGCGGAACGTTCGTCGGAACGTGGGTGATGTAGTCGTACTCGCTTCTCCTCCTCGTGATCCGATCCGATCTAGCACCACAAGTGGCGGTGCCTCCGTGAGATGCACATGTGCAGCACCTCGACGTCTCCTCCTTCCTCGGACCAGCGTATGGTGGAGATAGATTGGATCTACAACACGGCGTGGTGTATATGGTGGAGAATTTACATGCGAGCCGCCTACAAACAGTCGGGAGGGAGAGAGGAAGGTATCAAGGCAGCTAGGGCTTGGAGAAAGGTGTGTAGGGGGGAGGGGGCGCACCACCCCTCTATATATAGAGGGGGGGCGGCCAGCCCTTGCCCCTCCTCCAAGCCTATCTCTAGTTTAAACATTTTAAACTCTCCCTTATCTAGAAATCCTATCTCTAGTTTAAACGAGTTTAAACTTATCTAGGATCGGCTGGGCCCTATGGGGCCTTGTGCCCCTGGCCCAATGTGGCCAGGACACTCCCTCATAGTCCCATGCCCCCTCCCGGAAGGTGGGGCCACGTTGGTCCCCTTCCGGAAGGTTCTAGAAGCTTCCGGTACAATACCGATTAACCCGTAACAATTCCGAACTCCAAAAACTGCACTGCCTTATATGAATCTTATTCTCCGGACCATTCCGGAACCTCTCGTGATATCCCGGATCCCATCCGAGACTCCGAACAAAAATTCATAAACCAATTATCCAATCTATCCTAGCGTCAAGACACGTTAAGTGTGATACCCTGCGGGTTCGAGAATATGCAGACATGATCTTCTATCAATAATCAACGTGGGTGCAGGCACCCATATTGACTCCACACATTCATCGATGATCATATCGGATGAACCACGATGCCGATTCAATCAATCCCATATATATATTCCCTCGTCTCGCGATATTTTACTTGCCCGAGATTCGATCGCGATGTAGTCATACCTAGTTCAATCTCGTTCACGCAAGTACTTTACTCGTTCGTAATCCGATATCACTTTGTGATTAACTCCTTAACCACATGCTTGCAAGCGGTGTTGATATCGATTACGAGTGGGCCAGTATATCTCTCCGACTTGGGAGGGACAAATTCCATCTCGATACATACAACCCAACAGATACTTTCCGATCACCGAGAGACACCTTTATGATCACCCTCTCATAGGATGACGTTTGATGACCTCAAAGCTTTCTTCCGCCTGTGGAGTTGCATTATCTCATGGTCTAAGGAATACAATATTTGACATAGGAAAAGCTTCGCAAAGATGAACACGATGAAACGATCTAATTGCTTCGCTTAGTTTGGGTCTGTCCATCATATCATTCTCCCAATGATATGATCTCATTATCAATTGACAACTCATGTCTATGGTTATGAAACCTTAACCATCATTGATCAATGAGCTAGTCCTTAGAGGCGTACCAGGGACACGGTGTTGTTCACAAACCACACAAGTATTAAAGTTTCCGCTTAATACAATTCTAGCATGGAATATAAACTTTATCATGAACAAGAATTATAATAATAACATCTTTATTATTGCCTCTAGGGCATAATTCCAACAGGAACATCACCCTGAAAGAGAAGCCACATGGGAGAAAGAAGAGGATTTAATAAAAGCTTATCCAGAATTATTCAGGTACATCTCCACAAACTTCGGGACGAAGTTTAATTTAAGAGGGGAAGTCTGTAACATCCTAGCATTTAGGACCTAACGAAAGGTAGATTTAGGAATATGAATTGTTGCATGCATTCATCTATGAAAATATGGGTAAAATTTTCGCCAAATAAAAAAACCTAAGTGATCAATGTTTCTTTCATACTTTGAGATTAGGTTTAGTCTTAAAGGATGATTGTTATAAACTTTGAGATGATCTTAAGGAGTTATGTGTTTTCAAATGGATTTTAAATATTAGACTTGAGTGTTTGAATTATAATTCAAATGAATTAGATATAAATTTTGAATCTTAATTCAATTAAGAAATAAATATTACAACTTGAATTCTATCCAAAGATAAACAATAATGAATATAAAGTCTATTTCTTATCATCAATACATATAATGAAGTTATAAAATTATAACTTATTTGAATCATCCACATAACTTACAAAAGTAAATTTACAAAGAATAGGAATATTCTTTATTAATAATAATATAATCTTTATTACAATTTAATAAAATAAAGATTACATGAATAATAAAAGAAAATTACAAAAGAATAAGAAAATTACAATGGAATATTTACTAACTATCCTATATCTAAATCTAAACTAAATCTTCATCTTTATCTTTGTACCTGCAAAACAAAGACTAAATAAAAAACAAAAGAAGATTAGTGTTAGTATTATTTCTCTTAGACATGTTAGTGAAATGCACTTGACATATTATTTCTCTCAAAGGAGGAGAGGATAAGATCGAGGGAGAGAGAGAGTCAGTGAGGAGTGGACCGAGTTGGGCCAGACCCTTCGGGCTGTCTCTTTTGTCTACAATTAATGGGCCACTAGGTCCCAATAATAATAATCAGCCCAGAAACAATTCCAGGCCTGTTTCAATAAAAAGAAAAGACCAAAATACCCTTGGAATAAATAAAATTCTAGAAAATAAAATAAAAGTCCAAAAATTATAAATAAAATATTTTTGGATTCACAAAAATCCAAACTACTCAAATAAATTAAAATATAAAATTTTAGACATTTAGATTTTATTAGGAATGTTGTAAATTATATATTCCTTATTGAATTTTACAAAATTATTGAATGGTGATAAAATTAATTAAAATTCACTTTCATTATATATTAATATTGTAGTATTTTAGAAAATACTAAATAAATATTTAATATCCATTTTTAATGTATAATTAATAATTCCTAAAAGAATTATTAAATCAATAAAAGTCAAATAAAAGGGAAATAAAATAAAATAACTCAATATATGTTATAAATATTAATAAATATTTATAAATCCTTTATTACTAAAAAGGAACCTTTTGGGGTAAATGCATTACATTACTTGCATAATCATATTTCCTTCTTTAAATATTGTCCTTACCGGGCAATAATGATGTTTTTGTAGAACTAGAAGCTCAAGGTCCAGTGCAAGCATCAGACTTCACTACCTTGCCATCACAAGGCAAGTTCATCACTTGCTCATGTCCTTTGAAGAGTCTTTATCAAAGTATTTGCAAATTGTGTGTTATCATATATGCTATAAAGGAAAGAAAATATTATTTTCATAAATAAAGAAATCATAGATATCATCCTAAGTGGTGATATAATGGAGCAATAGAACTTAGGGTTCTATTTGCAACAATGATGATCAAGTAGGGACTTAATAACCCCTGACATCAGTGATTCTAGCACCGTATATTACGCGTTAGCCATGAGATTTGGAATGGGATAGAGAAGTCAGCTGTATCTTCTTCCTCTCGCATGAAGCCGGATGTGCAGGTCGTGGCTATTATCCTCGTAGCGTGCATATTAATTGGTAATTCGTAGAGGATATGCAACATATGGGTGGTAACCCTCATCGTCCCACAATAGTTCTGGCATCTAACGGTTTGTACAAACTATTTCCGTAATTCATTATGTGGGCATGGTGTACACCAAGGAGGCATGCGGGGTCGCGAAGGGGGCAGTGATTGGCTTGGACCAACTACTGGGCCCCACATCATGGAATTGTGGACGGGAAAGTACGCCCGTTTGTGCAACAAGGAGTTGATCTCTCATGGGTAAAGTAACGCACCTCTGCAGAGTTTAAGAACTGTAACTTGTTACTCCCTGTTTCGGGAAGGAGCTACGAACGCGGCAGGAAAGGAACTCCATGAAAGTTCTGGTCAACCTATGAAGGCTGATTGTCATAGTTTTCCAAAATAAAATCAATCTTTGAAGAAAGATTTACAAAAACTGCATAGTGCCAAGGATTTATAATCCGAGGTGGTAGTTAGAGCATCAAACTTCCCACCTTGCATATAATGAACTTGTTGGGTAACGTTGTTACTCATTCTTTCCTTTGATCCCTTGCTTAGACTCTGAGTATCCCAAAGACGTGCCAATGTATGCAGCCGAATGTCAAGAAGATGTGTTCTACGAGGAACCTGATCTGTCCGGAGGAGTTAAAGGAGTGGATTACGAAATCCTCTATGGTGTTGATGATAACGAGGCAAATTAAGTACCTAGTTAGTAGTAACTAACGGAGCCGAGCAGCATGAACTCTATAGAATAAGCTGGTGAGCTCAACACCTAGTCGGAGTTGTTACTTTTAAATTCTGCTGAAGCACTTTATATTTTGGTTTGTAAGTTGAATCTTTTGGAAGTCTTGAACTTCCGGTATTGTAATAATAATAATGTGTGTACATTTGTAATATGGACCCGCAATGTTTATGTTGTACCACTATGAGGGATGTGATATTTACGGAATGGTGTTCTGTGGATGTCATGTCAACGACTATAGTGTACTACACATGCAGTGGTATGCTGGGTCACCGCAGCATGTTTATGTGGTGGTGGTGTAACAAGCTTACTTATAACAGACGGTGAATCAAGACCAGCAGAGGTGTTTAGGATTGTACCTCTTCTTGTAGTGGATGGTAAAATAGGAAACTTTCCATCACGAGACTTCCCCATGATGAAAGGAATAGCAGTGAACAATAATAGATCCAAGTGAACTTACAAATAAAGCTATGCTCCCCGACAACGGCGCCAGAAAATAGTCTTGATGACCCACAAGTATAGGGGATCGCAACAGTCTTCGAGGGTAGTATTACCCAATTTATTGATTCGACACAAGGGGAGACAAAGAATACTTATAAGCCTCATCAACTGAGTTGTCAATTTAGCTGCACCTAGAAATAGTTCTTGCTCACAGAAGTTTATTAGTAGCATCAGTTTGTAGTAGCAATAGCAAAGTCATAGCACCAGTAAAAGAGGAGAAATAGTAACAGTCGTAGCAAACACTAGGATATGAGTGCGGTAGGCATAGGGATGGATGGACGGGCGTTGCATGGACAAGTCCAAACATGTAACTTCAAGATCTAGGGCAATTATAGATAAATAAGATAAAACATCCAAGTACTAAACAATCATAGGCATGTCCTCCATATAGTCATGCGTGCTCGCAATGAGAACTTGCACAACATCTTTTGTCCTGCCAGCTCGTTGCAGCGGGGCCTCAAGGGAACTACTGGCAATTAAGGTTCTCCTTTTAATAGAGCACCGGAGCAAAGCATTAACACTCCATGAACACATGTGATCCTCACATCATAGCCATCCCCTCCGGTTGTACCAATTTCTGTCACTTCGGGGCCTTTGGATCCGGATAATGATATGTGTACATAACTTGTAGATAAGATCACAAATAATACTATCATCATGAATCAATAATAAGTTCAGATCTGAGATCATGGCACTCGGGCCCTAGTGGAAATCATTAAGCACAACAAGTTGTAAAAAAGTCAAATAGCAATAATAGAGATACTAGACACCATTGCCTAACAATCTTATTCGATTACATGATAGAACTCATCCAATCCCTACCATCCCCATAGCGTACAGCGGGGTATTACTCACTCATGGATGAGGGAAACATGGATGGTTGATGGAGAGGCATTGTTGATGATGATGGCGATGATCCTCTCCAAATTCCCGCCCGTGCAGGTGCGATCGAGTTTCGGTTCGAATCACGGTTTATGGTGGTGGCGGCGCAGCGGAACTCTTTCTAGAAAAACGTCGAACCCCCCTGAGTTTTTAGGTCAAGAGGCAACTTATAGGCGAAGAGGGAGGCCGAGGGGGTGCCTAGGGCGGCTACACCCTCCAGTGCCAAGCTCGCCTGCACGGCTAGGGGTGGGCCTAGGGCCCCACTCGTCGTGATTCGCCCGTGGGTCTTCCGGTGAAATAGGATTTTTGGCATATTTTCCGGATTTTCACGATAGTTGATTTTCTACAAACGTAGACACCAAATTTACGCTAAAAATAGCGTCGGTCCGTCTTAGTTGTATCCAAATCACACAAGTTTAGAGGAGAAAGAGCAAAAGTGTTCGGAAAGTAGATACGTTTTGGACGACGATTCTAAATCTCAACTGGATACGTATTTACTTTGAATGGTGCAGTGAGCTGGAGGAGTGCAAAGTAAAGTGTTGTCGTGAGATCTTCAACTGAATCGAATACATAGCTACTACTTGGAGGCTTCAAGAGGCGATATGGATGAAGGAGTTCATTACGGAGCTCGTTGTGTTTCCCAGTGCACTGTACCCAATGTCATCCAATTAGCTTGAAAGCATGTGACTGGCTCACAAGGTATCACATATCACAGGAACGAGTAAAGAGTACTTATCGTTAACGAGGTTGAATTAGGTATGCAGAGATACCTACGATCAGACCTCGAATAAGTGAAATATCGCGAGACAAAGGGAAACTGGTAACATATGTAAATGGTTCATTCAATCGCAAAGTAATCGCAGAAATATGTGGGAGCCATATGAATTTCCAGATTCCTCTATTGGTTATTGATCGGAGAAGATTCTCGGTCATGTCTACATAATTCACGAACCTTAGGGAGACACGCTTAAGGATTCAATGTTGTTTAGTAGATATGGAATGTGAGTAATAAGATCGAATGTTGTTCGGAGTCTCGGATGGTATCTGGGATATCACGAGGTGATCTAGAATGGTTTGTAGAATAAGATTCATATAAGGAAAGTCCAATTTCGGAGTTCGGGAATGATTCCAGTGTTTTCACCAGAATGATCTAGAAGGGTCTAGAAGGTTCACCGATCCGGAAGGGGGAAGGGTACATAAATGTGCCGTGACTAATTGGAATGATTGCATCATGTCCTAGGTCACTTGGCTGGACGTTTAAAAGAAAGAAATTAAACTCCAAAATTGGAAGTCAAAGGGCAAGTTTGAATAGTCAAACTGGGACAATGGTTCCTGGTGGAGGAGAGGAAACCTCCTCTCCCTCCACCACGCACCAAGGAGAGGGAGTTGGGGGAGGATACGGCCTCCCCTTCCCTATCTGCCCCTCCCTCTCATAAATAGAGGGAAGGGGCTACCCCAAGATCTACAACACAACAACCCAAGCCCCACACGCCGCCAAGCCGCCACCGTCGGTCCACCTCCTCCCCTCGGCCTCTAAACCCTAGTCACCATGGAACCCCTCTACTCCACTACCCTCTCCGACTTAAGGAGAAGCCCTACGTGATCTCCCCTCTAATCTCCGACACCACGTCGTCTTTGCCCGGAATCATGACGAGAGCTACAACCTCCACTGCCTGCGGGAACAAGGGAGAGGTGAAGGGAATATGCCCGAGAGGCAATAATAAAGTGGTTATTATCGTATTCCTTATTTATGATAAATGTTTATTTTACATGCTATAATTGTATTAATACGGAAACATTAATACATGTGTGTTTAATAAACAAAAAGGAAGTTCCTAGTTATGCCTCTCTTATAAACTAGCTCGTTGATTAACAAGATGATCATATGTTTCCTGATCATGGACATTGGATGTTGTTAATAACGAGGTCACAACATTAGTGTAATGGTGTGATGAACATTCATCCGAAGTATAGCATTACGATCAAAGTCATTGAGTTTATATTGCTATAACAACTTACGAAGTGATCCTAATCCTTAGACCATGAGATCATGTCAATCACTAACACCAGAAGAGTTTCTTGATAACATCAAACGTCACACCGTAATAGGGTGATTATAAAGATGGATTCAGAACTAATAAAGTATTATGTTGAGGCCCATGGATCGAGAGTGGAATTTGTTCATCCCGATGACGGATAGATATACTCTGGGCCCTCTCGGTGATATCACATTGATTAGCTTGCAAGCAAGTGATTTGATCACTAGAATGTTATATCACGGGAATGAGAAAAGAGTACATGTCAGTAACGAGATCAAACTAGGTATGGAGATACCGATTATCTAATCTCGGACATGTAATATATCGCGAAACAAAAGGATTAAGATACTAGCGTAAAAGGTTACGACGATCACAAGAAAGTCATCGTTGAATGTGTGGGAGTCAGTATGGGTCTCGGATCCCGCTCGATTATTGATCCGAGAGGGGTTTCGATCATGTCCGCATTATTCGTGAACCGTAGGGTGACACACTTAAGAGACACCGACATCCATTTGGAGCAAAAGTTTCATGCCGAAAAGAATAACAAGCACGGGAATTTATTTCACTAGATACAAAGCGGGTTTTGGTGAAATTGCGTAAAGTGTTTCGCATGTGAAATGAAATACTAGCAAGGGGTTATATGTGAATGTTTGTCATTAAAGTAATTGACAAAATTCTGAATAAATAAAAGGAGTTTTATTTAATGAGAGTTTGCATTAAATTTGGTGGAAATTTAATGGGAATTTGAGTGGTGTTTTGAGTGGAGGGAATTGAAAGGCATTTGAGTGAGTGGAGTGTCCACCCACATGAATGTGGAAGAGGTGGGGGCAGCCCCATGGCTGGGCGTGTGGCCCCTTGGGTGCCCCCCCTCTCCCTATAAAAGGAGCCCCCTCCCTCTCTCTCACTCACACCTCCTCGTGAAGGATCTCTCTCCCCCTCTAGAATTTATTCCCCATGGTCTCGGACTAGCGAGATACATGTTCCCGGTGGCCATTCGGCAAGAAAGAGTTGTGCTTCCAACGCATCGCTGGAGCGAGGAGGCGGAGGTTGCTCGGTGCCTCGAACGTGTGTGCGAGCACGGATGCGCTGCTGTTTTGCGGCGCTAGGACTTCCTCTCGATCTTGAGATCGACAAGAGATCGTCTACATCAACCACAAGTTTGGACTCGTTAAGATTTGTCCGTCTTCAAGGGTATGTTCTCTACGGATATACACCTGCCCGTTGTTTGTATCTAGTAGATAGATCTTGGTACATAGTTGTTCCCATCGTAGGAAATTTTTTGTTTTCTATGCTGCGAACCCTACAGTGGAATCAGAGCCGGATCTATGCGTAGATACTTTGCACGGGTAGTACACATATGAGTATGTGGGCGATGATGATCATTTTATTGCTTCTTAGTTGTACTTTGGATATTGGTGGCATAGTGGGATGAAGCGGCCCGGACAAACTTGACAT
Organism: Avena longiglumis; assembly: GCA_030063025.1. NCBI lineage: Eukaryota > Viridiplantae > Streptophyta > Magnoliopsida > Poales > Poaceae > Avena > Avena longiglumis. The sequence goes on from CP125975.1 coordinate 556,156,151, forward strand.
GTCCTCGCACATGAGACCTGTTCCACACTTGACATGCAACTAGTTTTGCATAAGTGGCTAGCGGGTGTTTGTCTCTCCTACTATAGTCAATATCTAATTTGCAATGAGTTGTCAACAATTTGGTTATCCTCGTTGTGGTTCATGTTCGTAGGTAAGAACGGTCCTATCTTCGAAAGCCCTAAGCCACGTAAAACTTGCAATGGATAAATTAGAGGCGTCTAGTTTAGATTGTTGCTGGGCTAGTGTTATGATATGGTGATGTTGTAAGTAGAAGTATAAGATGATACTCTTACAACACACATAACGTGTAGGTTCCATATACCTTGGCCTTACACATAGAGGTATGATAGAGATCATACCACGATGCACATGATGGAGATCATATGCGGGAACCATATCACTTCACTTACAAACATGTGATGTTTGATTGCATCTTATATTGCTTGTTTGGCATTTATTAGCATAATAAGATGATCCCTCATTTAGATATCAAGATAAGAATGTGTTCTTCCTTAAGTATGCACCGACAATGTTTCGTCGCTTCAAGACATCACGTGATGATCGGGTGTACTTGAATCCATGAGCATATCTCGGTGTAAAGACATTACACGCAATACTAAGGTTCTTACTTGGCGAGCCTATGTACAGACATGGCCTCGGAACACGGACCGAAAGGTTAAGCATGAGTCATACGTTTTTATATGATGACCATATGGATGCATGCCATTGAAGCTACACCGACTCATGTGATTATCGGACTTGGTGTAGTGGATTTGGTTCATGTAATCACCAAAAAGACACGAGGGATGTCGTTTTTGAGTGGGAGTTCATTTCTAATTTGGATTAGTAAGAACTCAATTTATCATAAATTAAATCAAAGTGAATTTGCATAATTTGTTGTAGTCATTGGCATTCGTTCACCACTTTATGCCTAGTTGTAATTGAGATAATAGAACTATAGAATTCTGGATATTTACTTTCTGTATCGTATTGTGTTGAGTGTCAATCTAAAGTTTAAAGTCCTATTGCAAACTTTCAGCAAACTCTATTTACTCGTGAAATTTAATAGTTAGTATTAAATCGAGAGTAACAATTCCAGTGTTAGTATCTTAAGTATCATGTTTGCCTCCATGATTCTTGATTGTTTTAATATCAAGTTTATCTAGGAGTTGAAAGAATTGTTTCAGAAACCATCATGTGTGGCGAGATACGATATACGAAACAGTGTTTTGGTTGCAATATGATAGAGTATAATATATGTTCTCATATTGGATGAGAATTTACGAAGGTTGGAGATGCTAGACATCCTAATCATCCAAAAGGGTATTGGAAAGTAATGTTATACTCACGATTCGCCTTTATAAGCTAAAGTAGCTTAATCATGAAAGTCGGCATGATAAGGATGGATAGAATATGTATGTAAAGTGTTTACTACACTAAAAGATTACTAAAGAATGGATTTTGAAAGAATACCCATCATTTTGATGATGGTGATCTACTTCAAAGTGCAAGTCCAAAGGTGTTATTATTTGAATATACACGCTTTGGACTATGTGTCATGTATATGGCACCACTTTTGATGTTGATAGATTCTTTTAAAAGGAAAAGGAAATGATGAAAGAGAATCTATAAAATATATTAGGTAGAAAAGAAAAGATTGGAAATATCCAATTTAGGTATATGGATGATATACATGTTATGGTTGTATTCTTTGCTTGTTAAACAATGTGGTTCTTGGGTATTGGATACCGAATTGGTTGGCATGAAATTTCATACAGAACGACGCAATTCATGAACCACAATGGCCTAAGTAACTAGCAAGAGAATATGTGATGATGTTCATCGAAAACAAACAAACTATTGTTTGTATTTCTCGTTGACATCAAAGCTTAACTTCAAGATTTGTTTTAATAATTGTTATTTAAATCAGGTATTATGAAAACAAAGGTTGTTCAAATAATTACCATATTCCATATAAGATGGATGATTTACAAATCTAGTTGGAGAAATCACATCCATAAAGCCTAATGCCAAAATGTCGCAAGACAAATGATTGAAAGATCACTTATGAAGTGACATCGCTGTTTAAATTATATTGGAAATAAAACATGAAGAAACTCCATATTCATGGATTTTTGGAGTCTTTGATTTGATCAAGTGATGCTTGTGAGACTTTCCACGTGATAATTAAAACTTCGTTCAAAGGCCAAAGAAGAACGATCGACTAAATTATTGGAATTTATACATATCGATGTATGTAGTCCATTATGTGTAGTCGTAAGCGATGGATTTCAACTTCATATGCTTTCTCCGTAAATTTGAGTGAATGTTCACTTAATGAGAAAGAAGTATGAAATATTTGAAAAACGTTTCAAAGACTTTCAAGATGAAGTGAAAATCATTATAACAAGAAAATAAATGGTTTATGATTTTATCATAAGGGACTTATTTGAGTTACAAGTGTGACAAGAAAATAAATGAATTATGATTTTATCATAAAGGGATTTATTTGAGTTGCAAGTTTAGCAAAACACCTAAATTTACATTTCCTGAAAGACCATAGGAGTATGGAGTGTTTGAGATTTGTAATGAAACCTGCCATTATGTTTTAAAAGATTAAAGCTTTAGAGACTACCGCTTTTACACTGAAAAAAGCTCCATCTTGATCCGTTGAAATGACACCATGGAAGTTATGGTTTGGGGTAAAACCCAAGTTGTCATTTCGTAAATTTTGGTATGCTAAACATAAGTAAGATGTTTACAACCAAAGTCGGATAAGCATGTCTTTGTAGGTTATTTCGAATAACAATTGGTTATTCCTCCATAACACCAAGGACAAAAGGGTTTGTCGCTTGAAACGTGAAGTTTCTTGAAGAAGGAATTTTTCATAAATGTTAAGTGGGAGGACAATAGAACTTTGATAAGGTTAACGAACCTTAGCTATATGTGTTGAGTGGCGTAGCGCCGGAAAATGTTCCGGAGGCAGCCATAATTCTCATGGCTCGCGTGCCTCAGAGGTTGTGGTCACGAAGGTCTAAGTTTTTATTGAACCAATTCGGTTGGATAAAAAATCAAATGATTGAGATTTGATAGTAAATCATTATTGTTTGACAATGATGAACCGACTACATGCAAAGAAGCGATGATGGGCCCTGACTCTGTCAAATGCTTAAAGCCATAAAATCCGTGATAGTTCCATACACGAGAAATCAAGTTTTGAACTTGGAAGACCCTCCGGAAAGGTGTAAAAACCTATCGGTCGTATTTGGATCTATAAAGAAACAGACATGGATGTTTCACATCTATGAAATAGTCGACATGTCGTAAAGTATTTTACGACAATGTTCAAGGAGTTGACTATGACAAGATTTGATCTTTCATAGCGATATTTAGTCTGGATGGATTAAGGTATCAACCACTACATATAATTTGGTATATGGTAGATGAATAAACAAAACAAAGTTCTTCTAATAGAATGGTTACCTAGGACGTGTACAAGACACGGTAAATTCAAAGGATGCTAAAAGGGCATGCAAACTTCAATGGTTGAAGTAAGCATCGCGGAGTTGGAATCTTCACCGTGATGAAAAGGAGTTTTCATCTGGAGACGATGAAGATGCTTGCATTTGCAAGAAATTAAGTGGGAGCGCTAAGACATATTTCTAATACATTATGTGGAGGACATCTTGTTGATTAGAAATGATGTATCTTTTATTGAAAAAGGTTAAGAATTCATTTCGATGAAAAACTTAGGCAAAACCCGAATATTTAGCATGAATGTCTATAGTGGATAGACTGTGACGCTAATATGGTTGTGCCAAACATACATATATAAGATATTGAAGGAGTTCAATATAGAAACAACAAGAAACGGTTCTTGTTGCATGGAAAGGAATTGAACCAAGATTCAAGTGTATCGACACTTGATAAGTGAAACAAGATTCAAGTGCTTTGACACTTGATGAGTAAAATCACAAGAATGATTTGATTAATCATACCATGATATGTACACATCCAGATATGTCCTATGCTCTAAGTGTTATGAGCATATACCATAATGAATCATAAAATGATCATTGGGCAATAGTAAGGATATTCTTATGATCTTTTGGAAGAACTAAGAATATATTTGTGTAGAGGTGACAAACAATTACAAATAGTTCATTGTAAAGCGTTACATTGATACTAGTTTTGTCACAAGATACAAATTAAGTTTATCTCAATTTAAACTATGGGTGGCACAATGTAATGGAAAGAAGATTCCATGATGGATTTGGATGAAATCCATAGTTAAGACATTGTGACGAATACTACAACAAAAAGGCTAAGTATATGACTGCTATAGTAGCAGCAAAGGAGGGAATTTGTGTCAAGAAGTTTGTTATCAAACTAAGGTGTGGTTCGCAACGGGCTAACACTAAAGATATATTGTATGACAATATTATCGACATGATTTAACCCCAAGGAACTAAAGGTCTCACCGAAAGACCAAATTTATACAATGCCATCTCATTGGAGAATGAGTGATGCGTGAAGACGCAAATACATGCAAATACACACGGACCTGAAGCGTCAGATCCGTAGATTATGTTAACCACTTGCAATTGCGTATATGGAACACCGGAAAGCCATAAGTGTTCAATACACAAAGTTTTCAAACTAGATTATTGTCTCTAGTGCAAGTGGGAGACTGAAGGGAATATGCCCGAGAGGCAATAATAAAGTGGTTATTATCGTATTCCTTATTTATGATAAATGTTTATTTTACATGATATAATTGTATTAATACAGAAACATTAATACATCTGTGTTTAATAAACAAAAAGGAAGTTCCTAGTTATGCCTCTCTTATAAACTAGCTCGTTGATTAACAAGATGATCATAGGTTTCCTGATCATGGACATTGGATGTTGTTAATAACGAGGTCACAATATTAGTGTAATGGTGTGATGAACATTCATCCGAAGTATAGCATTACGATCAAATTAATTGAGTTTATATTGCTATAACAACTTACGAAGTGATCCTAATCCTTAGACCATGAGATCATGTCAATCACTAACACCGGAAGAGTTTCTTGATAACATCAAATGTCACACCGTAACAGGGTGATTATAAAGATGGATTCAGAACTAATGAAGTGTTATGTTGAGGCCCATGTATCGAGAGTGGAATTTTTTCATCCTGATGACGGATAGATATACTCTGGGCCCTCTCGGTGATATCACATTGATTAGCTTGCAAGCAAGTGATTTGATCACTAGAATGTTATATCACGGGAATGAGAAAAGAGTACATGTTAGTAACGAGATAAAACTAGGTATGGAGATACCGATGATCGAATCTCGGACATGTAATATATTGCGAAACAAAAGGATTAAGATACTAGCATAAAAGGTTCCGACGATCACAAGAAAGTCATCGTTGAATGTGTGGGAGTCAATATGGGTCTCCAGATCCCGCTTCTGATTATTGACCCGAGAGGGGTCTCGATCATGTCCGCATTATTCGTGAACCGTAGGGTGACACACTTAAGAGACACCGACATCCATTTGGAGCAAAAGTTTCATGCCGAAAAGAATAACAAGCGCAGAAATTTATTTCACTACATACCGAAACGGGTTTTCGGGTGAAATTGCAGAAAGTGTTTCTGCATGTGAAATGAAATACTAGCAAGGGGTTATATGTGAATTTTTGTCATTAAAGTAATTGACAAAATTCTGAATAAATAAAAGGAGTTTTATTTAATGAGAGTTTGCATTGAATTTGGTGGAAATTTAATGGGAATTAGAGTGGGTTTTTGAGTGGAGGGAATTGAAAGGCATTTGAGTGAGTGGAGTGTCCACCCACATGAATGTGGAAGAGGTGGGGGCAGCCCCATGGCTGGGCGCATGGCCCCTTGGGTGCCCCCTCTCCCTATAAAAGGAGCCCCCTCCCTCTCTCTCACTCACACCTCCTCGTGAAGGATCTCTCTCCCCCTCTAGAATTTATCCCCCATGGTCTCGGACTAGCGAGATACATGTTCCCGGTGGCTATTCGGCAAGAAAGAGTTGTGCTTCCGCTGCATCGCTGGAGCGAGGAGGCGGAGGTTGCTCAGTGCCTCGAACGTGTGTGCGAGCACGGATGCGCTGCTGTTTTGCGGCGTTAGGACTTCCTCTCGATCTTGAGATCGGCAAGAGATCGTCTACATCAACCACAAGTTTGGACTCGTTAAGTTTTGTCGGTCTTCAAGGGTATGTTCTCTACGGATATACATTCGCCCGTTGTTTGTATCTAGTAGATAGATCTTGGTACATAGCTGTTCCCATCGTAGGAATTTTTTTGTTTTCTATGCTGCGAACCCTACAAGAGGAAGGTCTTCATCGAGTACCAAACATGTGACCGACTGCGGGAGCGCTGCCAGAACGCAGTGCCGGAATGATCGTCTACGCGATATTGAGATCGGCAAGTGAACGACTATATCACCCACGAGAATCTGCTCTCGTTAACCGCTTTGGAATCTTTGAGGGTGAGTACTCTATCGACTCGTTTCTATAATATTGTAGATAGATCTTGGCTTGTGTGTGTTCATGCGGTAGAATTTTTTTGTTTTCCTTGCTACGAACCCCTACAATTTTTTCCTACGCAAATAATCTTAACGCCAGTATCTATCTATTAATAATGCAGTAACGGGAGGGGCTTTTTGAAAACTTACTGTTACGAAAAGCATTGTCACTCGGGGGAGTGTTTATGATGTAGTCATACCGATGTCGACCTCAGGGTCGTTCTGAATTACGACGGCTCCAGCGGCTGCGACAACTCCTATTGCCGCAAGTGCAGCACCCCTGAGGGAGTCGCACACGTCCAGTGCTTGATGATGACTCCCGCTCCTTCGATCCAATAGATATTGCGGAAGTAGATCTTCTGAATCCCAAACCCCGCATGGCGACGGTGTCCATGGTGAAGAAGTCCCCTATTCGCGTAGTCCAAACATGGGACCATGGTCTTGGGAGAGAGCGGGGAGGGAGAGAGGCAGCTGGAAGCTTTTCCCAAAGCTAGGAAGCTTTATTATTTTCTAATGATTTAATTGCCTCCATATGCCTCTTATTATATAGGGAAGGGGACCCCAAAACCCCTTGGCCTATCCATGTGGGACTAAACAAAGGAGATGAGGGGGAGAGGCATGGCTGGTCGGCCAAGGCCCCTATGGGCCCAACGCGGGTGCCCTAGGGCCTAGCCGGCCACCTCCTCACTCTCCTTCCTTTTGGTTTTTCCCTCATGGGCCCTTCCCCTTAGGAAATTGGCCCAATAGTGAATTAACCATTTTAATTTCATTTTCTTTTATTAAATAAATAATTAAATCAATATTTAATATATATTTACATATTATTTAATTACCGTGGCTACAGGACTCCTTTCATTCCACTACGGACATCCGTCGGACCTTCCTAGAACCCTTTCAGTTTTTACCTCTCTTTTCTTTGGTGATTCCGACGATACCAAAATGACCTTCAAGCTTCGTCAAACCCTTAAGCGTGTTATCCTATAGTTCGGGAACACACCATACAAGGTCGAGACTTTTCTCGGACCAATGATCATCAGCGGGACTTGGATGCCCATAATGACCCTGTGCATTCCACGCAAACTTTTGTCGTTGAACCATCAATGGTGTGTCCTAATCCTTTTTCCTCTGCAATACTCGCATTATTTGAGATTTTATCAACGATATTACCATGTCGGGTTCAACCTTATTATTGACAATTAATATTTTACTCATTTTGATAAGTGATATCCTCGTGACCTATTTACATGCTGCACAAATCATGGATATAACTTCTCCGGCTGGGCTTAGAGTCTTCCGTCACGCGGATGGACAAATCTCGCTCTTGACACATACGCCTCTATATGTCTTTTTTATGTACATGAACACGCCTTTATGATCACCTTTTCACAGAGTGACGTTTGATGCGAATAAGGTACTCTCAGGTGACAGTGATTAAATATGGTCTCATGGTCTGAGGAACAAGTCACCATGTTTCCTAATTATCGCAACTTGAACTTTGCGACATAATCGTGTTATTATGCTTAGATTGGGCATGTTCACCATCTCATTCTTCCAATGAGGTGACTTCATTGTCAACTGGCATGAATGCTACATGATCAGAAAACCTTGACCATCTATTGACCAATGAACAAGTGACTAGAGATTCACTAGGAGATGCCGATAAGGAAGGTCGCGGCGGCCCAGAGGAAGGCCCCCACGGCGATGACGTGCGTTGTGCCACGCGGTGGCGTAGGTGGCGAGAGGGTACCACGCAGCCTGCACGATGGAGCAGCATAGCGTGAGGGCATCGAGCCACGTGGGGTCGGCGTGCAGGGCAGCGTCGATCTTGCCAGCAGATGGACGCCAGGCTCACCAGCAGCAGAGCCCGCCGCCAGTCTCGCTCAAGATCCCGCTGCGGCCCCATCATCACATCACGACCTTCGCTCGCCAAGGTCAGTGCACCAAACTTCCATCGCCGCATGCATTCGACCATGCCTACACGGTGCACATTCTTCTGGCCGAGATGGTGAGCGCGACACGCGCCGCGAGCATGCAGGCTCGGCCATGGCGCAACAGCTCGCACGCAGGAAAAAGTGAGAGGGTAGGAGAAAAAGGAAAGGATAAAAAAGGGCAGGTGGGGTGTACACACGCTGGTATGTGGGATTAGAGCAGGACAAGGTCAGACGTCGTGTCTATTCTGTTAGATCCATCCGTGACCCAAATTTGCTTTCTGAATAGGTCGGTCCGGCCTGATCGATATGGATGGGCCGTCCCATCACCGTATTTTGGTCCAGCTGTCCACGCGAACCTATTAAAACGACGGTCGGACCATTTAGGCCGCTCGGTGGAGATGCCCTGACGCTTTGGCACCTTGCCTAGAGTCTCGCTCTCGTTTGCCAATATGGACGATCGAAGAGTATCGCCTCCAATGTAATTGGGGAACAATTACAGCCTACGTGCTGATAGGGATGTCCCTAACGCGGACGCATAATCAAACACAGCAGTTGCAAAGCAGGATTAGCATTCCTGATTTATTTGCTTATTAGCACGACCCAATCAACAGCCTACGGGTGTAGTCGATGGCTTCATGTTAGTCAGCCATGGTGTGCCTGTAGTTTTATAAAATGTTTTTTGAGTTGCGGAAATCTCTGAACACGCATCAGCTAGCATGAATGGGAAAAAATTAAAGGGCAACTAGTCTACACACCCTACATCATCCGTCTTGTGACTTCATTTCAGTATATAAAAAGCAGCATTTGTATACTGGTTCGATGTGATGAAGTCAGTTAAGTACGGATGAGAAATGTGCATTTTTCTCTAACAGTTCATAAATACGTACATACACTTACTCTTATGAACATATACACGCATATTCTATCTCTATAAGCATCTTCAAAAGACTAACACTTAAGACTGATTTGAGGGATTTTAAGCTTGACGAAGACGCCACGAACGCCTCGCTGTCAACGGAAGCATCGTCTTTCACTAAAAAACAATCCATCTTTTATAAGACACCAAAATGTTAAACTTGTGGCTTAAACTTTCTATGAGCTGACGCCTTCATAACCATCCGACCACAGATTGGTAATCAACGTTCATTTTGTTGATTCCCCTTATGTGAGCGGCGCAGCCCACGTTTGATACGCCCCTTGGCTTATGCGAAGAAATATTTTATGCGACTGTATTCGATCTGTCTGCAGGTCTCATATTTGCAATCGAACAGGGGGGTTCATCATTATGGTGCTCTAAAAAATGGTATTTTGTTGACAATCACTGGAAAATAAAATGGCATGTACTTATGATGCGAGGTGCATATGTATATATGTTGTCAATTATTTTCCATTTGCTAAATACATTTTTTATACTCCATTCGCTCTATATTAATGTTCTTAACTTTATCTATAGATTGGTATATATCTAGTTAAGCATTTAGATTAGATACAATTGTACCTAGACAAAGTAGATAGCAGTAATATGAACCGGAGGTAGTAAAAGAAATTGAAGTGCTAATAACAAGAAAAACTTCCAGTAAAACCTTAATCCAAATTATTTTATTGCCTTAGAGTTGAATTAGCTAGTTAGCTGCAATGTTCCATGATTTTTCGACGGACTTGACGAGAAAATTGGATCCATGCAACAATAATCTTTTAGAAATATATGTTGGCAGTGATGCCCGTGGAAATTTGTGTACAAAGACTTACGTATGCACCGCCACCCCCACCCCTTCATAGGAAATGTCTATTTTGATCCCTTAGCTATGCAAAAATTTAAGTTTGGTTGAAACTTTTGTCTTTCTTAAAATAATCTATATTTGTTTTGACCATTTATCCCGCTACAAAGGGGATGTAACCGCCGCAACTCCGTCATCCATTTGTTCCTCCTCCTCCAGTCGGCCTTGCTGTCGTCAGGAGGACGGGAACCTGATCTATGGGAAGTGTTTTTTCAAATAAAATTAGGTCTTTCAGCAGATTAGTTTTTGGTTTGATGGTTCTCTTCTTGACCATTGTGTCGATGGAGACCACAACTTTTTTAATAAGTGTTTTTTGGCCCTTCGTTAGAGAACGAGAGTTCCTTCCGACACCAATGGAAAGATTGGAAGATCAAATTTTTTTAGGTGTGGTTTTTCAAATTTTGCCTCAACGGATTGATTTTGGATGGTTTCTCATGGCTGCACGAGGAGGTTTGCCCTTGCAATATCTGCCTCGATGGCTACAATGGTGATTCGCTCCTCTAGGTTGTTCGATTCGTTTTCCCTGAAATACTAGTGTTGGTACTTTTGTGGGTGTTGGTGGATTATTTTAATGGCTGCCTGGTGTGTGTAGTTTTGGCATTGCGACTCAAAATCAAAACTATGGAAAAACCCTCATTAGTATTTACAGAGTCTGTGATTTGGTATCCAAGTTGTTTTTGTGTGGCGAAAAGAAAGAAAAAAGAGTTTGAAGATCTCTATGATTTGCTAGGTTCTATTAGACTTTATTTATAATCGCCCTTATTCGCTACTATAAATGTACCATAGGATTGATTGTCAAAAAAAAAAAGATTTTGATGTTGGCTTCGTACTATACAACTGAAAGCGGTGGAGAAAGAATCAGAAAACCAAATATTAGAAGAAAGACAAAAACAATAGAGAACTATTGGAGACTCCAAAGAATCAACGTGCATGTTACGGGCCAAGACGACCACCATGGTCTCCGCTGCTAGCTGCTGGAGTAGTAGTATATTAAAGAGCCACGTATGCCGTGTGCAAAGCCTCCCAGTCGTGGATCCACGCACACTACTGCGCTCAGCCCCAACAGCAGTAGCTAGCGGCTCGAAGAAGATGGTGGGAGGGGCAGCGCCGCCGCCGAGCGGTGCGAAGCTGCTGGAGATCCTGAACGTGCGGGTCGTGGGCAGTGGTGAGCGGGTGGTGGTGCTGTCGCACGGCTTCGGCACGGACCAGTCGGCGTGGAGCCGGGTGCTCCCGTACCTGGCCCGCGACCACCGCGTGGTGCTCTACGACCTCGTGTGCGCCGGCAGCGTCAACCCGGACCACTTCGACTTCGGCCGCTACAACGGCCTGGACGCCTACGTGGACGACCTCCTCTCCATCCTCGACGCGCTCAGCGTCCCGCGCTGCGCCGCCTTTGTAGGCCACTCCGTCTCCGCCATGATCGGCATCCTCGCCGCCATCCGCCGCCCCGGCCTCTTCGCCAAGCTCGTCCTCATCGGCTGCTCGCCGAGGTTCCTGAACGACGGGGACTACCACGGCGGGTTCGAGGCGGATGAGGTCCAGGAGGTGTTCGACGCGATGTCGGCCAACTACTCGGCGTGGGCGACGGGGTACGCGCCGCTGGCGGTGGGCGCAGACGTGCCGGAGGCGGTCCAGGAGTTTAGCCGGACGCTGTTCAACATACGCCCCGACATCGCCCTCCACGTCTGCCAGAGCGTGTTCAAGACCGACCTCCGCGGCGTGCTGGGCATGGTGCGGGCGCCCTGCGTCGTCGTGCAGACCGCCCGCGACGTCTCCGTTCCGGCCATCGTAGCCACCTACCTCAAGGCCCACCTCGGCGGCCACACCACCGTCGAGCTCCTGCCCACGGAGGGACACCTGCCCCACCTCAGCGCCCCCAGCCTCCTCGCCCAGGTGCTCCGCCGCGCGCTCGCTCAGCACTAAAGGACGGTTCTCCTCCTCGGCGGCCACACCCTCCCGCGATGCCCTGCAGCCCTGGAGGAGATTCGGCAGTTGGTTGACCACATCATGCATGTCATGTACATGGCCTGCATTATAATTATCGTTTTCTACATCAACTTGTGTGTTTAATTAAGATTAGTAACCATGTTCTTAATTCGAAAGAGGTGTTCTATTATTTGGGATGTCTAATTAGCTTAGCTACGGATGTATATATGTGGACGCGGTAGTTGGTTTATGGTGATCAGCGTGATGCTAATAAGCTACTGATATATGGTAGATGCGCTAGCTGTTGCGAGATTAATTAAGCCCAGCAGCTACATCCACATCAAACTAATCGTCCGCGACACAAGCTCGTTTCTAAAAACAAACTAGACAACAGAGCTAAGTCAAAATGCAGGGGTTTACCATTTCAGCTAAGAGCCAGAACCAAAACCATCCCGAATCGCCCGCGACACAAGCTAGGCTCGTTTCTAAAAAAACGTACTGTACTAGACAGCCATGGGAGTGGATTCCGTGGAGGTGGAGGGAGCAACGTCGAAGGAGTATCCGTGATTTGGGACGAGAACAAGAAACTGACCCAAATTCAAAACTTCGGCACAAAATAACCCTACTTTGAAATATTCATAAAAATGAAGCATGTGCTTCTCCAACATACGATGGCATCATCATTAAGCGCATGGTGCTTCTCCAATCTCCATTATACGCCACCCACGGTGATTTTGATCATATGCTTGTCAAAACTTTCCATCTTTTGTATTTGAAAAGAAATCTAAGCATATATTATATCATCATATTCATTTAAACATACAATCTTAAATGTGACATCGATTCTAACATGATGTACTAGTTCAGCTGATGTAATATTAACATGCCTTCTCATCCTCATACATGTAAATAATATCCTACTTTCTCACATTGATTCTTGCTGCAATACTACTAGTTTATAATTTTGCTATGGGATCACATACATACTGTACATGTTTTTATTTAAAGCTGCAATAAATTCATGTCTTCACCGAATATGTCATGTTTCAAAAGAATCATATGAGGATAAAAATAAATTCATTTCTATGTACGGACATAACTTCATTTTTTTCAAAGCTGGAAATATTGTATGATCTATAGGATCAACTCAAACATGGAAAAACGGACGAACATGTCAATTTTAACTAACAAAATTGAAGTGGATCAAAGGATAATATCTCAAGGGCCCGGACAGTTTTTGGGCTAAGATCAAAAACATGACACACCCAGACCCAAGCCTCATGCTTGAACGTTCATGAAATGAACTATGGAGCATAGGCATCATAATTACACATGTGGGTCCGGTTCACAACGCTCCTGATAGGTTCTCGAGGTTGCTAGGGTTTGTGTGTATGAGAGATGGTAAGGTACCAATCGGGTGTTGGAGATATGCCCAAGAGGCAATAATAAAGCGATTGTTATCATATCTTCATACTTAGGATAAATATTTATATACCATGCTATAATTGTATTAACCAGAAACATTAATACTTGTGTGGTTTATAAACATAAAAGAGACCCTAGTAAAGCCTCTTATTAAACTAGCTTGTTGGTTAATATATGATCATGGTTTCTTGATCATGAACATTGCGATGTTATAACAATAAGGTCATATCATTAGGAGAATGATGTGATGGACATACTCCTATAGTTAAGCGTAGCATAAGATCAAGTCATTCAAATAGTTCACTTGCTATAAGCTTTCTGATACATAGTAACCTAATTCCTTCGACCATGAGATAATGCTAATCACCATCACCGGAAGGATGCTTTGATGACATCAAACACCACACCGTAATTGGGTGGCTATAAAGATGGCATTGAGTGTTCAAAAAGTATGTTTTGAGGCACATGGATCAAGAGTGGGATTTGTCCATCCATATGACAGATAGATATATTCTGGGCCCTCTCGGTGGAATGTCATCCAATTAGCTTGCAAGCATGTGAATGGCTCATAAGGGATCACATATCACGGGAATGAGAAAAGAATACTTATCGGTAACGAGGTTGAATTAGGTTTGAAAAGATACCGACGATCATACCTCGGATAAGTAAAATATCGCGAGACAAAGGAAAATTGGTTCTGTATGTAAATGGTTCATTCAATCGCAAGGTAATCGTAGAAATATGTGGGAGCCATATGAATTTCCAGATTCTTCTATTGGTTATTGATCGGAGAAGAGTCTCGATCATGTCTGCATAATTCACGAACCGTAGGAAGACACACTTAAGGATTCGATGTTGTTTAGTAGATATGGAATGTGAGTAATGAGACCGAATGTTGTTCGGAGTCTCGGATGGGATCCGGGATATCACGAGGAGATCCGGAATGGTCCGAAGAATAAGATTCATATAAGGAAAGTCCAATTTCGGAGTTCGGGAACTATTCTGGTGTTTTCACCGGAATGTTCTAGAAGGGTCTAGAAGGTTCACTGATCCGGAAGGGGAAGGGTACATGGATGTGTCATGACAAAGTGTAATGGTTGCATCATGTCCTAGGTCACTTGGCTGGACACTTGGAATATTTAAATCAAACACTAATTTGAAAGTCAAAAAGGCAGTTTGAATAAGTCAAATCCCAACATGGTTTCTGAGTTCGGGAGGGTTTCCACCTGGGTTGGGAACACCCTTGGACGCCCCCCCACCTATATAAGGAGGGGTGGGGGCGCACCCCAAGGTATCCCCCTTGCCCTAGGAGCCCAAGAAACCCTAGGTTGGCCGCCGCCCCCTCTCTAGTTGCGACCAATCTAGATCTCCTCTAAACCGCTACCGACTAGCTAAACTCTAGTTGCTAGCTACCTCTAAACATCGGCCATCTAAACCCTGGATCGCCGGGGCTCCCTCTACTCCACCATACTCGCTCCGGCTTAGGCGAAGCCCTGCGGGATCTCCCCTCTACTTCCGACACCACGCCGTCGTGCTGCCGGAATCGCGAGGAGAGAGCTACAACCTCCGCTGCCTGCTGGAACAAGGGAGAGGAAGGTCTTCATCGAGTACCGTACGTGTGACCGACTGCGGGAGCGCTGCCGGAACGCGGCGCCGGAAGGATCGCCTACGCGATCTTGAGATCGGCAAGTGAACGACTACATCACCCACGAGAATCTGCTCTCGTTAACCGCTTTGGATCTTTGAGGGTTAGTACTCTATCGACTCGTTGTTACAATCTAGTATATAGATCTTGGATTGTGTGTGTTCATGTGATATAACTTTTTTGTTTTCCATGCTACAAACCCCTACAGTGGTATCAGAGCCGTGTCTATGCGTATATCTGTTGCACGAGTAGAACACAACGGTAATTGTGGGCATTGATGCTTTTGTTGTCGATTGCTTCTTGTGTACTTTGCATCTGGCGGGATGGTGGGATGAAGCGGCCCGGGCTAACCTTACATGACATCGTTCATGAGACTTGATCCACGCTTGACATGCAACTTGTATTGCATATGTGGCTTTGCGGGTGCATGTTTCTCCCAACATAGTGAAGATTCAATTTACAACGGGTGATTGACAATACTAGTATCAACGTTGTGGTTCTTGTTCGTAAGTTAGAACGACACTTGATGAAAGCCCCAAACCACGTATAACATGCAAAGAAAATTAGAGGCGTCTAACTTTGTTTTGCAGGGGTGTGCTGTCATGTGATATGGCCATGATTGTGATTATATATGATGTATGCAATGTTCCTTATTGTAAGTCGGCAACCGGCAGGAGCCATATGGTTGCCTTTTAATTTTGTCTAGACATGTGTGTCTATTATTCAAAGTAGTTGTAATAGCTGATGCTAGTGGACGACAACCATGGAGCGGCGCCATTGACCTTGACGCCACACCAGTGATGATGGAGATCATGTTTGTGCTTGAAGATGGAGATCGGATGCACAAGAAGAAAGGCCATATCATATCACATATTTTGAACTGCATGTGATGTTAATCCTTTTATACATCTTGTATTGCTTAGTTCGCAATGGTAGCATTATAAGATGATCCCTCTCACAAAATATCAAGTTATAGAGTGTTCGTCCTTAGTAGGCACCATTGTCAAAGCTCGTTGTTTCGAAGCACCACATGATAATCGGGTGTGTTAGATTCAGCGAGTGTATACAATGGGAGCAAGTCAGGTTTGCTCATGCGGAAGCTAAGGTTTGATCTTGATGAGCCTAGCATGTACATACATGGTCTCGGAACACAGAATACCGAAAAGTAAAGCATGAGTCATATAGATGATATGATGATTGTTCGCCTTTGAAACTACATCATGTCACGTGATGATCGGACTTGGTATAGTGGATTTGTTTCATGTAATCACTAAAACAATGTGAGCGATATTGTTTTGAGTGGGAGTTCAACAGCAATATGATTAAAATTTGAACACTATTTATCATAAATTAAATCAAAGTGAATCTGCATAGTTGTTGTAGTCATTGGCATCTGTTTCCCACCATGCGCTTAGTTATAATTGAGATAGTAGAACTATAGAATTATGGTTAGTTACTTCTTAACTGGTATCGTATTGTTTTGAAGTGTTAATCTGAGTTTAAAAGTCCTATTGCAAACTTTCAAGAAGTTCGTTACTCGTGAAGTTTAATAATTGGTATTAAATCAAGAGTAACAATTCCAAGAGTTAGTATATAAGTATCATGTTTATCTCCATGATTCTTGATATTCAAAAGATTGTTTTAATATCAAGGTTATCTAGGAACATCATATGTGGAAGATATTGTGATATCTGAAATGATGTTTTGATTATAACATGATAGAGTATAATATGGAAAAGTTTATGTTCTCATATTTAATGGGAATTTTCAAAAGGTTGGAGATACTAGTCGTCCTAATCCTCCAAAAGGTTTTGGAGAGCAACATTATACTTGCAATTCACCATTATAAGCTAAAGTAGCTTGATCATGAATAGTTCCATGATAAGGATGAATATTTGATGTAGGTAAAATGTTTACTACACTAAAAGATTACTAAAGAATGGAATTTGAAAGAACACCAAACATTTGATGATGGTGATTTACTTCAAAGTGCAAGTCCAAAGACATTGGTATTTAACTATACATGCTTTGGACTATGTGTCATGTGTATGGCTCCACTATTTATGTTGATAGATTCTTTCAAACAGAAAAGAAAATACTGAAAGAGAATCTTAGAAATATATGGCAGAAAAGAAAAGACTAGAATTGTTCAGGTTAGGTATATAGAGGATATACATGTTATGGCTATATTCTTTGTTTGTTAAACAATGTGGTTCTTAAGTATTGGATACTAAATTTGTTGATGTGAATCGTCATATGAAACAACACAATTCATGAACTACAATGGCCTAAGTAACTGGAAAAAGAATATGTGATGATGTTCATCAAGAACAAATAAAGGGTTGTTGTGTTGCTCATTAATATCACAGCTTGCCTTCAAGATTTGTTTTATCAGGTATTATGAGAACAAAAGGGTTGTTCCAATAATTGCCGTAATCCATAAAATATGGATGATTTACAAATCTAGTTGGATAAATCACATCCATAAAACCAGTGCTAAAAATGTCGAAAGACACTTGATTGAAAGATCACTTAAGAAGTGACATCGTTGTTTAGATTATAATGGAAAGAAAACATGAAGAAACCCCATGCTTGATGGATTTTGGAGTCTTTTGATTTTTGATCAAATGACGCTTGTGAAACTTTCCTAGAGATAATTAAAACTCCGTTAATAGGCCAAAAGGAACAAATGACTAGCTTATTGGAACTTGTACATATTGTTGTGTGAAGTACATTATGTGTAGTCAAGAGCGATGGATTTCAACTTCATGTGATTTCTCCAAAAATTTGAGTGAATTTATGAATATTTACTTAATAAGGATGAAGTGTGAAACATTTGAAAAGTTCAAAGACTTTCAAGATGAAGTGCAAAATCAATGTAACAAGAAAATAAAGAATTTATGATAGGATCATAAAGGAAGATATTTGAGTTACAAGTTTAGCATAACACCTAAGATTTGAGGAATCATTCCGCGGATTTGTGTTTCCCGAAACACCATATGAGTATGGAATAATCGAGATATGAAATGAAACCTTGTTTGACATGGTAAGATCAAAGGTGTAATTCATAAACCTGCCATTATATTTTAAAGATTAAAAGCTTTAGAGACTATCGCTTTTCCACTAAAAAGAGCTCCATCATGATCCATTGAAATGACACCATATAAAGTCATGGTTTGGGATAAAACCCAAGTTGTCCTTTCTTAAACATTGGTATGCTATGCATAAGTGAGATGTTTACAACCAAAGTCGGATGAACATGTCTTTGTATGTTATTTAGAATAACCGTTGAGTATTCCTCCATAATACCAAAGACAAAAATGTTTGTCGCTTGGAACGCCAAGTTTCTTTGAGAAGGAATTTTGCGTGAAAAGTTAAAGTGGAAGGACGATAGAACTTTGATAAGGTTAAAAGAACCTTAGCTATATGTGCAAAGTTGTGCAGCGCCAAAAAGTGTTCTGGGGGCAGCAACAATGCTCATGACTCACGTGCCTCAAAGGTTGTGGTTACGGAGGTCTAAGTTCCTATTGAACCAAGTAGGTCGGGTAAACAATCAAATACCAAGATTTGAGGGTTGAATCATTATTTTACAATAATGAACGGACTACATGCAAAGAAGCGATGATGGGCCCTGACTCCGTCAAATGGCTTGAAGCCATAAAATCCATGGTAGTTCCATACACGAGAAATCAAGCTTTGAACTTGAAAGACCCCCTGGAAAGGTGTAAGACCTTACAATCGTGTTTGGATCTATAAAGAAATAGACATGGATATTTCACATCTATGAAATAGTCGAAATGCTGGGAAAGAGTTCACAACAATGTTCAAAGGTGACAAGATTTGATCTTTCATAGTGATATTTAGTCTATACGGATTAATGTAGAAACCACTACATATAATTCTGTTATATGGTGGTTGAACAAACAAAACAAAGTTCTTTTAATAGAATTGTTACCTAGGACGTGTACATAACACTATCCAAAGGGTTTTGTTAATTCAAAGGATGCTAATAGCGAATGCAAACTTCAATGGTTGAAATAAGCATCATGAGTTGGAATTTTCACCATGATGAAACTATTAAAAGAGTTTAATCTCATCGGAGATGATGAAGATGCTTGCATTTGCAAGAAATTAAGTGGGAGCGCTAAGACATATTTCTAATACATTATGTGGAAGACATATTGTTGATTGGAAATGATGTATCTTTTGTTAACACAGGTTAAGAATTTCATTTTGATGAAAAGACTTAGGCAAAACCCGAATATTTGGCATCAATATCTATATAGATAGATTGAGACGCTAATATGGTTGTGCCGAAAGTACATATATGATATATTGAATGATTTCAATATAGAAACTACAAGAAAGGTTCTTGTCGCATAGAAAGGATTGAATCGAAATTCAAGTGTATTGACACTTGGTAAGTGAAACAAAGATTCAAGTATAGATTGATACTTGATGTATGAAATCACAAAGAGTATTTATATCAATCATACTGTGATATGTACAAATCCAGACATGTCCTATGCTCTAAATGTTATGAGCATATACCAGAATGATTCATAAGATAATCATTGGACGATAGTAAGGATATTCTTATGATCTTTTGGAAAAACTAAGAATATGTTATTTTTGTACAGGTGACAAATAGATGGTTAGTTCATTGTAAAAGTACTACATTGATACTAGTTTTGTCACAAAGTACAAATTAAGTTTATCTCAATCTAAACTAAGCGTGGAACAATCTAATGGAAATTAAGTTTCATAATGGATTTGGATGAGTTCCAAAGTTAAGACATTGTGACAGATACTACAACAAAAGGCTAAGTATATGACTGCTATTATAACAGCAAAAGAGGGCATTTGTGTCAAGTAGTTTGTTATCAAACTAGGTGTAGTTCACAGCGGGCTAGTACTATGAAAATATATTGTACGACAATATTATCAACATGTTTTAACCCCAAGGAACTAAAGGTCTCACCAAAGGACCAAATTTATATAATGCCATCTCATTAGAGAATGAGTGATGCATTAGAGAATGAGTAATGCGTAGAGATGCAAAGACATGCAATTTCAGACGGACCTATAAGTGTCGGATCCGAAGATCGGTTGACCACTAGCAATCGTGTAAATACAACACCAGAAAGCCATAGGTGTTGAATACACAAAGTTTTGAAACTAGATTATTGTCTCTAGTGCAAGTGGGAGAATGTTGGAGATATGCCCAAGAGGAAAATAATAAAGTGGTTGTTATCATATCTCCGTACTTATGATAAATTTTTACATACCATGCTATAGTATTAACCAGAAACATTAATACTTGTGTGGTTTGTAAACATAAAAGAGTCCCTAGTAAAGCCTCTTGATAAACTAGCTTGTTGGTTAATATATGATCATGGTTTCTTGATCATGAACATTGAGATGTTATTAACAATAAGGTCATATCATTAGGAGAATGATGTGATGAACATACTCCTATAGTTAAGTGTAGCATAAGATCAAGTCATTCAAATAGTTCACTTGCTATAAGCTTTCTGATACATAGTAACATAATTCCTTCGACCATGAGATCATGCTAATCACCATCACCTGGAAGGATGCTTTGATGACATCAAACACCACACCGTAACTGGGTGGCTATAAAGATGGCATTGAGTGTTCGGGAAGTATGTTTTAAGGCACATGGATCAAGAGTGGGATTTGTCCATCCATATGACGGATAGATATATTCTGGGCCCTCTCGGTGGAATGTCATCCAATTATCTTGCAAGCATGTTAATGGATCACAAGGGATCACATATCACAGGAACAAGAAAAGAATACTTATCGATAACGAGGTTGAATTAAGTATGCAGAGATACCGACGATCAGACCTCGGATAAGTAAAATATCGTGAGACAAAGAGAAATTGGTTCCGTATGTAAATGGTTCATTCGATCGCAAAATAATCGTAGAAATAGTGGGAGCCATATGAATTTCCAGATTCCTCTATTGGTTATTGATCGGAGAAGAGTCTCGATCATGTCTGCATAATTCACGAATCGTAGGGAGACACACTTAAGGATTCGATGTTGTTTATTAGATATGGAATGTGAGTAAAGAGATCGAATGTTGTTAGGAGTCTCGGATAGGATCCGGGATATCACGAGAAGATCCGGAATGGTCCGGAGAATAAGATTCATATAAGGAAAGTCCAATTTTGGAGTTCGGGAATGATTCCGGTGTTTTCACCAGAATGTTCTAAAAGGGTCTAGAAGGTTCACCGATCCGGAAGGGGGAGGGTACATGGATGTGTCATGACAAAGTTTAATGGTTGCATCATGTCCTAGGTCACTTGGCTGGACACTTGGAAGAGAGAAATTAAACTCTAATTTGAAAGTCAAAAAGGCAGTTTGAATAAGTCAAATCCCAACATGGTTTCCGAGTTAGGGAGGGTTTCTGAGTTAGGGAGGATTTCCACCTGGGTTGGGAACACCCCCACCTATATAAGGAGGGGTGGGGCGCACCCCAAGGTATTCCCCTTTGTCCTAGGAGCCCAAGAAACCCTAGGTTGGCCGCCGCCCCTTCTCTAGTTGCGACCAATCTAGATCTCCTCTAAACCGCTACCGACTAGCTAAACTCTAGTTGCTAACTACCTCTAAACCTCGGTCATCTAAACCCTAGATCGCAGGGGCTCCCTCTACTCCACCATATTCTCTCCGGCTTAGGCGAAGCCCTGCGGGATCTCCCCTCTACTCGACACCACGCCGTGCGGCTCAGGAATCGCGAGAAGAGAGCTACAACCTCTGCTTTCTTGGAACAAGGGAGAGGAAGGTCTTCATCAAGTGACGCAGTGTGACCGACTACGGAGCGCCGCTTAACGCTGGCCGGAAGGATCGCCACTATCTTGAGATCGACAAGTAAACTACATCACCCACGAGAATCTGCTCGTTAACCGCTGGATCTTCAAGGGTTAGTACTCTATCGACTGCTACAATCTAGTAGATAGATATTGACTTGTGTGTTCATGCGATAGAATTTTTTGTTTTCCATGCTACGAACCCTTACATCGGGTGACCCCTACCTTGCGCCATATAACTGGATGAGGGTAGGGTTAGAGGAGGCCGATGTAGAATCCTAGTCGGTTTACAAACTAGTCTCGTGTATGTCTAACTTATCTTGAACTCCAAGTAAATGAGGTTCCCCTGTGTGACAGCGTGACTCCAAGTAGTTTTGTTCCTAATAAGGACAAGTGGTTATCTTGAACTCTAATTAGATGAGGCACCCCAATTCTTAGGGCATGTACAATTGGGTGACATCAGCTATCTCTTAGACTTGCCACCGGATTTTTGCTTAGTTGGAGAAGTGAGAATTAAGAAAAAGAAGGTTGTCTTATCTTTGCTAAGAGATGATCCCTTGTATGAAATAAGAGAAGGCTATGTTCTTCATTGTATCATATGCCTTGCCTTATTAACATAATTCTTGCTAAAATTAGTCGATTCATATTAGTCGTTAGGGGTGATAATAGTTGATGTGTTGTACGATTTAATTTTATTGTTTTCTCTAGATGAAGTGGAGGAACAAGAGAAGACTCTCCTTCTCTATCATATTAATCGTTACGAACGACAATATGTCAGCACCATCGAGGTAGAGTCGTTTTTTGACTGGGCATCCCACGGTGGTCGGGGCCCTAAAAACCAATGGGCCGACATGCTTTGTGTTTTCATCCATAGCATTGGGCTCCTTTGGTTCGAAGTAAATTTATAGGATTTATTTATTTTTTCCCGCGGTTGTTGTTTGGGTCATAGGGTTAAACCCGTAAAGAACTTTGCTTAGTAGATCCTTAGGATTTTATTTCATGATGTAGTCATTTGGTTCGCAGGATTAAATCCCTATAGAACTTTGATAAGCATTCATTCATACTCTATTTTGGAGGAAAGTTTCCATGCACTCCGAACTCATGTAAGAATTTCTTTGTTTTCCTGCAATATCAAATACTTCTTGATCCAAAATCCTGCAGTTTTATAATCCTGTAAATACTGACATAACCCTTTAATCATAGGGAACACTCTCGAGTTCTTATGGGCACGCGCTGAGGACACTGAGGACACTGATCTTTGCCAACCTCCTTGAAACGGGATTTCATTCCGGTTTATAAATAAAGCAACATCCAGGTACAAACAAGTCATACAACAAGTATGACGCTAATCACCAAAAAAGAAAATGAAAGGAATGCCACTAGGGCCTCGGACAACATAGCCCAAAGCAACCAAAAAGAAAAAAGACCACCGGAGCCGGATGTAACTCTCGCAATCGGGTGGAACCGGGCCACGGGTTACCGCCTCGCCAGCTGCCTAAAGAGTGTTGTCCAAGTGCTCCGATCCTTCCGCCTAGCTAGCAGGGACCATCAAGGAAACCAAGAAAAGAGAAATGGAGTTAAAGACCTGTCTCAAGTAAACCGCTCAATAACCATCTTATTGTGTACATTCCATAGGGTCCAGATCAGGTCAAAACAATCTTTACCAACCTGCTCAAGGCCTCAACGAGTGACACGGAGGTATTTCCTCTAGCAGAAGGCCATGACCATGGGGGGCTATCTCAATAGGGCAGCAACAAGCTATAGCTAATATACGCTTGCAGTTTGACACTTGTCTTGCATCCATCCAGGCTCGGCGGTGCATCCTTTCTCAGCTCCGTCCCTCACTACCCGGCGCCCTCCTTGCCTCCGGGCTAGCTTCGGTGTCTTTTTTTATTTTCCTTTGGGTTGTCTTGTGTTGTAGTCCCAGCGGACTTTGATGTTTTTTTCTTTCTTTGGCTCCGCTTGTTGTCATGTTGCGTTGGAACACGATTGTATCTGGATGTTGCTTTATTTATAAAGCGAGGCGCAGGCCTGTTTTGAGAGACTTGTCTTGCATTGCATCAGATTGTTTTTCATGATGGCGACCTCTTCTACACTTGAAGTTTGTGTTAACCTCCTTGATCTCATAATGAATGAAACCTTTGGTAATTTCAAAACATGGTGATTTTCTTCTGGTGAGTATGTGTATTTCGCAGGCAACGGTCAGCCTGGCTTTCCGGTGCACCATAAGTGAGGATCTGATCTAGGAGGAATGCTCGAGTCCGATTTCATATACTTTGATCGTAAATGCAATGAGTTTGCAAAGATTATGCCAAAGGAGTTGTCTTTGTCCACTAGGGAGAAGCCCAGAGCAAGAGAGGAATCTTCTTCTTTGCCCCCGAAGAAGAAGACCAGAACTAGAACCTTTGCTGGCCATCTGCCAGGCCCTATCTGAAAGTTTTGAATAAGTGGTTATGTTGGACATCCTTGCGTCCTTAGAGTTTGTGAGCTTGTGTGTTATTGTTGTGGAGTTGTGGTCTTGACTATGTAACGACTATGGTTCTGTTAGAGGTGGGTTATGAATATAGAGTATATGTCATGTGATTGGGTAACTGCCGTAAACATAAGGTCTTGTGGTAGCAAATATTCCTTACAAGTAATGCCCTCATTGAATATATATCATGTGCTCAGATTTTTTGAACTAGAAATTGCGCCAAAAATAGCTAGCAAAAGCCGACTTAAGAAATAAGCCACTCGTAACTCTTCAGTTCTTCGAATTATGCACAATTCAACGCCAATACAAGTCTATTCTTCTTGAATAGGTTGGAGGGCCGTATTTCATAAGTTGGTTTTTGCAGTGTATTTTCGAGATGTTGACTATGAAATATTATGGACTAGTTTATGTTTTGTCAGTTTGATGTATATATAATAGCAGGGCGCCACATGCTAATCAAACAATTGTAACAAAAAACAACTCCAAAAGCTGTTTGAGCACTATTCAGTATTCATTTCCAGATGCAAAAACTGAAAACACATACGTGTGTGATTGCTTTATTCAGGCAGCTAAACCAAGTACCACTGGTTCTCTAGAAGAATATTAGTCAAAACGTGATGCACAATAAGCCGGTCATCGAAATCTTAAGTTACAACAACAATCACATCGATCGACAAATTTGATACTTACTATCTGGAGTTCTCTTGAAGACATATGTACCATCTAGAGCCGTCGTCTTCAGTATCAAAGGAAGCAGATCACGATCAACACCACATGGAATGAGATAGCAGATATCCTCCACATGGAACCCGCGAACCGTGACCTTTCAGATCCTCCCTCTGCAATACCAACAATTAGAGAGACCCTTCAGATTCCTGACTCATATAAACTCAGTCACCAGGCCTGTAAGTTTGTGGGTTACACTTACTCTGGCATACTGTTGCTGTCTGGTTGCTGACGAGAGTGGTCTGTATGCTGAGTGATGGGCTGCTTGAATAACCACTGTAACTGCACGTCGATGATCCGCAACCAGCGCCCGTCGTTTCCCCAAGCTTCAGCCCTCCGCTGCACGACTGCGCTGCCGGGCACCCATTCTTGCCTTGCACCGCGGCGCAATTTAGCCTGATCGGCACATGAAAAAGAAATGGTTATTCTCCTGGTCACTGCTTAGGAAATAGCTCAACGTTTGTGGAAGCAGGCGAGCTTAGTTGCTTTACTGGTAGGTGTTTGAACTGCAGCTGCACTGGATGCAGTCCTTCGCCGTGAGCGCGTAAGTGCCATTCGGGAGGCTCAGCAGATTGTGATCGGCAGAGGTGTTGCTGATCGATGAACTGCAAACTGAGCATACCAGAATTCGACAAGCAGTTAATACTAGTTCCAGAATACTAGTAGTATATGTGGCGATTTTTTATGAACCAAAATGAATTGTAGTCAAAAGAATCCATCAACAATCTTCAAAGATATGTGAGCACTGACCAGTCCAGTCAGAGTCAACTCTGCGGATTAGTACTATGCGCATAGTTTGAGACCAAAAATTCAGACAGTTTGGCCGGAGACAGCAACAGCTAACAACCAATCAAACAAGTTCAAACAGGGCACAATTCAAGTTTCTAACTTATTTTCTTCAACAACTTTTACCTCAGATGCATTTGTCTGGAACAGTTAAACAGTTGCAATCCATTAGCCTTCTGCCATGGCACACAGGATGGACATATAGCGACGTTCTAAAAGCTTCTGAGTTCACAGTGGAGGCATCAGGCCAAAAATGTGTGAGCACTGAGCGGTCCAGTCAGAGTCAACTTTGTGGATTAGTAGTATTTTCATAGATTGAGACCAAAAATTCAGACAGTTTGGCCAGAGACAGCAACAGCTAACAACCGATTAAACAAGTCTAAACAGGGCACAATTCAAATTTCCAAGACTTTTTTCTTCAACAACTTTTTTCTGGAACAATTAAACGGTTGCAATTTATTAGCCTTCTGCCCTGCCACTCAGGATGGACATATAGCGATGTTTCTAAAAGCTTCTGCGTTCACAGTGTAGGCATCAGGTCTCAATCTCTCTGAACAATTGAACCATGTGCAACTCACCGAGTCATCGTCCAATATTTCGAACAAAGCTCCACCTAAGGGGACCATGGCTTAACTTTATTGAACAAGTGTAGAACACATTAAACCTTTCATTTCCATAAAGAAACTCACTAAATCCAAGCAACATAATAACTACTACTAGCATCTTGCAATAATCCATCATAACTGCACTTAAGGCAGAACCAACACTTAAGTTTCATCGAGCAAATTAAATAAAGAAATGTACCTCCGTCTCGGTTTATAAGACCTACGCGTATTTCTAGGTTGACAAATTAACCAACTTAGCATGAGGAACATAAGATAAAAATTATATTATTAGAAACTTTAAATATTGTATTTTCTAATGATATAATTTTTATATTATATAATTCATATTATATAGCTCATGCGGATGACCTAAGTATATGCGTAAGTCTTATAAACTGGGATGTCATGCATGTGACTGTCTATAATTAACTCATTAGTTTATCCTACTATTGTAAATGTAACTTGCATTCTGGCAGACTGCCACTAGTCAACTGAAAAGCTTCAACAAAAACTTAGCACAGAACTGTATTTCTATTAGGCTTCTGCCCTGCCATACAGGCTGGACATATAGCGACGTTTCTAAAAGCTTCTGCATTCACAGTGGAGGCACCAGGTCTCAATCTATCTGAACAACTGAATCATGTGCAGAAATCTTTTCTTATGCAACTCACCTAGTCATCGCAGAATATTTTGACTAAATCTCCATCCAAGGGGGCCAAGGGCCATGGATTAAGTTCATTGAAGAGGTGCAGAACACACTAAATCCAAGCAATATAATAACTACTAGCAAGTTGCAAAACTATCAGAACCGCATTCGATTATCAGTTTCAGTCAGTACTAGTAACTCTTAACTCCCTTAGGGCAAACTAAACAAAGAAAAATAACT
Source organism: Avena longiglumis (assembly GCA_030063025.1). Lineage (NCBI taxonomy): Eukaryota > Viridiplantae > Streptophyta > Magnoliopsida > Poales > Poaceae > Avena > Avena longiglumis. The sequence goes on from CP125975.1 coordinate 556,183,714, forward strand.
AGTACTTCACTTTCCCCAGTCCTAGGTCATGCATGTGATTGTCTATAATTAACTCGTTCTTTTATCCAACTAAGTGTGGCTTGCATTCTGGCAGACTGGCACTAGTCAACTGAAAAGCTTCAATAGAAACTTCGTACTTAGCAGAGAGCTGTATTCTCTAATGTATACTAGTAGTATCCCGCAATTCTCGATTATTTTTAATCAGAACTATAATAGTAACATCTAAGCTCAATAGGGTAAACTAAAGAAACAAGTAAACAAACAGAACTAATATTTCCCAAGTTTTCCCAGGCTCCTGCATGCAGTTGACTGTCATTAATTTATCCTATTGTAAGCCTAACTTGCGTCCTTGCTTGGTACTACTAGTCTATTGGCAAGATTCAGCACAAACTTAAATCTGGGTTCATAAGTTACAAGATTGCAAGAGCAATTCTTGTTATTACATGTTTTATTTTCAATTAATGAACTGCAGACATGGATAGAAGCACTTGTATGTGTAGTGTGTGCCAATAAGATGAACAGAACATAAGAGCTTACCAGGGAGCGGGACATCAAGAATCTGGTCCTGAAGAAGGGACTTGGGGTCGGTGATCTTGTTGAGCTGGAGCAGCGTGGACTCGGACACCCCGAAGGTGGCGGCGATGCCCGAGGTGCTCTCCCCGCCGGCAACGACGTGAGCGAAGTGCATGACGTCGAACTTGTCCACCTGGTCGCAGCTGCAGGGGAGCGGGATCCAGAGCTTCTGGCCGACGTCGATGAGGTTGACGTCGGCGATCTTGTTGGCGGTGGCGATCTCCTGGTAGGTGACGAAGGCGTCGAAGACGTTGCGGGCGATGGCGTCGAGCCCGTCCTGCGGCTGCACGGTGTAGATGGGCAGGTGGTCCGACTGGCCGACGCCGTTGCCCGCGCAGAGGCAGCGGAAGGGGATGCGGACGGTGGCGTTGGCGCGCACGGCGGCGGTGGGGGAGGTGGTGGGCGAGAGGTTGTTGGCGCCGAGGAGTGCCGCGAGGGTGGTGGTGTTGAAGCGGGAGAGGAGGGCGCCATAGGTGGTGGCGTTGCGCACGCGGTAGCCGATGGCGGACTGGCAGGTGGTGCCCGGCGGGGCGGCGCAGGTGAAGTTGGCCGCGGAGACGGTGGAGGAGAGGAAGAGGAGGAGGAGGGCGGCGGCCGGCACGGCCAGCCGGGCGGGTGGCGACGGCAGCGGCATGGTGGTGGGGTGGCCTGGGGGGAGTGGGAATGCGAAGCTTTGGAGCTTTTGACAATTTGACTGCAGCGTTGACACGGGTGGAGGAGGATGCTCGGCAGCTCACCGGAGGGAGCCCGGCTTAAATGGTTGTCTTGTGCACATAGTGTGGTAGTGGAGTGGGACCCTCCGCCATATTTATTCTTTTTTTTTGGTTCAAAAAATGAACGAAAGGCAGGCCATGATAGCTTGACAAGGCGACCCCTTGTTTAGTTTGAGACACCCCTTCTATGGGGAAAATCAGGCATGCAATTGGACGTGATCACGTGAACCTCTAAAATCTCGTATAAATACATGATCATTATTTTTTAGTAACAAGTACTGATGTCTAAAAAGGAGACAATAGAGGCATGCAAATCTTGCAATATGTGCTCTGTTTACATAAAGCGTAATTGGCTCCCGAGCTCTAGTTCTTCCTTTGTTTAAGAAAATTAAAACAATATTTGTAACTTTCAAAAACATCTAAGAATAAATTTTGGGTATAGTCAATGTTGTAGTACTCCCTTATAAGCATGAAAAATCGCTACGCAATTTTTTTTGCCCTGTGGGCTAAAAATTTAACAAAATCTAATACATGTAAAACTATGTACAGTCAGATCCACACTTTTATCATTTTTGTAAAGCTCATGATACAAATTATAATTGGTAACATTTTTGTAGGATAAATCATTGGATACATCCCTAGTGCACATATATGTATCAAATCTTCACTCGTTCCAAATACAGCTATTTCAACAAGCAGTTTTTTATATTGTGAAACAGAGAGTAGTAGTATGCAATCCCTGTTTCGGTCAACAATTTTCTTGCGTGTTGCGACCTACTCCCTCCGTTTAGAAATATAAGACGTTTTAAGTTTGTGAAGGAGATGTATCTAGATATCTTTTAGTGTATAGGTTCAAATGAATCTAGACGCTAAAAGGTGTCTAGATACATCTCATTTATAAAATTAAAACATCTTATATTTCTGAACGGAGGGAGTAAATGCGTGTGGAGAGGCGCAGGAATTCCTCGCCTACAAAGACTACAAGAAGCACTGATCCAGAATTTTCTAACAGTCAAAGCGTGCCACGAGGGTTGAGGAAGAAACGGGTGTGAAGGAGGAGCTGGACTTCCACGCTCACAAGAAGCACTACAGGGAAAATGATTGACCGTCTCATCATCATTCAACTAAAAATATGGTGGGGACTTCCGAGTCTGAACGCCACGCTGAAGGCCAAAAACCATCTGGCTGGCGGCCAAGACGAAAACCCTGAGCTCGACGTCTCCGCGCTGGACAACACTGCCGTCATTATCAGCCAAGGCTCGAACGCGTAACGAGCGCCACGGCTACTTTTCTCCTTCGTCGCTCGCTGGGATAACGACGACCCTATCGTCCTAATCCGGCCCCATGTTGATCATTAGGATTCTCGCCACACAGCACCTCTACAAACAAGCAGATTCAGGCCACACGGTCGCATAAAATTAAATCGCGAGCGGTTGATTGATTATTGCGCCTAAATTTTTGTCAGTCAGAACCAAATGCAACTAGAACGCTAAGAACATGGAAGGGAAAAACACAGGAAAGAATCAATGAACCAATGAAAGCAAATTGCGCTTTTGATCCCCTTTTTCTACAAAAAAAAACAAAAAAAAGTTCCCCTGGGAAAGGCAAAACGGGAAGCCTGGACAGAAAGTTTCCTGCTAGTGCTGGCGACGCGACTCACTCCATGGACGAAGGCGGCATCATGCCGGGAGGCGGCTCGTCCGTGCTTCGCGGGGGCGAGGAGCTGAAGTCGATGGTCGGGAACACTCCGGGTGGCCTCTCGACGGGCTGTATCGACAACAGCTGCGTGGAATCCCCAACCACGTCGGCCCACCCGTAGTGAGGCTCCGCCCTTGAAAACAGAACGCGCAACACTATGAGATGCCATACTACCCATAGATAATTCTAGTGGTACTAGTACTTGGCTACTGATCATATCTGAAATTATTCAAGGAGTGATCTTACTCGTAGTACGTCTCCTCGTCGACAACGAGATCCCAGCTCTCGCCGGTTGTGCTCTTCCCGTATTTATGAACTTTCCTGCAGAACCGAGACAGATAGTATGCAGTTCAGTCATGATCCACTGACAGTGACAGCATAACAAATCACAGCACAAGTAGTCATCCGATAGATCATATCCTAATAGCAACTGATATAAAACCATTATGATTGCACGCCGGCCCGTACCCGTTGCCGTAGTGCTCTTCTCCCCAAGTCCTTGACCAGCCTGGAAGTTTCAAACCACATGAGTAGGCGGCTATGGAGATCTCATGATACTGCTAGCACTATAACAAATGTCACCATTGCAAGTAATTTACAGTATTAAAGGAATCTCAGGTGGTAATGTATGCGCCAACCACTGCAAACTCGGGTAGTTAGTGCTACTTCTGATGTGAACAGAATTTTCTGGACAATAACATGGCACTACAGTAGCATGGGCACTAATGCTGTTGAAGATGTGTTTGGGTAGATAGCTAACATCTTAGCTAGTTCGATGCAACGATGAATACATTTTCAGGAAATTAATTGGTGAACAATTAACAAATATACTAATATTTATCGACATTTGGAAATAAACTGCAGGTTAACTTTGGCCTAATTCCTGTACAATAAGCTTGGCCAGCTTTCAAGCGTGTACATAATGTCTTTTACCTATCAATGCAAGAAGCAGAATACTTTGCGTTTTGTGGAAGTTCTTTTCAAAAGTCGGTCTATATAGGAATGTTCTGGAGGTATTTTGTGTCACCATTAAAGTAGTGTGCCGAGGGCCAGCCTGTACGTCAAAGAGAATTAAAAAAAGGCTCTCTTACATGATTAGCCAAATAAATAGGGTGGTGTTCCTGGTGTAGTACTTTTCAAAGCAAAACCTTTGTAATGTACTAGTAAAGAACTAACAATATAGGTGCAGAATACAGCGCATATTGTTATGACATGATACAGAGGACATATGTACGTCATCTTTTTATTAAGTTAATGACTAGCATCCAAAGGAGTACAGTGCTATCAGCAAAATGCGTATTGCGCATATATGTTATTAATGGTGATGAAACTTACGGTCACCACCAGGAGATGCATGCCACGTCTCCCCTTGTCGTGAACCAATTCCGGAAAAGAATTTCTCTTCCCATTTGTCTCCCCATCTGGTGCCTACGTCTGTCTCTGCCCACTTATCTGTCCTGCAAGAACATCCATGCATTGCTATGGTTATCAATCTTGACTGGAGAGGGTGAATACATAAATACTGTATCTTTTGGTAACCTAAGGCACAATGTTTTGATCTATAAGTGCACTGCGGCAAATAGGGTTGCAAAGAGGCACCTGATCCGCCCCGCTTCGCAGTCAAAACTGTTTAGTCTAGTTCAAATTTTTTTCAGCAAAATTAGTCTAGTTTAAACTAAAAAAAATCATGGGCTTATGCGGGTTGCCGCTTGCAACCCTAATGGCAAATCACTGAATGTGTATATTCAGATAAACCAGTAATACATGTAGGAAGGTGATTCTTTTATAGTAACATAGGTGAAGCTTAAGAGACTCACCATTTCAATACAGAGCCACGTCCATCATAATGTTCACCCCACCTCTCCCACCAGGACTGCTCATTTAACCTTCCATATTTATGTGCACCTTTTTCTGTCCATCCCTTGGCATCGTATTTCTCCCACCTTGGAGAAAAAATTGATAGTCAAGCAAATAATTTGCAGCAGACTTTTAACCAAACCCAAACAAAAGCATGATGCGACTCTCACCATTTTTCATACCACCCAGCATTTTCTGCCCCTGATTTGGCTTGCTTCTCTGCACTCCTCTCAATTCTTGCAAGATTGCTGTGTCACACAATTTATAGATTTAAACCATAATATAGCCTTATGGGCAGAAAATTCTCATTTTTGTATAAGATGGTTATTACTTTTTTTTTCAATTTGCTTCCCATAGATAGTACTGCAATCAGTGCTGGAAATAGTGGTGTATAGTAGTGCTAGAGTAAACGATGCTAAAAATACTACGCGAAAAGTGGGTATATGTTGTAGCGACTGGCCCTTTGTCCACTAACAGGCGCTATAAGAACTGAATATTGGAAGTATTTTTTTTATAAAGGGTACTTTATCACTTTAAGTTTAAGCATTACACCTGGCCTCTGCATATCTAGGATGCACACAGCCGATAGAAGTCCAAAAGTTCGAAACAGAAAATAAAAAAGGTGCATTACATGTCACACTGAGGAATTTAAAAAACGCCTAAGATGATGACGGAGGACCGATCCGAAGATTATGTTGCCACCCATGACGCGTAAATAAATCCCACGCCGTATCTTCCAGTCGTGTACACACTCCGTAAAAAGGTCGCGAAACTCCACACGATGTAGGGCTGACCATGAGAATATTGGAAGTATGGTGGAGAGAAAGAAAAACTGAGCTTTTGATTCCTGGAAGAATATCAGCATTGTATTATGAGAGATGCCACTCATCTGTTCTTTGTGAACCTGGTACACAAGGACATCTGAAAGAGAAAAGCTACAGCTGACCCGTGCGCTTGCTGTAATCTTTTATTGATGACATTTACTATGTCTACATATGGTATTGGTAATATTTCAAATTTGTTTTCTATCAGCAATGTGCAACAATGAATGTTTTAGTTACAATTGTTGTCAAGTAGTTAAGTATGGACTGGTTTTCTTTTATTACTTGAGTAAGGGACAAGGGACTGAATTTGCAAGTCAGCTAATTCACCTCCACTCGTCTTGGTGCAGAACTTCTTTCCACTTTTCCCACCAAGAGTCGCCCTCAGCATTCTTCCCAGATTTCTCCGCGCCTAAGGTGTTAGAATTGTATTGAGAGGTCAATCCATAATGACAACAAATGTATAAAGGTTAAAAATAAAGTCAATCGACGTAACTATATAGAGCAGTTTCTGTGTTAGCACTTACTAGTTGCTACCCTACTACATCAATTAAATCCTTACGTTATTTAACAAATAGAGTCACAAGACCATGTATCACTAAAAAAGTTCAGCAAAGTTGTGTTACCAGAGCCTCCATTACAAAGAGAAATTGTGTACCTAGCTCTTTGTATCCAGTCCAGTCACTCTTCTCCCACCACTGGCACATAGAATAAATACATAAAGATTTGTTAATAAAAACATCAATGGACATGATTATGCAACTCATAAGCTCCTAAGGGCTAGCTAAAAGCTTATCGATGACAACGACGAATGATTATACATACTTATAGCAGATAAGGGAAATAAAAAACAGGAACATACAGCAATATAAACCAGAGTACGATATGTGAGAATAAGTAAAGCAGCGAGAACGTACGGTCTCTTTCCATTCAGTGGAGCCATCCTGAGTCTGTCCCCCCATCCTAGCCCAGCGGCAACGGAACCCATTCTCACCGAGATCTTCGCCACTCTCCCTGTACCAGGTGCTTCCATCCTCATTTGTCCCGGATTCCTTGACCGCTTCATCCAGCAGGTTGATCCCCCATTCCTTCTCACTAGCAATACCAGTGTCTATAAGGCAGGCGCCAAAGAAACACACGTATTTCCTTAGCACGGTAGGATAGCTACTACACTTGGAACAAGAAGTTGGGGCATTTCATTTTGGAGTACGCAGGCAGGCAGGCATTTCTCCTGTAACCATTCTTCTGAAACTGAAAAATGTCGGCAAGGAGGAACACACCTCTCTTGGGCGGGGTGTCGCGGGACTGGGGAGCCGGCCCTCTCGGCGTGCACCGCGGGTAGAAATCCTGCTGCTTGGGCTGCCTTCTAGAACTATACTAGTAGTAAACAAAAGAGAATTCGGTATCAGAATTTTCTGCATTCCTTGAACAAACAGCATTCTCGTGTCACTAGAAATATAATGGTATACTACAGAGTAGTATGCTACTAGTATGTATGATTAGATGAAGCTTCTGTCTGCAGCATTGGCACGTTAAATTAAACTCTATGAAAGATACGCATGTTGGAATAAACAACGAAAACACATGATTGATTAAAGTGGCAAATGCGGATGCCTGAGACAGGTGATCTGTCCGCACAGAGAAATCATGTATTATTCAGACATAAATCCTAGCCAGTGGCGAGCCGCCGCGCACGTACCGAGAGGACGGGAATGAGAGCGAGGGCACGCTGGTGAGTCCGCCGCGTCGCCGTCCCCGGGCAGCTGCCGCGGCGGCTGTCTTGTTCCCGTCGACGCGCCTCTCCTCGGCGCGCTCCGGGGAGAGCAGCCTCCGCGGCTCCGGGCGCGCGTAGCAGCAGCAGCGGATCGCGCCACGCGAGGGGCGCGGCCAGGACGCCGCCCCCGCCCCCGCGCGCCTCGGCGCCAGATCGAACAGCGGCGGCACGAGCCCCCTGGAGCACGCGGCCATCCTCTCAAGGCGAGGAGGCGCGGCGGCGGCGGCGGGGCGGAGGAGTGGCTCAGTGGCGGGAGCAGGGAGGCGGAGGGGAGGGATTTATAAGGCCGGGCAGCGGAGGCGAGGCGGGCGGGCGCATCTCCGCCTGCGCCCCGAGCTGGCCAGAGAGGGAGATGGTGACGCGGCGGATTTGGTCGCGGAGGCAGACAGGACAGGGACGAGCGCAGGGTTTTTATTCGGATTTGTTTAGGAGGTCGGAGATCTTGGCGGAGTGGGACGGCACCATTGGCATGGCAGTGGTGTGTGGTCACTCGAAACTAAACTAAATATGGGGCTGGAGGGAGACGAAGGGCGGGTGGGCCCCGCTCGTCGGTGTTCTCGTTGGTGGGGCCCACCGAGAGCAGAGACACCGCGCGTGGCGCTCGCGGAGTTGCGGGTGCGCGCTCGTAGTACATCGTCCTGGTGTCTGTCACGTGAGCCATCGGACGGTTGCGAGTGGACGCTGGCCAACGGTGTGCCTTGCCTCACAATCTCACATGCGTTGAGGATCGGTGCCGAGCGAGCACATGTGTTGTGGTTCTATTTCTGGAGTTCTGGTTGTTGTTGTTGTATCATTGTGCTAGATCCATGTTACCAGGCTGGATCCTAAACAAAGAGTGTTTCCTACTTTTATGTTATATGTTCTATAATCTGAAGATTTGGTGCACATGGGCACCTGTGATCCCGCTTCTAAAAATCCAAATAATTGAAAAAATAAATTAGAATAGAGCATTTGATTCATACCTCAAATGTGCAAAATTTCAATTTGAAATAATGTCTATTTTAACTGTCATTTTTGTGTAGTTCAGAATATAGAGCACTTCGAGTTGAGTTTTTAGTTGTTTTGTGTCTTTTATAAAGTTGAATCTTTACTATTAATTTCAAAAGCGTGGTGAATGCCTGGTGTCACACATGCAAAAATTACAGAAAATGCCACCGCTAACAATAACCTCCATAAAAAAGACTAACAAACCTTATCTAACAAGACTAACAAACCTTATCTAACCAGACTAACAAACTTTATCTTATCTATATCTATTATCTAAAAAGAAAGTGTTATGTTTACTGCCGTTCCGCACTACGTCAATTCTTTTTTGTCGCGTCGCCCGCTCGCCAAGACGCACCTAATGGCTAAGCCCAACATCGCACACTGCCCGCCCACCCGATCTTCCACCCCGCCCGCCCCTCCCACCTCTCGCCGCCGCAGGGATCTCCTTCCGACGGCGCCGATTTCCTTCATCGTTGGTATGTCGACCGTCTCCAAAACAATGGAGTTCGGCTTCACCCAGAAGTGAGCGATCCACGCCTTTGTTGTCCCTACCGCATTCTCTATCGAGCTCCAAGACGCGCCGCTCCAGTGATCATAACACCAATGGAGTGCCGGTGGAGGTGCACGATTTCAGCGATTCTCCATGCCCTCGATGTCACGAGGCACGGTCTCCGCCGAGCTCCGGACGCGCTACCCTGTAATCAAGCGCCAATGAAGTGCCGGCAGAGGTGCGTGATTTCGCGACTTCCACGCGTAGTCCTCCCGCCTCCGCCGAGCTCAGAGGGAGGCCGCCCGTGATCGTGAGCGCCAATGGAGTGAGAGTGGGTGGTGCACAAGAACGCCCCGCAACGATGAGATCAAGACCATCTTTGTGGTGGTCGCCGTGTGAGGCGATCATCTTTATGGACGGATGCCATAGGTGTGCAACCAAGGTTTGTGGCGACAAGATCGATACAGAACTCGCCTCTCGAATGCCGATGATGGTGATTGACATCACTTACTTCCTCGATCAAATTAATGTTCTCATATTTGTCTAGATTCGATGTATGTAGAGATACATCCGAATCTAGACAAATATGAGAACAATAATATGGATCCGAGGAAGTAATAAAGATGGGTCCGATGACCTCATTTAAAAAACATATTCTCACTGGATTTTCAAGGAGAAGATCTCCGGTGTTGTGAATGGCACTTGATTTTCTCATAGTTATACTTATTTTCTATTTTTCTTTGAAAATGAAATGAATCATTGAACTCCCTGAGACCCTGACACTCAACCACATAGGCTTTTGTCCGTGCTAACTTGATTTGTTATCTCAACAAGTCAACATGGAGTTCTAATATATATATCGTGCTGTGAAGACAATTTGTTATAACGCTGATTTGTGATTGAAATAAGGTGTTTTATAAGTAAATTTATACATCTACAAGCAGTGTAATTTATTGAAGATCGTGTTTTTTGGCAATTTAGACCCTAGGTATATTAAGGAGTACAAGTGGTACACAACACCGCACTAATAAATAAAATACTACTCCCAAGTCCATGGGATATAACTCAACACGAGGTCCACTGTTGTCTCTGTCAATGACACTCCCACCTAGAGTCGCCATGAACTTTGTATCCGAGAGGTCCACTGCATCGCTGCCGCCACTCCCACTCCGAGTCGTCGTGAACATTGTATCGTAGATGGGATCTCTGTTGTCACAAAGTTTTCGACTCAGTATCTCCATACCAACACTAGAAAGCAACATAAAGTTGAAGAACCACCAACTCCAAGTTCCTCCTCCCACTCCTACATCATCGAAAGGAGGCAAAATTGGCCTTGTGACTACCTCATGTACAAGGTCTCACACACTCCATTACAGGAGGATGCATCGTCACCACGACGGAGTTGGAGAAAAAGTTGTTATGTGGGTGACATCGTAACCACGACACCCACACGGCCACACCTAGCGCACCAAATCTCGCTCCATCCAAGAGAAAGCATGAAGATGTTGTCGCCAGTACTTAACGTAGCTACGCCAATTCCGTTCATGGGATATAACTCAACACGAGGTCCACCGTGTTGTTCCGCCAATGACACTCCCACCTAGAGTCACCATGAACTTTGTATCTGTAGAGGTCCACTGCACTGCTGCCGACACTCCCACTCCGAGTCGCCGTGAACATTGTATCTCAGATGGGATCTCTGTCACAAAGTTTTCGACTCGTATCTCCATACCAACACTAGAAAGCAACATAAAGTTGAAGAAACACCAACTCCAAGGTCCTCCCTCCCACTCCTACATCATCGAAAGGAGTAAAATTGGCGCCTTGTGACTACCTCATGTACAAGGTCTCACACACTCCATGACACCGGAGGATGCATCGTCACCACGACGGAGTTGGAGAAAAAGTTGTTGTGTGGGTGACATCAACCACGACACCCACACGGCCACACCTAGCGCACCAAATCTCGCTCCATCCAAGAGAAAGCATGAAGATGTTGCTGCCAGTACTTAATGTAGCCACCAAAGTGGAGCTGCAGAGATTATTTTTCACCGTCATTGTCACCACCACGGAAAAATGACAATCAGAACCCTAACCCTATCACTACCTAGACGCAGGAGACACGATTTGTGGTCCCTCTACTCTCCCACCAATGAAGTGAATGATGGAGAGGGAGGGACCCTCGTTCTGGCTAGCTACGGAGCGAGGGAAGTGGAGTTCCTCCCTTTTGCTTCTCTTTCACTATAGCAAAGGGGAAGAGACAGAGAATGATGACATCTTGTGTTGTCGGCTTAACCAAAGGGTGAATTTAGAAAAAAACAGCAAGTGAACCATATCGGAGATATTTGACAAATTGAAAGATGAAAATGCACCATGACAACTAAATAGGGCATGACATGGAAATTTAAATACCGTGGCAACGCACGGGCATTCAACTAGTTGTTGATTAGATTCATTCATAAACCATATTCTACTTTATTAACTTTATTAGTAGGAAAATTCATTTGCAAGGGTATAGAATAAGAATGGATTACTACATAGGGATACTATATCCATATTAGTTCAGGGTAGATACGTTTTGTTTGCAGTTCATGATTCTCCACAAAAATATCATGTTATAAGATCCGTACAAAGCCGATGGGCTTCTTTCAAAACTAAATAACAATGCATATATGTAGAGTATAAAAATTGGTACTATCGAGGTTAAATAAGCGAGAAAGTAGATGAAAACTGTTGAAGAAAAAGATAGCAATCGTCATAATTTACTAATAGTGTTTTAGCTAGAGAATTGGTTTCAGAGGTTTACATAATTTTCAAGAATTAGAAACCGAGTACCATTTTTTTCCTTGCATTGTAGCCCTCACCAAAACTATTTCATATGTGTAGTTTCAAAGAATGGAGCGGCTCAAGTATTTCCCTTTTCAAAAAATATACATGCGAGTTTTGATTTTTTTTTACTAATATGATCCCTATGAAAAACTAATTTCTCCTATGATCTCTGGCAAAATTATTTCAAAATATGGCCCCTAGGTTCGGCACCATCTAAAATGGCGATAAGCAGCGCAGAAGCATACCAAAGGCCGCCTGCACAAAATGATTAGCGGATCGACATCTTCCCATCCACTGGAAATAATCCATGGGACAACCACCAACAGGAGACGGTCTCAACTCAACACGAGCATGTGAGATCATACCATCAGAGCCTACCGCTTTGAATACCCATGTCGACACCTTGGAATCGGGGTTCTGGTTGCCGATGTCGATGTTCAAAAGTGACGATAATTTGTGGTTGGCTTCACAAAACTGTAGGGTTTCGTAGCATGGAAAACAAAAAAATTCTATCGCATACAAACAAACAAGCCAAGATCTATCTACTAGATTGTAGCAACGAGTCGATGGAATAACTTACCCTCGAAGATTCCAAAGTGTTTAACGAGCGGATTCGTGGGTGATGTAGTCGTACTCTTCCCGATCTCAAGATCGCCAGACGCATCCCCTGCCAGCTGGCTGCGCCCTCACCGGTGCCACATCGCTGACTGACGAAGATCCTTCCTCTCCTTGTTCCAGCAGTGTTGGAGGTTCTCGTGATTCTCCAAAGACCCGGCGTGGAAGTAGAGTGAGATCCCGCACGCCTTAGCTTGGTTTATGGTGGAGTATGAGAGAGAACTATTAGTGGTCTAGGGTTTAGACACACCAATTAGAAGGCTCTAAACCAAGGTTAGGCAATTAGAAGCTCTAAACCAAAACGGCTCTAAACGAGATTAGAGGATAGGAACTTGTGTGTATAGAGGAGGCCCCGCCTCCTTTTATAGGGGAGGTGCGGCCATCCGAGTCCTCTCAACAACAATCGGCCTCTGTCTCATAATACCATAATGACACATTCAACGTAATGCCGGAATCCAACACTATTTGACTTTCTTACATCTCGGTATTCATAGATCCTCAGAGTACCTCATGGTTGCAAGCTAATTGGATGACATTCCACCGAGAGGGCCCAGAGTATATCTATCCGTCATATGGATGGACAAATCCCACTCTTGATCCATGTGTCTCAACCAATACTTTCCGAACACTCAATGCCACCTTTATAGTGTTGGAGATATGCCCAAGAGGCAATAATAAAGTGGTTATTATCATATCTTCACACTTATGATAAATGTTTACATACCATGCTATAATTGTATTAACCGGAAACATTAATACTTGTGTGATTTGTAAACTAAAATAAGAGTCCCTAGTAAAGCCTCTTGTTAAACTAGCTTGTTGGTTAATATATGATCATGGTTTCCTGATCATGAACATAGAGATGTTATTAACAACAGGATCATATCATTAGGAGAATGATGTGATGGACATACTCCTATAGATAAGCGTAGCATAAAGATCAAGTCATTTAATATAGTTCATTTGTTATAAGCTTTCTGATACATAGTAACCTAATTCCTTCGACCATGAGATCATGCTAATCACCATCACCGGAAGGATGCTTTGATGACATCAAACACCACACCGTAACTGGATGGCTATAAAGGTGGCATTGAGTGTTTGGAAAGTATGTGTTGAGGCACATGGATCAAGAGTGGGATTTGTCCATCCACATGACGGATAGATATACTCTGGGCCCTCTCGGTGGAATGTCATCCAATTAGCTTGCAAGCATGTGACCGCTGGCCAAGGGATCACATATCAGGGAACGAAAAGAGTACTTATCGAACGAGGTTGAACTAGGTATGCAGATACCGACGATCAAAACCTCGGATAAGTAAACTATCGTGAGACAAAGGGAAATTGGTATCGTATGTAAGTGGTTCATTCGATCGCAAAGTAATCAGAAATATGGGAGCCATATGAATTTCTAGATTCTATTGGTTATTGTTCGAGAAGTGTCTCGATCATGTCCGCATAATTCACGAACCGTAGGGAGACACACTTAAGGATTCGACGTTGTTCGAGTAGTTATGGTATTATGAGAAAGAGACCAATGTTGTTCGAGTCTCGATGGGATCCGGATATCACGAGGTGATCCGAATGGTCCGAGAATAAGATTCATATAAGGAAAGTCCTGCTTTGAGTTCGGAAATGTTTCCTGTTTTCACCTGAATGTTCTAGAAGGTTCCTAATGTCCTAAGACCGGGGAAGGTACATGAATGTGTCATTACATATTGGAATGATTGCATCATGTACTAAGTGTTCTCGCTGTTCCAAATAAAGGATTAAATTGAATCCTAAAACTGAAAAGTCAAATGGCCGCTTGAAAGTCAAACTAAAAACAGAACCAGGGAAACAAGCAAGAGGAGGTTGAATGACTTGGGGAGGAGTCCTCCTCTCCAAGCCGGCGCACTGCCTAGGCGAGTTGGGGAGGGACTCCTCCCTCCCCTGGCCGGCCTCTCCACCCATAAAAGGAGGGCAGGGCCTCCTCTAGACACACAAGTTCCTATCTCTAATCTAAACCCCAGCCACACCCTCCGCTTAGAGCCGCTTTGGTTTAGAGCTTCTAATTGCCCTAGCCTTCCGCTTAGAGCCTTCTAATTGGTGTGTCTAATCCTAGACCACTAAAGCCTCTCTCATACTCCACCATACCTCCCGCTTAAGGCGAAGCCTGGGATCTCCTCTTGCTTCACGCCACAGGCCGCGGAATATCGAGGAGAGTGCTACAACCTCCGTCACCATGGAACAAGGGAGAGGAAGGTCTTCCGAGTACCGAACGCAGACCGATCATGGAGCGCTGCCGGAACGTGGCGCCGGAAGGATCGTCTACGCGATCTTGAGATCGAAAAGAGTATGACTACATCACCCACGAGAATCTGCTCTCGTTAACCGCTTTGGAATCTTGGAGGGTAAGTTATTCCATCGACTCGTTGCTACAATCTAGTAGATAGATCTTGTCTTATTTGTTTGTATGCGATAGAAATTTTTTGTTTTCCATGCTACGAACCCTACAAAGGGTATCGTGAGCCGTGTCTATATGTAGATCTCACAGGTAGAACACAATGGTCATTGTGGGCGTTGATGCTTTTATTGTCGATTGCTTCTTGTATACTTTGCATCTTGCGGTATGTTGGGATGAAGCCCGGCTAACCTTACATGACATCGTTCATGAGACTTGCTCCACGCTTGACATGCAACTTGTATTGCATAAGTGGCTTTATGGTGCCTGCTTTCTCCTAGCATAGTTAAGATCCAATTTACAACGGGTGATTAACAATACTAGTATCAATGTTGTGGTTCTTGTTCGTAAGTTAGAACGACACTTATTAACAGCCCCAAACCACGTAAAACATGCAAAGAAAGTAGAGGCGCCTAACTTTGTTTTGCAGGGTGCAAAGGATGTGATATGGCCATGATTGTGATTATATATGATGTATGCAATGTTCCTTATTGTAAGTCGGCAACCGGCAGAGCCATATGGTCGCTTTAATTTCTGTTAAGACCCGTGTCTATTCAAAGTAGTTGTAATAGTTGAAGCCGGTGGACGACAACCATGGAGCAGCGTCATTGACCTTGATGCAATGCCGGTAATGATGGAGATCATGTTCGTGCTTGAAGATGGAGATCGGAAGCACAAAGAAGAAAGGCCATATCATATCACACATTATGAATTGCATGTGATGTTAATCCTTTATGCATCTTGTATTGCTTAGTAGACGACGGTAGCATTATAAGATGATCCCTCATGCACATGAATTTCAAGTCATAAAGTGTTCACCCTTAGTTAGCACCGTTGCTAAAGCTTGTTGTTTCGAAGCACCAAGTGATGATCGGGTGTGTTAGATTCTGCAAGTGTATACAACGTGAGCAAGCCAGATTTGCTCATGCAGAAACTAAGGTTTGATCTTGATGAGCCTAGCATGTACGGACATGGTCTTGGAACACGAATTACCGAAAGGTAGAGCATGAGTCATATAGTAGATATGATGAACATGTCGATTGTTCGCCATTGAAACTATATCAATTCTCGTGATGATCGGTTTTGATATGGTGGATTTGGTTCGTGTGATCACTAAAACAATGTGAGGGATATTGTTTTGAGTGGGAGTTCACCTAGATTAATTTAATTATTAATTAGAACTCAATTTATCATAAACTAAATCAAAGTGAATTTGCATAGTTGTTGTAGTCATTGGCATCCGCTTACCACCTTGCGCTTAGTTATAATTAAGATGATAGAACTATAGAATTCTGTTAGTTACTTTACTTAACCGGTATCGTATTGAAGTGTTAAACTAAAGTTTAAAAGTCCTATTGCAAACTTTCAAGAAGTTTCGTTACTCCATGAAGTTTAATAATTAGTATTAAAACAAGAGTGACAATTCCAAGTGTTAGTGTATAAGTATCATGTTTGTCTCCATGATTCTTGATATTCAAAGGATTGTCTTAATATCAAGGTTATCTAGGATCTGAAAGAGTTGTTTCGGAAACCATGATGTGTGGAAGATATTGTGATATCTGAAACGAAGTTTTGGTTACAACATGATAGAGTATAATATGGCAAAGTTCATGTTTCTCATATTTTGATGAGAATTTGCAAAGGTTGGAGACACTTGTTGTACTAATCCTCCAAAAGGTTTTGGATAGCAACATTATACTCATAATTCATCGTTATAAGCTAAAAGTAGCTTGATCATGGACGATTCCATGATAGGGTGAATATTTGATGTAGGTAAAATGTTTACTACACCAAGAGATTACTAAAGAAAGGAATTTGAAAGAACACCAAACATTTGATAATGGTGATCTACTTCAAAGTGCAAGTCCAAAGACATTGGTATTTAACTATACACGCTTTGGACTATATGTCATATGTATGACTTCACTATTGATGTTGATAGATTCTTTCAAATAGAAAAGGAAATATTGAAAGAAAATCTCATAAGTATATGGCAGAAAGGAAAAGACTAGAATTGTTCAGTTTAAGTATATAGATGATATACATGTTATGGCTATATTTTTGCTTATTAAACAATGTGGTTCTCAAGTATTTGATACTGAATTTGTTGGTGTGAATCGTCATGAAACAACACAATTCATGAACTACAATGGCCTAAGTAACTAGCAAAGAATATGTGATGATGTTCATCGAGAACAAATAAAGGGTTATTGTGTTGCTCGTTAAACATCAAAGCTTGCCTTCAAAGATTTGTTTTATCGTATTATGAGAACAAAAGGGTTGTTCGAATAATTGTGAATCCATAAAAGATGGATTCGCAAATCTCGTTGGAGACATCACATCCATAAAACTAGTGCTAAAGATGTCGAAAGACAAATTGATTGAAAGATCACTTAGGAAGTGACATCGCGCTTAAATTATCTCGAAAGAAAACATGAAGAAACTCCATGTGGATGGAATTTTGGAGTCTTGATTTTTGATCAAATGCCGCCAGAAACTTTCCTAGAGATAATTAAAACTTCGTTCATAGGTCAAAAGGGAACGAATGACTAGCTTATTGGAACTTGTACATATTGTTGTACGAAATCCATTATGTGTAGTCAAAAGCGATGGATTTCAACTTCATATGCTTTCTCCGAAAATTTGAGTGAATATATGAATATTTACTTAATAAGGATAAAGTATGAAACACTTGAAAAGTTCAAAGACTTTCAAGATGAAGTGCAAAATCATTGTAACAAGAATATGAATAGTTTATGATAAGATCATAAAGGAAGATATTTAAGTTACAAGTTTAGCATAATACCTAAGATTTAAGGAATTGTTCCGTGGATTTGCATTTCCAAAACACCATAAGAGTATGGAACGTTCGAGGTATGTAATTAAACCTTGTTTGACATGGTAAGATCAAAGGTATAATTCATAAAACTGCCATTATATTTTAAAGATTAAAAGCTTTAGAGATTACCGTTTTTCCACTGAAAAGAGCTCCATCATAATCCGTTGAAATGACACCATATAAAGTTATGGTTTGGGATAAAACCCAAGTTGTCCTTTCTTAAACATTGGTATGCTATGCATAAGAAAGATGTTTGCAACCAAAGTCGGATGAACCTGTCTTTGTATGTTATTTTGAATAACTGTTAAGTACTCCTCCATAACATCGGAGACAAAAGTGTTTGTCACTTAAAACGTCAAGTTTCTTTGAGAAGGAATTTTTCGTGAAAAGTTAAGTGGGAGGACAATAGAACTTTGATAAGGTTAAAAGAACCTTAGCTATATGTAGAGAGTTGCCTTAACAAAAGTGTTAGGAGATAGCAACAATGC
The DNA here is from genome assembly GCA_030063025.1 of Avena longiglumis. NCBI lineage: Eukaryota > Viridiplantae > Streptophyta > Magnoliopsida > Poales > Poaceae > Avena > Avena longiglumis. The sequence goes on from CP125975.1 coordinate 556,201,841, forward strand.
TCATGGCTCGCGTACTTCAAAGGTTGTGGTCACGGAGATCTAAGTTCCTATTGAAACAAGTAGGTCGGATGAACAATCAAATACCAAGATTTGAGAGTTAAATCATTATTTGACAATAATGATCCGACTACGTGCAAAGGAGTGATGATGAGCCCTAACTCCGTCAAATGGCTTGAAGCCATAAAATCCGTGATAATTCCATACACGAGAAATCAAGTTTTGAACTTGAAGGACCCTCGAGAAAGGTGTAAGACCTTACAGTTGTGTCTGGATCTATAAAGAAATAGACATGGATGTTTTACATCTATGAAATAGTCGACATATTGAGAAAGAGTTCACAAAATGTTCAAATGTTGACTATGACAAGATTTGATCTTTCATAGTGATATTTAGTCTAGACGGATTAATGTAGCAACCACTACATATAATTTGTTATATGGTAGTTGAATAAACAAAACAAGTTCTTCTAATAGAATCGTTACCTAGGACATGTGCATAACACGGTCCATAGGGTTTTGTTAATTCAAAGGATGCTAAAAGCATATGCAAACTTCAATGGTTAAAGTGAGCATCATGAGTTGGAATCTTCACTGTGATGAAACTGTTAAAGGAGTTTAAAAGTTCATTAGAGACGATGAAGATGCTTGCATTTGCAAGAAATTAAGTGGGAGCGCTAAGACATGTTTCTAATACATTATGTGGAAGACATATTGTTGATTGGAAATAATGTATCTTTTATTAACACATATTAAGAATTTCATCCCGATGAAAGACTTAGGCAAAATCCAAATATTTGGCATCAATAGAAGCTAATATGGTTGTGCCAGAAGTACATAGACAAGATATTGAATGAGTTCAATATAGAAACTACAAGAGAGGTTCTTGTCGCACAAAAAGGATTGAATGAGTTCAATGTTGATGATATATTCAAGTGTATTGACATTTGGTAAAGTGAAACAAATAATCAAGTATAGATTGATACTTGATGTATGAAATCACAAAGAGTATTTATATCAATCATACTGTGATATGTACAAATCCAGATATGTCCTATGCTCTAAATGTTGTGAGCATATACCAGAATGATTCGTAAGATGATCATTGGACAATAGTAAGGATATTCTTATGATCTTTTGGAAGAACTAAGAGTATAATATTTGTAGAAGTGACAAATAGATGGTTAGTTCATTGTAAAGTACTACATTGATACTAGTTTTGTCACAAAGTACAAATTAAATTTATCTCAATCTAAACTAAGGGTGGCACAATATAATGGAAAGTGAGTTCCATAATGGATTTGGATGAGTTCCAAAGTTAAGACATTGTGATGTATACTACAACAAAAGGCTAAGTATATGACCGCTATTTTAGCAAAGAAAGAGGGCATTTGTGTCAAGTAGTTTGTTATCAAACTAGGTGTAGTTCAGTGGGATAATACTATGAAGATATATTGTGACAATATTATCAACATGTTTTAACCCCAAAGAGCTAAAGGTCACACCGAAAAGACCAAATTTATACAAAGCCATCTCATTAGAGAATGAGTGATGCGAGACGCAAAGACATGCAATTACACACGGACGAAGTGTCGATCCGAAATTAGTTGACCACTAGCAATCGTGTACATACAACAGGAAAGCCATAGGTGTTGAATACACAAAGGTTTAAAACTAGATTATTGACTCTAGTGCAAGTGGGAGACTGTTGGAGATATGCCCAAGAGGCAATAATAAAGTGGTTATTATCATATCTTCACACTTATGATAAATGTTTACATACCATGCTATAATTGTATTAACCGGAAACATTAATACTTGTGTGATTTGTAAACTAAAATAAGAGTCCCTAGTAAAGCCTCTTGTTAAACTAGCTTGTTGGTTAATATATGATCATGGTTTCCTGATCATGAACATAGAGATGTTATTAACAACAAGATCATATCATTAGGAGAATGATATGATGGACATACTCCTATAGATAAGCGTAGCATAAAGATCAAGTCATTTAATATAGTTCATTTGCTATAAGCTTTCTGATACATAGTAACCTAATTCCTTCGACCATGAGATCATGCTAATCACCATCACCGGAAGGATGCTTTGATGACATCAAACACCACACCGTAACTGGGTGGCTATAAAGGTGGCATTGAGTGTTCGGAAAGTATGTGTTGAGGCACATGGATCAAGAGTGGGATTTGTCCATCCACATGACGGATAGATATACTCTGGGCCCTCTCGGTGGAATGTCATCCAATTAGCTTGCAAGCATGTGACCGCTCACAAGGGATCACATATCACGAACGAGAAAAGAGTATTTATCGAACGAGGTTGAACTATGTATGCAGAGATACCGACGATCAAAACCCTGATAAGTAAACTATCGTGAGACAAAGGGAAATTGGTATCGTATGTAAGTGGTTCATTCGATCGCAAAGTAATCGTAGAAATATGTAGGAGCCATATGAATTTCCAGATTCCTCTATTGGTTATTGTTCGGAAAAGTGTCTCGATCATGTCGCATAATTCACGAACCGTAGGAGACACACTTAAGGATTCGACGTTGTTTGAGTAGTTATGGTATTATGAGAAAGAGACGAATGTTGTTCGAGTCTCGATGGGATCCGGATATCACGAGGTGATCCGAATGGTGCGGAGAATAAGATTCATATAAGGAAAGTCCCGTTGGAGTTCGGAAATGTTTCCTGTTTTCATGAATGTTCTAGAAGGTTCCGATGTCCCAAGACCGGGGGAAGGGTACATGAATGTGTCATTACATATTGGAATGATTGCATCATGTACTAATTGTTCTTGTTCCAAATAAAGGATTAAATTGAATCCTAAACTGAAAAGTCAAATGGCCGCTTGAAAGTCAAACGGCTAAAACAGAAACCGAGGAAACAAGCAGGAGGTTGAAACCGACTTGGGGAGGAGTCCTCTCCAAGCTTGCCACACCACCTAGGCGAGTTGGAGGGACTCCTCCTCCCTGGCCGCCGGCCCTCTCCATAAAAGGAGGGCAGGCCTCCTCTAGACACACAAGTTCCTATCCTCTAATCTAAACCCTAGCCACAGCCTCCGGTTTAGAGCCGCTTTTGGTTTAGAGCTTCTAATTGCCCTAGCCTTGGTTTAGAGCCTTCTAATTGGTGTGTCTAATCCCTAGACCACTAAAGCCTCTCATACTCCACCATACCGCTCAAGCTTAAGGCAAAGCTCCTGATCTCCCTACTTCCTGCATTACGCCACAGCCGCTTAGGAATCTCGAGGAGAGTGCTACAACCTCCATTTTCTTTGGAACAAGGAGAGGAAGGTCTTCGCCGATCGAACGTGTGACCGATCATGGGAGCGCCGCTTTAACGTGGCCTGGGAAGGATCGTCTCACGATCTTGAGATCGAAAAGAGTATGACTACATCACCCACGAATCGCTCGTTAACCGCTTTGGAATCTTGGAGGGTAAGTTATTCCATCGACTCGTTGCTACAATCTAGTAGATAGATCTTGGCTTGTTTGTTTGTATGCGATAGAAAATTTTTGTTTTCCATGCTACGAACCCCTACATATATCCACCCAGTTACGGTGTGGTGTTTGATGTCATCAAAGCATCCATCCGGTAAAGGTGATATGCATGATCTCATGGTCGAAGGAATTAGGTTACTATGTATCAGAAAGCATATAACAATTGAACTATTGAAATGACTTGATCTTTATGCTACGCTTATCTATAGGAGTATGTCCACCATATCATTCTCCTAACGATATGATCTTTTTGTTGATAACATCTCAATGTTCATGATAGGGAAACCACAATCATTAATCAACCAACAAGCTAGTGAAGTATAGAGGCTATACTAGGGACTTCAAATTAAGTTTACAAATCACACAAGTATCAATGTTTCCTTGTTAATACTATTATAGCATGAATGTAAACATTTATCATAAACACAAAGATATAATAATAACTACATTTATTATTGCCTCTAGGGCATATCTCCAACAGTCTCCCACTTGCACTAGAGTCATCTAATCTAGATTACATGGTAATATACCGAACACCCATGGCAGTTTGGTGTTGGTCATGTTTTGCCCTCGGAGAGGTTTAGTCAACGGATCCGCCACATTTAGATCTGTGTACTTTGCAAATCTTTATATCCCCATCCTATGTTCTCGAATAGCGTGAAAACGTAGCTTGATATGCTTGACTTCTTGTGTGACCTTGGTTCTGCGCATTGGCTATGGCCCATGTTATCACAGAGATAGACATTGGGTCCAGCAGACTAGGAACCACACCCAGCTCGTAATGAACTCTTTCATCCATATCGCTTCTTGTGAAGCCTCCGGCAGCCATGTATTCCGATTCGGTTGAAGATCTCGCCACAACGCTTTGCTTTGCACCTCCTCTAATAGCTGCACCATTCAAAATAAATACGATCCGGATTGTGATTTAGAATCATCCGGATCGGTGTTCCAACTAGCATCGTGTAAATTAACAACGAGTCGTTCATCACCTCCATAAGAAAGAACCATATCCTTAGTTCTTCTCAAGTACTTAAGGATGTTTTGATCACGTCCAATGATCCACTCGGATCACTTTGATATCTGCTAGTTAAACTAACAACATATGCAATGTCGGGTCTAGTACATAGCATGGCATACATTAGAGATCATATGGTCGAGGCATAGGAGTCTTACTCATCCTTTCTCTATCTTCTTAGATGTCGGACTTTGAGTTTTACTCAAGATCGTATAGCAACATGGGCAAGAACCCTTTCTTGCTTTCTTCCATTCCAAACCTCTTTAGAACTTTTTCCAAATATGTACTCAGTGACAATGATATTTGGCGCTTCGATCTATCTCTATAAATCTTTATGCCTAATATGTAAGCTTCGCCAAGATCCTTCATTGAAAAACTATTATTCAAATATTCTTTGACACTATTAAGAAGGTCTACATCATTCCCAATCAACAATATGTCATCCACATATAGTATTAAGAATGCTACAGAGCTCCCACTCACTTTCTTGTAAATACAAGCTTCTCCATAAGTTTGTATAAAACCAAAACTTTTGATCACCTTATCAAAACGTTGATTCCAACTTCGGGATGCTTGCTTCAATCCATAGATGGACCGTTGAAGTTTGCATACCTTGTTAGCATCTTTAGGATCGACAAAACCTTTGGGTTGCATCATATACAACTCTTCATCAATGTCTCCATTGAGGAATGTTGTTTTGACATCCATCTGCCATATCTCATAATCATAATATGCGTGATCGCTAACATAATCCTCACGACTTTAGCTTCGCCATCGGTGAGAAAGTCTCATCGTAGTCAACTCCTTGAATTTGTCGAACCTTTGCGACAAGTCGAGCTTTATAGATGAACATTACCATCAAGATTTGTTTTCTTCTTGAAAATCCATTTGTTCTCGTGACATTCTTCCGCCATCCCAAAGTCCACCAAAGTCCATACTTGGTTTTCGTACATGGATCCAATCTCGGATTTCATGGCTTCTTGCCATTTATTGGAATCTGGCTCATCATCGCTTCCTCATATGTCTCGGGTCATCGGTGTTGTCCACCAACATGACATTCATAACGGAATCATACCAACTGGAGTGGTACGAGTTCTCGTTGACCTCCGAGGCTCAGATCAACTTCAACCAAGTTTCATGATCACCATCATTAGCTCCCTCTAATTGGTGCAGGCACCACAGAACTTCTTCGGTGCCGCTACTCTCAATTTCGAGAGAAGGTTCGACAACCTCGCCGAGTTCTACTTTCCTTCCAAATACTTCTTTCGAGAGAAATTCTTCTCTAGAAAGGATCCATTCTGGCAACAAAGATCTTGCCTTGGATCTATGATAGAAGGTATACCCAATAGTTTCCTTCGTATCCTATGAAGACGATTTTTCCGCTTTGGGTTCAAGCTTGTCCTCAGTAACTTCTTTACATAGGCTTCAGATCCCCAAACTTTAAGGAACGACAATTTAGGTTTCTTCCCAAACCATAATTCATACGTGTCGTTTCAACGGATTTAGATGGTGCCCTATTTAAAGTGAATGCGGTGCTTTCTAATGCATAACCCCAAAATGATAGCGTAATCTGTAAGTGACATCATAGAACGAACCATATCTAAGAGAGTTCGACACGACGTTCGACACACCATTACTGTTGTGGTGTTCTCCGGTCAATTGTGAAAGTATTCCGCATTTCTTCAAATGCTCGCCAAACTCGTAACTTAGATATTCACCTCCACGATCGAACGTAGAAATTTAATCTTCTTGTTACGTTGATTCTCTACCTCACTTTGAAACTCCTTAAACTTCTCGAAAGTTTGAATTATGTTTCATGAAATAGATATACCCATATCTACTCAAGTCATCCGTGAAGGTAAGAACATAACGATAACCACATGATGCTATACTCATTGGACCACACATCGGTATGTATGATTTCCAATAAGTCCGTAGCTCGCTCCATCATACCATAAAATGGAGTCTTAGTCATTTTTCCCATCGACATGCTTCAGATCTTTCAAGTGATTCAAAATCAAGTGATTCAAGAAGTCCATCGAATGGAGTTTCTTCATACGCTTCACCCAATGTGACCAAGACGCGATGCCACATATAGGTCGAATTATCGCTGATTTCAAACGTTTAGCCTCAATGTTGTTGATATGTGTATTTCCACCATCGAGATTCAATAAGAATAGACCATCTATCAAAGGTGCATGTGCATAAAACATATTACTCATATAAATCGAACAACCATTATTCTCGACTTAAACAAGTAACCGCCTCAATAAACAAGATCCCGATATAATGTTCATGCTCAACGCATGCACCAAATAACAATTATTTAAGTATAAAACTAATCCCGATGGTAGATGAAGGGTAGAGTGCCGGCCGCGATCACATCAACCTTTGATCCGCTTCCCACGCGCATCGTCACCTCGTTCTTCGCTAGCTTCCGCTTATTCTGCAAAGACTTTTGCTTCGAGTTACAAATATGAGCAACCGAACCAAAGATTAAATACCTGTGCACTACTATTTAGTACTAGTGAGATACACATCAATAACATGTATATCAGATATACCTTTCTTCTTGATGTTGCCGTTCTTCAAATCCGCCAAGTACTTTGGGCAATTCCGCTTCCAGTGACCTTCTCCCTTGCAGTAAAAGCACTCAGTATCAGGCTTAGGTCCAGCCTTGGTCTTCTTCACCGGCGTGGTAACATTCTTACCACCCTTCTTGAAGTGTCCCTTTTGCTTAGACTTGACTTTCTTGAATTTGATGGTCTTATTGACCAACAACACTTGGTGCTCTTTCTTGATCTCCACTTCTGCAGATTTCAACATGGCAAAGAGTTCTGGCAACGTCTTGTTCATGTTCTGCATGTTGTAGTTCATCACAAAGTTCTTGTAACTTGGTGGTAGTGATTGGAGGACACGGTAAATCCCCAAAGCATTAGGAATCACTATACCCAAGCTTTGAAGTTTGTTTGCGTGCCCAGACATCTTAAGCACATGCTCACTGACGGAGCTGCCCTCCTCCATCTTGCAGTTAAAGAACTTTTCAGAAGCCTCATAGCTTTCAATTGCCGCATGAGTCTCAAAAATCAATTTGAGATCCTCGACAATATCATATGGGTCTGAATCCTCAAACCTTTTCTGAAGCTCCGATTCCAAACCATACAAGATAGCACACCGAACTATGGAGTCTTGATTCTTCGGCGAGGTAAACATTCTTTACTTCATCGGAGCATCATCTGCAGTGGGTCACCCGGTGCATCCAAAGACATAGGTCAAATTACCAGTGAGGACAATCCTCAAATTGTGGAACCAATCCGCGAAGTTGCTTCCATTGTTTTTCAACTTTTCTTTCTCTAGGAACGCATTAAAATTGATGGTAGGGGATGCCATTGATCTACAACATATTTGCAATAGTTTAGACTAAGTTTATGACAAATTGAGTTCAAATTAATTAATGTAATTAAACTAGGTGAACTCCCACTCAAAACAACATCCCTCACATTGTTTTAGTGATCACACGAACCAAATCCACTACATCAACACCGATCATCACGAGAGTTGATATAGTTTCAATGGCGAACAATCGTCATGTTCATCATATCTACTATATGATTCATGCTTTACCTTTCGTGATCCGTGTTCGAGACCATGTACAGACATGCTAGGCTCGTCAAGATCAAACCTTAGTTTCCGCATGAGCAAATCTGGCTTGCTCACGTTGTATACACTTGCAGAATCTAACACACCCGATCATCACGTGGTGCTTCGAAACAACAAGCTTTAGCAACGGTGCTAACTAAGGGTGAACACTTTATGACTTGAAATTCATGTGCATGAGGGATCATCTTATAATGCTACCGTCATCTACTAAGCAATACAAGATGCAAAAAGGATTAACATCACATGCAATTCAATATATATGTGATATGATATGGCCTTTCTTCTTCGTGCTTCCGATCTCTATCTTCAACCACGAACATGATCTCCATCATCACCGGCATTGCATCAAGGTCAATGACGCTTCTCCATGGTTGTCGTCCACCGGCTTCAACTATTACAACTACTTTGAATAGACATGCGGGTCTTAACATAAATTAAAGACAACCATATGGCTCCTGCCGGTTGCCAACTTACAATAAGGAACATTGCATACATCAAATATAATCACAATCATGGCCATATCACATCACTGCACACCCCTGCAAAACAAAGTTAGACGCCTCTACTTTCTTTGCATGTTTTACGTGGTTTGGGGATTTCTATAAGTGTCGTTCTAACTTACGAACATGAACCACAACATTGACACAAGTATTGTTAATCACCCGTTGTGAATTGGATCTATACTATGCTAGGAGAAACAGGCACCCGCAAAGCCACTTATGCAATACAAGTTGCATGTCAAGCGTGGAGCAAGTCTCATGAACGATGTCATGTAAGGTTAGCCCAGGCCGCTTCATCCCAACATACCGCAAGATGCAAAGTACACAAGAAGCAATCGACAATAAAGTATCAACGCCCACAATGACCATTGTGTTCTACTGCAACAGATCTACATATAGACACTCCGATACCACAGAGGGTTTCGTAGCATGGAAAACAAAAATTTTCTATCGCATACAAACAAACAAGCCAAGATCTATCTACTAGATTGTAGCAACGAGTCGATGGAATAACTTACCTCAAGATTCCAAAGTGTTTAACGAGAGCGGATTCTTGTGGGTGATGTAGTATTCTTCCCGATCTCAAGATCGCGTAGACGATCCTTCCGGCCAAGTGCTCCGCAGCGCCTCCGCAATCGGTCACACGTTCGACTGACGAAGACCTTCCTCTCCTTGTTCCAAAGAAAATGGAGGTTGTAGCACTCTCCTCGCGATTCCTAAAGACAACGGTGGTACCGAAGTAGAGGAAGATCCCAGGCTTCGCCTTAAGCCGGAGCGAGTATGGTGGAGTATGAGAGAGAACTATTAGTGGTCTAGGGTTTAGACACACCAATTAGAAGGCTCTAAACCGAAGGCTAGGGCAATTAGAAGCTCTAAACCAAAACGGCTCTAAACCGGAGATTAGAGGATAGGAACTTGTGTGTATAGAGGAGGGGGCCCTGCCCCTCCTTTTATAGGTGGGAGGTGCGGCCAAGGGGAGGGGAGTCCCTCCCCAAGTCGGCCTTGGTTGGCGCGCCGGCTTGGAGAGGAGGGACTCCTCCCCCAAGTCGGTTCCAACCTCCTCTTGCTTGTTTCCCACAGTTTCCTGTTTTAGCCGTTTGACTTTCAAACTGACCATTTGACTTTTCAGTTTTAGGATTCAATTTAATCCTTTATTTGGAACAACGAGAACACTTAGTACATGATGCAATCATTCCAATATGTAATGACACATTCATGTACCCTTCCCGAGTGGGACATTCCGAACCTTCTAGAACATTCCCGATGAAAACACCTAATCATTTCGAACTCCAAACGAGACTTTCCTTATATGAATCTTATTCTCCGGACCATTCGGATCTCCTCGTGATATCCGGATCCCATCCGAGACTCAACAACATCCGGTCTCTTTCTCATAATACCATAACTACTCAAACAACGTTGAATCCTTATGTGTCTCCCTACGGTTCGTGAATTATGCGACATGATCGAGACACTTCTAACAATAACCAATAGAGGAATGGAAATTCATATGGCTCCTACATATTTCTCGATTACTTTGATCGAATGAAACACTTACATACGATACCAATTTCCCTTTGTCTCACGATAGTTTACTTATCCGAGGTTATGATCGCTTGTATCTCGCATACCTAGTTCAACCTCGTACCGATAAGTACTCTTTTCTCGTTCCGTGATATGTGATCCCTTGTGAGCAGTCACATGCTTGCAAGCTAATTGGATGACATTCCACCGAGAGGGCCCAGTATATATATATCCGTCATATGGATGGACAAATCCCACTCTTGATCCATGTGTCTCAACCAATACTTTCCGAACACTCAATGCCACCTTTATAGCCACCCGCCACGGTGGTGTTTGATGTCATCAAAGCATCCATCCTAAAGGTGATATGCATGATCTCATGGTGAAGGAATTAGGTTACTATGTATCGTAAAAGCATATAGCAATTGAACTATTGAAATGACTTGATCTTTATGCTACGCTTATCTATAGGAGTATGTCCACCATATCATTCTCCTAACGATATGATCTTGTTGTTGATAACATCTCAATGTTCATGATAGGGAAACCACAATCATTAATCAACCAACAAGCTAGTGAAGTATAGAGGCTATACTAGGGACTTCAAATTAAGTTTACAAATCACACAAGTATCAATGTTTCCTTGTTAATACTATTATAGCATGAATGTAAACATTTATCATAAACACAAAGATATAATAATAACTACATTTATTATTGCCTCTAGGGCATATCTCCAACAAAAACACCCGAGCACACAGCATCGGCAATGCATCCGCATCGGAGACGTGTTTCATGGTGGATCAGGAGGCAACAAGCGGCGCCCTTGGGTGCATGAGAAATTCGGGCCCATGAGGCAGTAGACAAGAGGCGGCACGACCAGACCCTGCTAGGCCATGAGCGCCTCGCCATGAACCGAGGTCCTGGCAGTGAGATCTGTAGCCGGTTGATCTTGGATAAGTTGAAGACGCGGTCTAGGGAGCAAGTCGGGGATGAAGCAACAAGGAGCGCGCAAACACCATTCATTGTCGTGCCGCCCTAGAAGCAACTCGCATCACAACCCTCCGCCGACGAGCCGAAGGGCCACCGGCCCGGATACTCCGTCCTAGACCTCCATCCCATACAAAGAATCATCTCACTACCTCCCAGAGGGCTACCGTCATCACACTCTAGGTCGACGACAATGTCGACGAGGGGCGATGAGGGAGGAGGACAGTTAGAGATGCGCGCGCGGTGGTGTTTAGGGTTCGCCTTTCACACCGCCTAGGGAGCGATGTGACGGTCTCCATCTACAGTACTAATACTCCATCTGTTCAAAAAAAAAGGATGTCATTTTTTTTGTCTAGATCCGCATGCATATAGATGTATTAAAATATGTGAATGGAGAAAACATGCGACAACTTTTTGGGACGGCAGACTCGCAGAGAGTGGTAAAGTTTACTATCTCGTGAAGAAGAACAAAGAAAAGGCATGGAAAGTGTTAAAAAATTTCCTATCACCCTCTTGCGTGCAGATTATACAAAATCGCACATGCTTCGGTTTGCCTCTATCCTGGTATACTTCCGTTCCGTGGTTGCACAAGCCTGAAGGAGAATCTGTGGACGAACCGCGCTGGTCCCACGTGGCGGCCAAACCACGGGCCCTGAGAGTACCGACGCGACGGGTCTGACGGAACGGAAAGCCGGATCTGGATGAGGGATGCCCTGACATGGTTACGTGGAAAGCGCCGCGGCCTGCGGCCACGCCGGATCCACGTCACCGGCTGCAACAGTACTGGAACATCGGTGACACGGTAGGTGGCGGAGGAGCGGCGCCCAGGTGCTCTCACGCAACTCGTGGCTCAGGTTCCGCGATCAGCTGCTGACCCGTGTCCTCGTGGCCGTGCGGTGCGGTGCGTGCTGCAACTTGTTCGGTGTTTCCTTCCCAGGTTCTTGATCTCATCTCCAAGCTAGGCCTGGCTGCGCAGACGTGGATAAGCATCGGACTTGGTAGCGGCATGTTCAGGTTCAGAATTTTGGACGGTATCTACGCATGGATGAGGTTAGCGCGGCTCTAGCTAGGAAAGGAGCATCGGTTGCTGTCGTGGAAAAGCAGCGTCGTATTTTGAGCGAAACTGATCTCATGCTCGTGATTTCCGGCCACCGGCTCTTGGCTTCAAAGATTTTATGTTCCCTGTCGTTCCAATCTCTGGGATGCAGACTGTACCAGCACTCCCAACAGTGAGCAGATCAGGGTTTTTTTAATTTCAAATAAAATTAGTGAAATCTGCTAAAATCAGGGTTTATTACGATTTTTTTTTTTGAAGATTCTTTTGAGCCGGATTTCTTTTTGAAGCTGAACAGTGGGTTTCGCCACCACATATTTTTACAACTTGACCGGGCCATATTCATTAGTACGCCCAGCAGCACCAACGGGCCGAGCATAATGATGCGGCCCAAGTTGGAACATGAAAATTTCCACATTTATTCGTTGCTTCTTACAGACGTGTTCGTACTACAAAGACTCGATGCACACATACAGATACAGCTTGTTCTCTGCTAGTAAAAAGGAAAGATACACAGCTTCTTGTTCGGGGTCAAAAGACAAACACACCGGCGCCCAGCTACTACTGGATGTATGACATGCCGGTGATGTCGAGGTCGCGGTCGCCGGTGGAGGGCGGCGGCGGGTGCTTGGGCCTCCCCGCGGGCTCCTCCGGCCCGTCGGCGCTCTGCGTGGCGCTGGCGCGCGGCCGCCCGGGCTCCCGCGTCCCCTCGTTGGCGTACATCCCGCCGCCGTACGCCTCGCGCGTCAGCGGCTTCATCTCCGAGATGTTGGGCGCCTGGTGCTGTTCCTGCTGCTCTTCGCGCCGCAGCTGCGGCTGCTGCCGGCCGACGAGGTCGGGCAGGCTGCCGTCGTCGTCCGGGTCGCTCGCCGGCACCTTCAGCGCCCGCTCCTTGTCCTCCATCGCCTTCTTCGCGTTCGGCGCCAGCTTCTCGTGATGGTCCATTGCGGAACAACTTGGTTGGTCGGTCGGTCGGTCGGTCTCTGCTGTCGGCTTGGCTTGGGCTTCCGATGAAGAAATCAAGTGTTGTCGAGTGAAGTGATGATGTTGGAGTGGTGGCTCGTGGTTAAATAGGTGAGGGTTGGATCGGGACGTGGGGTCTCTCGCAGGTTCGGATGCATTGCCTCGGTGGTGTTTTTTATCTACTACGGCGGAGCGCCGTGGAGGGCACACGTGTTGCGGGCCGGGCTGTGGTGTGCGACGCCTGGTCGCCGCGTGGTGCGCTCCACGCACACCCTGGGCCGGGCGTGACACGTGGACGTCACGGAGTTTAAAGCAGGGGGTGCACTGCACGTACGTGCTACGATGCGCTTGTGGATAGACCTGGACTGGACTGATATGCTTTGCTACGAATACACATGTGCACATGGATAAGATCTGCAGAATCATCGTCTTGAGCTTCGCCAATTCAATTGGAACTGTACGTACCACTTCGTGCAAGGAGTTCAAGGCAGACCCATCGCGTTTGTGCACATAGAAGTGGCGGTCGCGGTTTCCGTATCTCTTGAGTAATAAAAAAAAGTGTCTGTCGGCGATGGAGGACACAGTGCAATGAATATCGGAGTGTGGGCAAGTTCAACGCGTTTCCAAAATTCTGCGTGGGCTAAGGCCCACCCGGCCCATCCTCTGAACTTTGGAAAGCCTCCTTAGGGCATCTCCAAGGTTTGCACTCATTTATTATATCCATCTCATTCCGCTCAAAAAAGATAATATCCATGTCATTTCTTATTTGAGAGGTGTTCGGTTTTTTTGGAGGTGGACAGAATGACATGGTATACAATGGGGGTGCATTGTACTCCGCCCAATTTATCTTGTCCCTACCCTACAGTTACTACATTCTACATACTTGATTCAGTAACATCATTCGAAGACAAATAGTTGAGCACGGACAACCGTTCAAACTTTTTAAACAATATATATAGTTCAGTTTTATTCTGAAATCCTAACTAGAGAACTTAGGCAAGCATGAACATCACACACACCTTTAGACCGTATTTAGATGCGAGCTAGAGACCGTACATAGTAATCTCCTCCGGCAAAAGAAATAGAGGTGACGGTCTAGGGGTCTACCCTAGCCGCCGCCATATGCCTGCTCCTCGCCGTCTACGACCAGAATCGACGGGTCACCGCCTCCTCTTCTTGCTGTTCTGACGGCGAGAGGTGGCGGGGATCCTGGACCTGCACTCGGCACTGCTGAAGGGTCCCTAACACTACCAGGAAAAGTCAAATCCGTGGCGCACCTAAAAAGGATATCTATAGCGCACTAGCAGTGCGCCACTAGCCGTAGCGCACTGCCTGGTGCGTTATGGGTAAAATGTTACCTGTGGCGCACCACCTAGTGCGCCACAAGAAGGGGTCCATATGCGCCACGCCTATGTTTTTTGAAAAACAAAAACAAAAATACAAAAAACACACTTATTTTGAATTGCAAAAACAATCGGGTCCATGCGCCGCTGTCGTGTCGCCTCGCCGGAGCATGGCCGTGGCCACGACCTACCACCGCAGGGAAGTGCGGGAGACCGTGGCCGCGTAAGTCCTCACCGGCATCGAGGCGGTAGGTGCTTGGAGAAACAGAGGTAGGAGAGGAGGCCACCATCGCTGCAAGGAGAGGAGGAGGATGGAGCAAGGACGCCGGAGCAAGGTGGCCGAAGAGAGGAGAAGGGGAAGGAGGAGAAGGAGAAGGAGAAGGAGAAGGAGAAGGAAAAGGAAAAGGGAGAAGGAGAAGGGAGAAGGAAAAGGAGAGGGGTAGGTGGGCGGGGTGGTGATTCGAATTTTGAATCCTGCCCACTTACTCGTGGCGCACTAGGTGGTGGTGCGCAATCGATAAGTTGTAATCTATTTTTTTCTGCAAGAAAAGCGGTCTTTTAACCGTAACTTTTTACTCTTTTGGAATTTTGAAAATCTAAAAAATGTTCTGGTTATTTTGGTATATTAAACGTTTTTTCGACATCGTATGCAAAAGTTACAGCCGTTTTACCGTGGAATAATTTTCTTTTACAAAAAAAGTCGAAATTCTTGGTTGTTAATTTTTCTAGAAACTAGACAACATTATCTACCTAAATATGAAAGGATTTTATTTTTTAAAGTGTTTTTCATTTTCTTTTACCTTTTGCAAGGCTAAAAAGCCGATCCACAAACAAGAAGGAGAGGAAACCGAGAGCGCTGACGAAGAGGCCGGAAGGCTTGACCAACGCCAAGTGGATTGCCCTTGTCTAGAAGAGGAAGTTCACGTCGGACGAACAAAGGGAGAGGAAGGAGAGGGAGAAAGCGGCGAAGGAGCTCGCCGAGACCCAGGGCATCGCCGAAGAGCAGACGATAAGGGCAAAGCATGCGCGGCGGCGTTACAGCAGCATTGTCGCGCCAAGGCGGTCGTCCCCAAGATCTGGCGCCCATTTGAAAGCCAAGTGTCGGCTCGCCGGTCGGGTTCTCGCCGATCTCGCCGGCCGGCTTCCAGGAGAACCAGGCAAACCCGCGCCAGAGGTACTCCTCATACCCCGAGTTCGACGGCGGGTTCAACCCGAACGTGATCTTCCCCTGCCCCGCGCCTCACCCTCCTATGCCCTTCAATGTCGACATCAATGTTCCCTACCCCATCTCTCCGGCATACGCGGGCCCTTCGTCGTCCATGCGCTACGGCCCCCTTCATTTTGTCGGAAGCTCATCGTCCGCAACCTTCGGCGAGGCGGACGCCCACAACATGTTCGACGCAATGTCGGTCGAGGCGTATATGCAAGACATAATCGCCTCAGGTTCAACGGCAACCGGCAACACCTCGTTCTTCACTCAAGAACAGTACCGGGCCGATGCCGAACACGTCATTGAGTCTTAGGATTTCGTCGAGGGACGGTACAAGCAGACGCAGGCCGAGGACGTGGAGGACGCCGAAGGGGAAGCCTTGTCTCCGGCGAAAGCCAGAGGCCAAGGCAAGTCGGCATATGAGCCCTCGATCAAGTAGACAATGCTTGAAGACCTTTGTCTCTGACGCCTGGAAATCGGTGAGCATGGATCCCATCATCAGTGTCAACCAAAACTCAGACAATTACTGGAAGCGCGTGAAACTAGCGTTCGACGAGCGCAGCCTTTGCGACCTAAAGTATAGCAAGATTCACATGGAGCGAGGGAAAAAAAGTCATGACCAACCATTGGGGCCTCATACAGCAGGCGTGCAGCAAGTGTGGCACAGCTGTCTCGAGGAGGTCAATCGCACACCCGCCAGTGGTGAAAACATGGATAGCAAGGTACTTCGCCGCACACCCATGAACCATTGAGGACTCATTCATGCTTGTCCTGACACACTTTGCCTTGCCTTTGTAGCTCCCCCATGCACTTGGACTCTATCGGGACGACACCAAGACGGAGTTCAAGTTTCACCATGTGTTTTCCGTGATATATAAATGCGAGAAATGGCGGGACATTCGCCCGAGCCTCGCCAAGATCAAGGACGGCATGTACAACCCAGAGGCTCCTCCCCTGCTGGTGGCGAAGGAAGGCCGGAGCTCGGCCAGAAGAAGGCGAAGATGCTAAAAGCCGTAGGACCTCCCACCGAGTGTCTCCACGCTTCAATCGAGAAGTGCATCGCCGACACTAAGGACCATGCCGAGAAGAGGGATGAGAAGGCCGACGAGAGGTGGGCGCAGCTACTCCAGAACCAAGACCGAAAGCTCGACCTTCTCAAGGCGAACTACGCCGCCAAGAAGAGGAACACAGATCTCCAGTTTCTCATGGGCGGCAAAGACACCTCGGCAAAGAGCAAGCCGGTCAATGGCTGGTACATGGCGCGCCGCAACGCCATTATCTAGGAGGACAACGCCGCCAGCACGCCAAGCTCTGCACCGAACACTTCCGCCCCCAATGGCTACGCCGAGCTCTGCTTCCACCTCCTCCAACAAGTCGGCCGGCAACGTCGTCGATGCACCCATCCCCGTCGTATCGGACACGCCAGAGGAGGTCATCCCCGTCGACGAATGACCGCCGTACCGCTTTGCCTAGTTCTGTAATAATTTTCTCGCCAAACTTGTTGGGCATACTTATGTCGAACACCTTGGACCGAAGATTTCGCCGGCGAGAACAAAAATATTAAAATATTTCACCGTTTTTCCTTCGCCTGAAAACTCGATCTGGAAACGCGAGTGAAAAACTTGGCATTCACGTCCGTCCGACGCTATTTTGATCCGGATTTCGGTTTAAAAACACCCAACGAGTGAAAATGCTCTGACTATAGAGAACTTGGGCACGCATAAACATCACACACACCTTTTAAGCTTGTGTTACCACAGATCGGTCTCGTGAGACTGAACGAATTCCCATGTCTTTGGACCCGTCGGTGGCAGGACGACCTTGACTCTTTTGACGGATCCGGCCGGATGGTCCCGTGCCGAGCCAGTTGCTGCCCCACTCCACTTGGGTGCATAGTGCCGTGGGAGCAGTCAGGAAGTTTCCGAGCGGCAGTGCAGCTTGGAATGGATTCCTTTCCTCCCTATCGTGTTGTCGCATCGAACTAATTGTTGTACTGGAGTAGTACTGGCTACTTGTACGAGTACTCGTTTCATCGATTGGCACGTTCAAGTCTCTCCTCAAGTACAAGATTCGAAGTTTAGAGTGTACAACTATCGATACTCTATCACCCGACAAGTACTTCTCCCTGTATTATTTCGAAAATTGAGCATATTACAAATCTTAAATGATTTGCAATATGTACACCAAAAAGATCACGTGTGTGATGTAATATATATATATATATATATATATATATATATATATATATATATATATATTGGTTTGTGGACGCATCTACAAAATACATAAAATATGCTTAAAATTAAAATTAACAATTAAATATAAATGTATTTTAGGTATTTTTAAATATATTCTTGCATTTTATTTAAAAACAAAATCTTATAGTATCATGATACTTCGATTCTACGATACTACAATGATACTACCTAGTAGTATTCTGATACTGAAAACTTTTGTTAAGATTACACATGTTTGAAGACATTATTTAACAATTTTAAAATCTATGCAGATGCTACGCCGACGGCAATGCCCTCGGCATAGCACCTGTCATGTACCATATGGTCATGGCTACGCCGACGACAATGCCCTCGACGTAGCACCTGCACATACGCCGAGGGCCGTAGTCGTCGGCCCAGCCCACGCCCTTGGGAGGCCCATCAGCTGCCACGTGCACGGCTACGTCTGGCTCTACGCAGCCGTCGGCCCAACCCACTTCCTTGGGAGGCCCAGCGGCTGCCACGTGCACGGCTACGCCGAGGGGTCGGTTGTCGGCGTACGTGCTGCGCCGTTAGACGGCCGTGTAACGGCGATGATGCCGTTCGCCGACGGCATACGCCGACGGGTCAGCCACGGCCGTCGGCAAAGCACTACGTCGACGGCTATTTTTCCTCCGCCAAGGGAGATCTCCGCCGAGGGGGCTACGTTGACGGCAGTATGCCGACGGTGAAACTGGCTACGGCGAGGACTTTTTATCGTCGGCCTAGCCGTCGCGTCCTGTAGTGTTTATTGTAAGTTTAAAATTACCATTCTAGTGTAGAGTTCACCCGATTCGTCGTAGGACTTTGCGACCAGCCATGAAGTTTCAAGGAAACCGCGCATGCATGCAGCTGATGGCACGTCTCTCCGAGCTGAGCTACTAGTAGCTACGGAGACGCGGTCCAGCAGCAGCAGCAGCAGCTTTCTAGTGGATTGGATTCCTTTCGTCTCTCTCTAGCTAGATTGCAGTAGCAACCGCCCAAGCTAACTGAGTACTTAATCTATCCACTATCGACCTTGTCGGGATGGTCTAAACACGCGTGGTCCGAATTCCCTGTCCCTGCTAAAACGAACGGAGTAGAGAAAAAAAGGAACAAAACCATGGTGATGGAGCCCAGCTACGCGTGCGTCTGAACTGACAAGAAGAGGAGATCACCACTCTAGCTATTGCTGTAAAAGCTTCATCATCATAGGTCCACACGCCATCATCGATCATTAAACCTAGACTAGATGGTGTGGTGCGCTGAGTCTCGGCTGCCCAGTTAATTGGGGAAATGGCGAAATTTCGCAGCAAATCGTGACATGGATAGTTTAAGCAGTTAGCTTTCCTGGTCAGGGCAGGGGCGCAAGAAATCTCCTAGGTGGAGCGAGGACCCAAGACTTGACGAGTCGTCTGTGTGCGTTGACGGGAGAGTCCATGCAAGGAGCCAAGGACGACCTCTGTGTGTCAGTTCCCTGCTTGGGTGGCGGGGCAATTTGCACCAAAGTAACTCAAACTTTAAAGAAATTCACATGGTAAACTTTGGACAATTTTTTTAATAGGTCTAACCCTTTTTTGCAGCGGCATATAGACCGGCACCACACTCTACATTGCAACGCCATGGCCCATGGCTGCTGGACTGTGTTGTGCAATGCCATGACAGGTGGCGCCACGTCACGAACGATGGCGTTGCAAAAAGGGTAAGATCTAGTAGAATTCTTTCGGCCAAAGTTCAATCCATGAATTTCTCTCAAATTTAGGTTATTTTGATGCAAATTATTGGGTGGCGGTGAGCGATCCAATCCGGGAAGAAATCATGCGCGGCGTAGTTCACCCCGATCGAGGTACATCGGCGTTTGAATTAGGGATGGCATCCGCGGTTCGGGTCTTTGATCCGGCCTCCAATACTTTCCTCGTTTAAGTTGTTGGGTCTTATTTTTTTATCAGACCCGTGACTCGGCCTGGTTCGACAGGTACCCACCAGCGCATGAGACGGAAGCGACGCCGACGCATGCGGGAAGAAAACGAGGGATATTGGGATAAAGTTGGTGGAAATGGACACGTGCGTGCATGTGCTGACTCTAGTATTCCTTATTCCATCGTGTGAATGTAATGTGTGTTGTCGGCGTGCGTGGCCGCATGAGACGTGTGGTTAGGCATAGAACATTATGGAGCAGGTCTGAGGTTATGGGTTTGTCACCTCCATACCCACGCCATTAAATTTGGCAGGTCGAACTTTTTATCAAACCCTTCCCGTTTAAAGCGTGCATCCTTCGGGTTTGTGGGTTTCGAGTCCCTTGTCATCCCTAGTTTGAATCGGTCGCCGATCGAGAGATCTTGTACTGCTGCATCGCAGGACGGTCTATGATCTTTGGAACCCTTTTCAACAGGAAAAGAAGACGCCGTGTGGGCGCCAAAGTTAAATGCAGAAAGTTAGATTATTCAGCACTGTGGACAAGAACCACTGTAAACGTAAGTGGCGTCAGCTCGTTCCCGCAGCGACCCGGCTGATGCGTCTTCGCATGCGGTCTCCTGCTCGCATTCTCCGGCCCACACTAGGCTACAAAAAATGTGCACCAGCCATTGTTGTTGCCCAACAGTGGCCGGCCGCCACACATTTGACACATGCAGCAGTAGAAACGGTCAGTCCAACCTCCTCTACTCGTGGCAGGAACTTTTGTTTGCCTAACTACTACTACGTACGTACACGTTGTTGTCGATCATATCGTAGGCAGTCGCAGCGGCCAGGTTAATTCAAAACTAAAGCCGATGGATTTTCGCCCGTGATCTCGCGTTGCATCTCCAGGCCCAGCGTTCACATTTGTTTCCACAGTCCAATGTGAATTCGTTACACTGGTCGTTTTCGGTCTTTGTTCCACAATCACAAGTCGGTCAAGATGACCGGATGGCAGCCACAGAAACCTATCCTAGCCTACCCAACTTCCAGCTACGAGCCTATCTCGATTCGGTTCGAGCGTTCCGAACTTGTCCACGCGGACACGAGAAGCATGCGAGGCGTCCCAGCGGGGTGACGCGTCCGGCTCGACTCATCCATGCATCTAATCTGGGGCTCGGTTGCATCGGCTCGGACGCACGCACGGACATCGTGGGGTGTCCTGACCTTGGCCATTCGATCCATATGTAAAACAATCATTAGTACTTAACGATAGCTTTTTATTAGATTAAACCTTGCCAGTTACAAAAAGGCCATCGAAACAAATTAGGGGATGCTACTGCTACGGCTATTGGCTATTGCTGGAAGAGGACGGCGTGGCAGCTACTCGCCGCAGTTGCCACGATCACCGTTACCGCGGCCGCCGACCCCGCCGATCGCCGCCCTAGCGGTCCATATGGCCCGCTGCTGGATGCGTTTGCGGAAACGGTAGCAAGCATGGTCGCGAGCCGCCGCCTTACCCTCCGCCTTCGGCCGGTCCTCCGCCGCCCGGTTCGCCAGGGCCTTGTCCATCTTGGTGGCCCAGTGGTCCCTGCCTCCTATTGGGCGAGCAACTCCTCCAGAGAAGGAGCCGGAGCAGGAGCCGGAGCTGGGATCAGAACACCATTGGGGCCGAAGCCCAGCGACTGCGCTATCTGCACGGGGACGGCGATCGGCGCCTCCAGCTGGTCCACCTCCTCCCTCCCCTCGTCATTGTCCTCCTCCTCTGTGTCGTTGGCGTCGAAGAGACCCCACGCGAGCGCCGCCTCAGCGGCCAGAGCCACGCGCTCCTCCTACGTCGCCGAGTCGGCGACGTGCTTTTCCGCGTCGCTGCACGCTTTGGCGGCGTGGCGGAGCTCGCGGATGGTGGCCTTGGCGGCCTCCTTGGCCACCTCCTCCAGCATGGTCATGGCCGCCTCGTGGCGGATCTCACGAAGAGCCGCTAATGTAGCCTCCAAGGCCACCGCCTCCTTGGCGGCGACGTGGTGTATATCGGTCACCGCCCATTGGGCGGCCACCGTTGCCGCCGCCTCCACCACCCGCTGCAGCGCACACTCGATGATCTCGCCTTCCTTCTCGAAGGCTAGCACCTGCGCCTCGCCCATGCGCCAGGCCAACACCGTGGCCTCGAGGTGGAACTCGTCGACCTCCACGTCCGGGTAGCGGGTGCGGCGGATCTCCCGGATCTTGGACCATGTGGCGATCTTGCGCCGAGGCATGGCTGCTGGCGGAGCTTTTTCGGCTGCTAGTTTTTCTTGCTTTGGGGCTTATTGTCTCTTTCGCGTCGGCGGCCATCTTTTTTATAGACCGCGGCGGAGGCGGGAAACGATAGCGGGAAACGGCGGCCGAGCGGGAAGCCGTCGACGCTGACAGCATACGTCGCGTCGCCATTAACGTCCCATCGCGAGAGTGTCATCCGGTAACAGCGGGTGGGAGGCGGACAGGTCGGACCATGGCCTCAAATCGACCGCAGTCCGACCCAAACGGACAGAAACGGAACGTTTGGGATGACCGGATGGGTCGGCCCGGTAGAGATGCCCCGACGGCTTTTTTTTTCTTGAAAAAGAGCATATATTAATATAAAAAAATACCAATTATATTCGACATCTGCAATAACGTATTGTCCTAGCGGCCGTACGGATAAACACAACAAAAAAAATAAAAAAAGCCCCGCTACGGTTCATAGGATGCCCTGACGACCTATGCTCAGCGTAAGGTCTGACTGCTTTGATCAGGGTTCGTACTCCAGTAAGCACACGACTCAAGTGCCATATGCATGGTAAATCGCTGCTAATAGCGCACGGTAATTATTCATCCCACTCTTTACCAGAAGAGGAGTATGCTAGCTTTACCAGAAGAGGGAAAATCCCGATACCGTAGGATTCATGCATGCGATGGTCCTTTCTTCTGACGAGTAAACAAAAGAGACCACACGTAAGTAAACTGATGCATTTGCTGCTAGAAAAACAGTCGACGAATCGGGCCATGGGAAAACCGCGGAAATGGCCAAAATAGAGTTCACCATTCTTCTTGGTCTGAATTCAATACAAATAGTGGACGCCTGATCAAACAGATAATAATCGCTACACCCATACTAGTGTTTTTCTTGACTGCATATATAGTCAATAGCAGAACAGAAGATTACTTCAGAAGTGAAACAAAACAAGCAGATATAGTGCAAAAATCCAATAGTCTAAGGTAAATGTGCAAAAATCCAATAGTCGGTAAAATCCAAGGAAACAGCTAGTTGCCTACAGGCTGCAGAAGTACTGTTCTTGTAATGTTCGAGAAACTATCCTACTACCTAAAATGAAATTGTGTCATGGAACACTTAGCTGTTAGGGTATTCCAAATTGGAGTGTAGTAGTAGAAGATAAATATCCAATGACTCTAAATTCCTACATAAAGCAATAGAAAAAATATCAATCTGTGTGACACCACTGGTCTACAAACATATATACTTTAAACTAAAATTAAGTCGCAAAAAGACAGTGATTAATTTAGTGCTAGTTAAAGCCGGCACGAATCCATCCGTACTGAGCTGGTGCACTAGTCGTTGTCAGTTGTCCATCACCGGTGCCAAGAAATTGCGACCAACTTTCTACAAGAAACCGCGTAAGTTCGCATGAACCTCCCACCTCTATATATTACCCCGTGTCCCCGACCACCTCATCATCCAGCCAGTGCAACAGCAAGACAAGCAGGGCAGAGATCGATCACTTACTTGGTGTAGTAGAAGATCGAGCAACCAGATCGAGCACCAGCTAGCAAGACAGGATCACTTGTTGTTGTAGTAGATCGAGCAACCATGGAGGTCGAGCAGGATCTTCCCGGCTTCCGGTTCCACCCCACGGAGGAGGAGCTCCTGGGCTTCTACCTCTCCCGCGTGGCCCTCGGCAAGAAGCTCCACTTCGACATCATCGGCACCCTCAACATCTACCGCCACGACCCCTGGGACCTCCCGGCGATGGCCAAGATCGGCGAGAGGGAGTGGTACTTCTTCGTGCCGCGTGACCGGAAGGCCGGTAGCGGCGGGCGGCCGAACAGGACGACCGAGCGCGGGTTCTGGAAGGCGACGGGGTCGGACAGGGCCATCAGGAGCACCGCCGACCCGAAGCGGGTCATCGGCCTCAAGAAGACGCTCGTCTTCTACCAGGGCCGCGCGCCAAGGGGCATCAAGACGGACTGGGTCATGAACGAGTACCGCCTCCCCGACCACGCCGCCGGCGCCGCGCCGCCCATGGAGGACACGGTGCTGTGCAAGATATACCGGAAGGCCACGCCGCTCAAGGAGCTCGAGCAGAGAGCCTCCACGATGGAAGAGATGATGCAGAGGTCCGGCAGCGACAGAGTGTACGGCGGTGCGGCCAGAGCGTGCCAGATCCCGGTCGCCTTCTCCCCCGGCGACAGCTACCTCTCGTCGTCCAACGACGTCCAGGACAACTTCCTGTTCCACCCGTCCTCGTCAGCGGCGCACTCTGGCATCGACGACGCACCCAGGGAAGCCAAGAAAGAAGCCGACGTCGACACGGTCACCATGGCGTCGGCTCCGTCTCTGCCGCAAGCCGCGAACGCGCCCTCCAACTTCCAGCTCCCGGCTGTGAACCCGCCATGCAGCCTCCTGCTCCCGGCGGCGAACCACGGAGTGTTCGACTGGCTGCAAGACCCGTTCCTGACGCAGCTGCGGAGCCGTGGCAGGACCAGCATTGCCGCCCCTTACGCTCATCTGCTCTACTATTGAGGATGGCAATCGAGGGAACTACTACCTACTTAGATCCATCTCCAGATGCACGTTGTTCAAGCTAGGAGCAGAGTAGAGTTGGCTATGAATTCAGTTGTACATAGTATAGTAGTAGTCCTACTACCTACCTAGATCTAGATGTTCACCGTT
The DNA here is from genome assembly GCA_030063025.1 of Avena longiglumis. Classification (NCBI taxonomy): domain Eukaryota; kingdom Viridiplantae; phylum Streptophyta; class Magnoliopsida; order Poales; family Poaceae; genus Avena; species Avena longiglumis. The sequence goes on from CP125975.1 coordinate 556,226,673, forward strand.
TCTTTTGTGCATTTTAGGAAGGAGGAAGGTGATGATGAACTGCTGATGCTTATAACATAACAATGCAACTAAGCTCGCATTGAATTAACATGGCAATGGTCAAACTTTATAAACTAAGATGATTTCTTTTTATTTCTTTTTGAGAAGGACAAGAGGTAATTTTTTTTAAATAATACATTTTTTTTATTGAATTGCACAAATAATACACAAAACGGACAAATTGCAAATCTGTTGGTCGGTCGGCCGTTCGACGGCGACAGATTTCGTTTAAATCGTTAACACTGTTCGTCCGTTCAGCGGATGACCGCTGCATAAATCCGTTGAGCACGGACACACTCTTTTGGGTTTGCAGGTGTGTCGTCCGTTGAGCGAACGAATGCTGTCATCCGTTGAACGATGACGATGTTCGTCCGTTGAACGGACGAATGCAGTGTTTCGTCTGTTGAACGGCCGACCGACCAACAGATTTGCAATTTGCCCGTTTTGTGTATTATTTGTAAAATTGAATAAAAAAAATGAATTATTTAAAAAAAATTAGCAGGACAAGATCTCCAAAACTCGCCTTATAGGATATAAGGACAAACTCACACTAAAGGATACTCTATTATTTCCAAAATTGAGCATATTACCTATCTTGAATAAATTTCACTTTGTAAACCAATGAGATCATGTATTGATGTATATGTGAGTGAAAGAGTGTATCTGTAACATCGAAATTACGTGATGGAACTAGGGTACTCATGAACCCATGTGTAACAGTAAATTCAAATATCATAGTCAACAAAGTCTAAAAAAATCAAAAAAAAAATGTTTGCATGTAAAGGCAACACGTATATAAATCCGGTGTCACCGTTGCATCGTATCAAAAACAGCCATTCCTGAGGTTAGCCATCCTCATGGGGAGTTTATAAACAAAAAAACATATCACTAAGTCCTTCTATATTGAAATATACCACGAGACCTTGTATGTGCGTGATTTTTTACGTACAGAAATTCAAAAGTATGTAGGTTATGAAAAAATGACAAAGTTACAAATAAATAGTAGGAAGAGTCCATCAGGTTACATGCTTTTTGTAACTTATTGTCTGCATAACAATGTAACTTTGAGATACGGTAAGTAGAAAAATCACGTTATTTGTAACATTGTAAAAGATAGCAACCATAATGAGGCAGCACATATGGTACCATTGAGATCAATGTCTCACAAGCAGTTTTCAATAATATTTGCAACACTCCAAGATGGGTACAAGTTTAAAGCAACCTCGACGAGTAACCATTGCACTGAAGATTATATTCTTAATATTCCAAACATGGTAATAGAAACAACACCTTTTACTTCCTAGCGGCCAGTTGCGCTTTGCGACAGCTTTGTTTTTATTTATTTCGCGTTCTATGTTTAGTAAAAATCAATTTTTGCAAAGTTTAACCAAATATTTATGTAAAAATATTAACATCAACCACATAAAATTTACGTTATTAGAATTGATTATATGTTCATATTATATGCATTTGATATAATAGATGTTGATATGTTTTAGTAATATTTTCTGGTCTAACTTAATTAAATTTGACTTTGATTAAACCCAAAACACGAAGGTTAAAAAAAATAAGAAAGTGCCTTTATTTTCTTTGTAAATGTGCTTCCTATTTATGACTGGCGTGTCTGAAAGAACAAGTATTGTATTTTCGGAGAATAAAAGAACAAGTGTACTATTTCTTTTTTTAAGTAGATTCACGGGACTCGTTCCATGCCCTTAGGACAATAAGTGGCGGAGCCAGGACTTCAACCTTGAGTAGTCAATTTAAAGTTGTGTAGTCATACTCATATACTTCAATAGATTTTTACTGATATTGTGTGTACGTTTTGCTTGTATTGTCACAAAACAGTGTAGTCAACTGACTACCCAGATTGTACGTGGCTCCGCCAGGATCGTGACAGCCAGGAAGCAGTTTCGAAGAAACCGAGAACATCTCCGAGCTGTCTACGTAGACGCGTTGCAGCAGTAGCACCGGCAGCAGCTTCCGATTGGATTGGATTCCATTACTCATCCTCTACATTGCACTGACAACTGAGCATCATGTTGAGAGTGTCTGAATACGCGTTTTCTGATTCTCTGTCCCTCCAACGTACTCTTCGACCCATATTAGTTGATTTTAATTTGAAATCTATCAAAAAAACTTGCCTAGATACATCCAAATTGAAGTCAACTAATATAGATCTGAGGGAGTAGAAAAAACGAAAAAAATGGCGATAGAACCCATGCTACGCGTCTGAAACCGATATCTACCTGACGAATGCGCATCTTCATGTTGGCCCAGCCTAAACGCCGAGTGCAGTCCGGCGTGACGACGACAAAGTATTCCGGCAAGTTACGCGCACGTATAAGAACCAGCTAACAACGATCAGCAAACTAGCTATCTAGCCTGATAAAAATAACTAGCTCTCTCAACTCACACGAATACGTACGGGGAAAAACAATGTTGATGGCTCAGGCCCTCGGTCCATTGTTTGTATTAAATCTCACGGTTGTCTTACAAGACTACTATATGGGTGTATATATATCCGGCAAGGCCCAACGTCAATACGAATAGGTGTTGGACTACTAGTCCTACTCGGAACACACACAAGCACACGACACCGTTCCGTGTCCTATCGGGATTATTATTCCTAACAATCACCCCCCTAAGCACGATGTGCGCATCTTCACAGCTTGGACGCTGATCCTTCCTCGCATCTCCGCAAACTTCACTTGTCCCAAAGATTTAGTTAGGATATCCGCAAGCTGATCTTTGGTGCAAACATAGTTGACTTCAATCTTGCTCTCCTCTACACACTGCCGTATGTAGTGATACTTCGTATCAATGTGCTTACTCCTGTCATGATGCACCGGATTCTTGCACAATGAAATTGCAGACTTGTTGTCAAAATTGAGCACCACTTGTTCCGCCTCCCGATTGGTGAGATCACCAAGTAGACTCCTTAGCCACACACCTTGACACGCCGCAGTTGCAGCCGCAATATACTCAGCTTCACAGGATGACTGTGCCACCACTTTTTGCTTTTGTGATAGACAACTTACTATGCTTCCTCCCAAGAAATATGCCACGCCCGAGGTACTCTTACGGTCGTCAATATCTCCTGCCATGTCGCTATCACTGTAGCCAAGTAGCTTCACCTCCTCCTTCTCTTTCGAGTAGACAATACCAAAGTTTGTAGTACCTTTGATATACCTGAGTATATGTTTCACGGCTGTCCAATGCTCCATTGTGGGTGCTTCCATGAAGCGACTCACATAGCCAACGGAATAGGCCAAGTCGGGTCTTGTGTTAATGAGATACCTCAAACTTCCGACAACGCTCCTATACTCCGTTGCATCAACCGCAGATGCTTCACTCCTTTTGCTCAGTTTAAGACGAGGTTCCATTGGAACATGAGTTGGATTGCATTCTTCCATGCCACACTTCTCGAGTATCTTCTTTGCATATGCCTCTTGGCATAGCATGATCTCACCCAGCTTTTGATGTACCTCGATCCCAAGGTAGTAGCTCAACAAGCCTAGATCACTCATCTTGAATAACTCCTTCATCTGTAGCTTGAACTTTGCAATCTCCTTCTCATCCGCTCCAGTTATCAATAGATCATCAACATAGATGCCAACTAGTAGATGATCCCTTCCTTTACCTCGCTTATACATCGCATGCTCCAGTGGGCTCTTCTCGAATCCGAGAGAGATTAATGTACGATCAAGCTTGATGTTCCACGCCCGAGGGGCTTGCCGTAGCCTGTACAACGCCTTGTGTCGCTTCAAAACCTTGTGTTCTTCTCCCTCTTTGATGTATCCCGGTGGTTGTTTCACATAAACTTCTTCTTCTAACTCCCCATTCAAAAACGCGGATTTCACATCCATGTGATGCAATTTCCAAGATTCTTGAGCTGCGAGAGCGATAAGTAATCTCACCGATTCCATCCTTGCAACGGGGAGCAAACACTTCTTCAAAATCCACACCTTTCTCTTGCACGTATCCCTTGGCCACTAGCCGAGCTTTGTGTTTCACCAACTTCCCTTCGACATCCTTCTTGATCTTGTACACCCACTTAAGCCCTATGGCCTTGTGATTGTTGGGTAGATCGACAAGCTCCCATGTATCGTTGTCGGATCGACCCCAACTCCTCATCCATAGCCTCCTCGACGCCTATTAGCATCCTCGAATTTCGTCGGCTCCTCGGTGAGTAAACACCGACCTTGTCCTCTCCCTCACGCGCCTATCTGAAGGGTCTCCGGCGGATACAACTCCGATTACTTGAATTTTTTGGGTAGGTGGCCGTCTCCTTTCTTACCGTGCACTTGGAGGAGACGTGGAAGCGACATAGTACTTGTTTCAGCGTCTCTGAATTTCCTGCAGTTTCGCCGGTGTCTGCATGTTGGCGTGACATCGTCGCCCGTGTCCACTTCGGGCCGCTAGTCCCTCCTGGATGGGAGTGTGCAGCTGATGGGCCACTGCGCCAGGGCTCGTCCGCTGCGTGGATCGGATGGCGACGCTGAGCCTCCAGTGCGGCGTGAGCTGCTGCGTCTGCGGGACTCCCACGCGGAGATACCTCTCCAGGCGTAGCGCTGCTGCTGCTCACTTCCGTACTTCCATCTTCTGAACTAGCGCCTAAATCCATAACGCCATGGGACGCCATTTCTTGATCATCTGCATGCGAATCACTGTAGACTACAGTAAATATTTCATCAGAAATTGATTGTACCGGTTCCACAGAGCCCCAATTCCATGATTTCTCCTCCTCGAAGACGACGTCGCGTGTCACCACCACCTGTTTTTTCACTGGATTGTATGCGTGATACGCCTTCGAACCGTATTCATAGCCGATCATGACCATTGGAGTACTTCGATCCGCCAACTTGCTAGTATGCCCGGTCACCGTCTTCACATGCGCCACGCACCCGAAAGTGCGAAGATGATCAACCGAGGGCTTGCGCCCACCATGCTTCGTCTGGCGTCATACCAACTACACTCTTAGTTGGCCTGTTCAACAAATAGACAGTATTTGTAGCGCCTTACCCCAAAACACCTGGCATGCCTTTGCTCTTCATCATGCCGCATGCCATGGCCACCACGGTTTGGTTCCTTCTTTCCACAACACCGTTTTGCTGCGGTGAATATGGTGCGGTGAGATACCGCGGATCCCATGAGCTTAAAACTCCTTGAATTCATTGGTTGAACTCCCCACCCCGATCGGTTCGGTGGGCCTTCAACTTTGCCTCGGACTCCACCTCGCTGCCATCTTCACAATCTGAGCGCAAAGCTTGATCCTTACTCTTCAAGAACACAACCCACATGTATCTCTGAAGTCGACGATGAGCAAAACTACTTATTCGGTGGGGGTCGCGGCGTGATTGGTCGCGCATAAGTCTCCATGCACCAACTCAAGAACCTTACTTGCTCGATATTGTCCCTCCCTTGGAAGCGGGGCTCGCCTTTGCTTCCCAATGAGACAACCGTCGCACCTGCTCAACATGATCAACACACGGTAAGCCATTACCATCTCCTTCTGTCCAAGTTGTCGAGAGCTTGTAAATTTAGATGTCCGTAGCGAGCATGCCACTTCCACGCCGAGTCTTCCATGCTTGTCATCAAACATCTGGATCCGCCCGATTGAGATTGAGGATGTAGAGTCTATTCTTGACCTCTCCACCTTCATTATGAGCTGCCTTTGGCGGTCATATCCCCAGGAACTCGTCCTCCAACACGATCTTGCATCCACGCTCATGACCAAGGCCGATAATGTTGGTCTTAAGCTTGGGAATATAGTACACGTCAATGAGTACCTTGTGACCTCCATCCTTCAACTCAAGCAGAGATGCCTCGTCACGCAATCTCCACCCGACCCATCGCCGAATCGGACGGAGCCTCCAACCGTGAGGTTCAACTTAAAAGCGAGCCTTGTCGCCGGTCATGTGGTTGCTAGCGCACGTGTCGAGGTACCAAGCGTCGTGAGCCGTCGCATCCTCTGCGGGAAGACCTTCTCTTCCACGGCGTGGCGATCTCCGTAGCGGACTCTGCGGAGTTGATTCCTTGGTGGTCATTAACTCGCAAGCTTGAGCATGAGCATCATCGGTCCATCATCTCCTTCCTTCGCCATGAGATCCTTCTCCTTTGAACGGTTAGGACACTCCGATTTGAAGTGCCCGAGCTGATTGCACTTATGGCAGCGAAGATTCTTCTTGTCGAATTTCTTTTTTGGCTTCTTGACTTCATCCGACTTCTTCGCGGGACGAACCATCGCCTTTGCCGGATGCCTTATCGCTCCTCTCCTTGGCGACCATTGCCCCACCGGCACGTGTAAGCATGAGGTGCTCATCTTGATTCGCGTCGCCGTAGGTGATCTTCATCCGCTCGTCATGCGCCTTGAACCATCCAACCAGGTCATCCATCGTGAGGGTGGTGAGATCAACACATTGCTCGATTGCCGACACCACAGATATGTACTGCGGCGGCGCGCCGAAGGAAAACGCATTACGAATGAGATATCTTCGACTTCTCACCTTGCGCGAATCCGTTGACAATTGTGGCTACCCTCGAGGCAAAAGCATCCAGCGTCTCATCTCCTTCCATCTCCGGTTCTCGTACTTCTTACGCAAGGTTTGTAGGGTCGCCTGACGGCCTTCGTGCCCAAGATTCAACGTCTTGAGTGTCTCACGCCGCCTTTGCGAATCGCCGAGATCGGTCGCATCACGTCCGCCGGCACCACGGAGCCGATGGCCGTGAGTGCCTGTCGGTCCTTGCGGTACTTTGGCGCGCCCTTCTTGAACTCGTCGCCGCCGGGATCGACAGCCTCCCAAATGTCGTTGCCCTCCATGGCCCACTCCATCCGTTTCACCCACGTCGTGTAGTTGCCACGATCATACCGCGGGTACTGCGACGACACCGATGCACCCGCAGCCGCACCGGAGTACTCGCCTTGATCCTTGCCCGTCATGACCTCCCGTTACTAGGAGATCCTCCGCGAGGCTCTGATACCAATTGTTGGCCCAGCCCAAACGCCGAGTGCAGTCCGGCGTGACGACGACAAAGTATTCCGGCAAGTTACGCGCACGTATAAGAACCAGCTAACAACGATCAGCAAGCTAGCTATCTAGCCTGATAAAAATAACTAGCTCTCTCAACTCACACGAATACGTACGGGGAAAAACAATGTTGATGGCTACAGGGCCCTCTCGGTCCTGTTGTTTGTATTGAATCTCACGGTTGTCTTACAAGGCTACTATATGGGTGTATATATATCCGGCAAGACGCAACGTCAATACGAATAGGTGTTGGACTACTAGTCCTACTCGGAACACACACACACGCACACGACACCGTTCCGTGTCCTATCGGGATTATTATTCCTAACACTTCAGACGACCGACCAATTTAGACACCAATGTGTTATTTTGGTTCTTATCGGTCGGTTTGCAGACAGGCTTTTGCCTGAGATCGTTTGGGCCAGGGGTGCGCCCAGGGGCATGGCTTCCATACTGTTTTTAGAGCTACATTAAGAAGAATACATGAAGAAACACATAGTATATAAACTAGGGTAAACCCTAGCGTAGTCACCTTGTCCTCGTCCTTGTCGTCGGTGTGGTAACGCCGGCGGCACATGGTCCCATCGAAGACCTTGATAATGAGCATGTCGTGGCCGTCGAAAAAAAAGACGAGGAAGTGCCCGACCTCCAGGGAGTGCGCGCAGGCGAACAAATCCTAGCCGTGGTGGAGGTACATGTGGCCCTCGCCGCCAAGCAGGACCTCCACGGGCTAGGTGCGACACCCAAAGCTATGCTCCCACAGCTTGACGCGCACTAGTGTAGAAGGGATGATGTGATAGGACACGCGCATGGTGCATAATGTGTACGGCGCCCGGCACCCGGACCGATTCGTAGCCCAAATTTGGACCAGAAACATAGATCGGCCTGGATACATGTGGTCGTTTGGATCGAGCTGTTGGGGCGTGTTTTGGTGGTCTACGTGTGGGTCAGCCCGGCAAAGATGCGATTCATTAAGAAATGCGCGTGACTAGAAACGCGCATCATATCATCGAAGGTCCACACGTAATGCCGTAATGGCACGGTTGATTAGGAACCCAGATGATAATGGCGGTGCAGTGGTGAACATATGGGATGTCCAGCTATACGGGGAAACGGCGCGGTTTCGCAGCAAATCGGTCGATAGCACGGATAATTTAAGCAACTTTAATTGTCTGGATGTTCACTAGTGCACACGTACCCCTCTAACACCGGTTTGGAGGACCCTCTAACAGCGGTTCCACAACCGCTGTTGAGGGTTCGGTGTTAGAGGGGGGCCCCTTTAACACCGGTTCCTATCTGAACCGGTGTTAAAGGGTGGCGACGTAGCTCGTGCTTCAGCCTTTTTAACACGGTTCGTGTCTGGAACCGGTGTTAAAATTCTTCTGCGGCGATTTGAAACCGTTTTCTGCGCGGCGAACTCTGCTGGCGGAGCTAAATCTGCCAGGCATTTCTGCCTGCGGGCGTATTTACGGGAGCGAGGAAATCGATCGGGAGCGTATACTTATAAATCGTCATCGGTACATACGAGTACATGAATAATTAAGCAACTATTATTATACACAAACATCGCCATCGGCACATACATCGCCATCGCACATACATCGGCACATACATCTACATCGCGGAGGTGGATATCTAAAGAGTTCTCCGCCAGCGTGGCGACCTCATCAAGTATGAACCCGCCAATTCCTCTTGAATGGCTCGTATGCGTTCAAATGGTAGGAGTTGGTCCGCATCCGTTCGATCTGAATATATATGAAGAATGGACCGTCAATATATATATAAGAATAAAACTCAACACAATTGATGGTAATAAAATAATGTTGTGGACTTTGTTTACTTACTCTAAGTTGTTCTAGTGCGGCTTGGCACATATATCGTGTTGAATGAATTCGCAAACATAGTACCCACATAAGTTATTGCCGTGTCCTTGATGCGCGCGCTTTACGAGAATAGAGTTCAATCAAAATAATAATCAATAAAGCATGATATAATGGAATTGGAAGCTAGCTAGTATTACTTACATTTTGGTCTACAAATTTTAGTTCTTGACCATTCACCCACTGCCCGTGAACATTTTCAAACCTGTCCGACAAAGAAAATGGATAAAGGGTAATTAATTACTTATTGTCACGAAAGTTGCCGATCTAGTGCGATAATATGATTGAAATTACCTCGGAGCATCTCTCTAAAGTTTGCCCATAGCTCTTTTTCTTTTAAATGTGAGTCCATGACAAGGACTTTTCTGAGTCGGGTTGAATGACTAGCGAATAAAGTGGAACCTCATACGCATAACTCATCATCGATTACACTTAACATCGAGTAAGCGAAGCAGAATGTGTACAAGAGAGAGGTATGAGTACTCACGAGAAGTTGTAAGGCAATAGTATTTCCCTTTTGGTTTGTTGTCTCGGTAAAGACTTTAGCAAGTAATCTTCATTTGCGGGTTTTCTCTTACCACTTCTTCATGAACTCTATTTGGGTCAACGAACCCAATGTCAAAAGGCCTCCTTTCTCGCATTCCATAACCTTTTTCCTGCATAATAGTATATACATATATGGTGAGCATATATATATACATGCAATTAATGAAGTGAATGAGTTGAGATAAAAATTACAGAAATAGTACTTACACACAATAAAGGCTGATGGCAGCTTTGTCGAGTTCCTTCTGATTGAATAGAAAATGCAAGTCTTGAATGTTGAAGTCGATCGCGTCGTCTCCGCACAAGAAATAGTACTTACACACAATAATAGTCTTGAATGTTGAATGTTGAACTTCTAGGTCCTTGACCATACCAAATACCTCCTCACCGGTACGGAGGACAGGCTTCCTCCGGGATTCTGCCAGACGTTTGAAATGCTTGCCTTTCTTTCTTACTGGATGCAGGTTCGGAAGAAATCGGCGATACCCTAGGTACACAACCTTCTTACATTTATCCAAATATACACTTTCAGTATCATCTAAACAGTGTGTGCATGCATTGTATCCCTTGTTTGTCTGCCCTGAAATGTTACTAAGAGAGCCAATCATTTATGGTTCTGAAAGCAATGCTCGTAGGTCAAATGGCTCCCCTTTGTGCTCATCCCACATACGTACACCTGGTTTGGCCCACAGCTGTAAAAGTTCTTCAACTAATGGCCTTAGGTACACATCAATGTCGTTGCTGGGTTGCCTCGGGCCTTGGATGAGCACTGGCATCATAATGAACTTCCTCTTCATACACAACCAAGGAGGAAGGTTATAGATACATAGGTCCACGGGCCAGGTGCTTTGTGTGCAGCTCTTCACCAAAAGGATTCATGCCGTCGTACTTAGACCAAACCTTAAGTTCCTTGCGTCACGTGCAAAGTCCGGGTACTCTCGCCGACTTTTCTCCACTGTGACCCATCGGTAGGTGTCTCAACATCGCGCGTCTTTCTTCTGGTCTTCCATGTGCCATCGCAACAACTTGGCATGCTCTTTATTTACGAAGAGGCGTTTTAACGTGGTATTATAGGAGCATACCACATAACCTTGGCGGAACCTTCTTCCTAGGGGCCTCGCCCTCAACATCGCCAGATCGTCTCGTCGATCTTATACCGCAGTGCATACCGGGCATGCATCCAAATTCTCGTACTTCTCACGCGGTAGAGGATGCGATCATTAATGCGCATGTATCTTACGCACGTCTAATCCTAGAGGCGACAACCTTCTTTGCTTGGTATGTCTTGTCAGGCAACTCATTATTTCTTGGAAGAAGATTCTTCATTTTACCAACAACTTTGAAAATCTTGTTGTCGGTCACACCATTCTCTCGCCTTCCATTGCAGCAAATCCGATGTGGCACCTAGCTTTTTGTGGCCATCTTCGCAAGTTGGATACAACAATGTTTTGTGATCCTTTAACATCTGCTCCGACTTCTCCTTCTCCTTTTCAGTTTCACATTCTTCCTTTGCATCGATATGGCCCGACCAAGATCGTCATCGCCGGGCCCATCTCCCTCTTGATCTTCATTATCTACCTCCGTTGCATTATCATCATATTCAGGATACATATTATGATAGTTTTCATCATCCTCTTCTTCTTCGTTGTCTTCCATCACAACCCCTTTTTCTCCGTGCTTGGTCCAACAATTATAGCTGGGCATGAAACCGGATCGAAGCGGTGGGCGTGAATGGTTACGGTATTTGAGTAGTCTTTCTTGTTACGACGGTGAACACGGACAGCACATAAAACCATTGTGACCACGGTTTGCATTAGCCACAACGATGAAATTTTGGAGGCCGTAATGTACTCGGAAGTGCGGCGGTCACCGTACATCCATTGCCGATTCATCTGCATTAATATGTAGTATATATCAAAAATAATAGGGAGATGACCATTTATATATATAGTACATCAATGACACATGAAACTATAGTTGCCGACCTCGGAGACGGAAGAGCAACAAGAAAGCTTATTTTGAGCTCTCGGGCATTTCACGAACACCTCTAGTGCATATGAAAAAACACAAACTAGCACTCTTCACCCTCTTGCTAGGCTCCAAAATGTGAAAGAATGGAAGAGTGGGGTGTGTGTGGGCTGTGGTGTCTTATATAGCCACGCTAACCGGTTCGTGCCAGAACGGTGTTAAAAGGAAAATTATCTTGACATTGGTGGAAAGACCTGCTGCAGTTAGTGGCGCGGCCAGTGTTAAAGAGGCTCCTTTAATCTTGCATAGAGGCTTCTTGCCGGTTCGTAGAAGAAGGTGTTAAAAGCGTTCGGGATCAATAATGGCGTTTCACTAGTGGTTGCATGTCTAGGTAGCTGGTCACTTGGTCAGGGCCGAAAGAAGTCTCCTCGGTGGAGGACCGAAGACTTGACGAGTCGTCTCTATGTTGACTTAGCGTCCATACAAATTTGCATGGCCGTCGTTTCAGTCCGATTCCCTGATTGGGAGGGCGGTGGGGCCGGCATGCAGAGAAAATGACACCCATGGCCGGCGGTGAGTGATCCATTCCGGAAAGAAATGATGCGCATCCGCTCACGCGGCGTACGTAGTCCACCCCACCCCGATCGAGGTCTTCTCTCTCCGGTGACCCGGTGACCGTGACATGGCAGCATCATCCTCAAGTTTTGATTCTTGAGGTACAAGCAGATAGGACGTGGCGCGCAGCAGCTGAAGCTGATTTCTTTTCGCTTTGAATCTACGTAATTGAAACACATAAGAGAACATGTAATTGAATCCGTCAATGTAATACTTACTCCGTTCTAAAATAAGCGACTGTTTATCAATACTAAAATATATCTAGAGACATACGAATCTAGACAAACTCACGCCACTTATTTTAGGCCTAAGATAGTCCTGTGTGAATCTGTAAGAACATGACAATCCAGACTATTATGTGCAGAGCACTACAGGATGCGATGGCTAGGCCGACGGCAAAAAGCTCTCGACGTAGACCCAAATACCGTCGGCGTACGCTACACCGAGGGTTGCCGTCGGCGTAGCCTCCTCGGCGAAACTCTCCCTTGGCAGAGCAGAAATAGCCGTCGGTGTATTGGCTGGCCGTTGGCGTACGTCTTTGCCGACGGCCGTGGCGGGCTCGTCGGCATAATAGCCGTCGGCGAACGGCGAGGATGCCGTTACACGGCCGGGCCCTTGGCATAGCGACGCCACGTGGCCCGTGCTGGGCCGACGGCTACGACCCTTGCCAGGCGTACGCTGACGGCAACACCCTCAGCGTAGGGGCAACACGTGGCAGGCGCTGGGCCTCCCAGGCCGTCAGCTGGGCCGACGGTCCAGGCCCTCGGCATATAGCCAGACATATGCCGACCGTTCGGCCCTCGGCGTACCAGCGACCATTTGGCACATAGCTGAGCCTACGCCGAGAGCTGGCGACGGGGGCTGGTCTGGCCCGGGCCGTCGGCGTAGCGGCCAGCCGTCGATGCATCTCGCCATTCCTGTAGTGGAGGCATATATGGTGCATTTGAATTGGTCGCCCGTCACCGAAAGAACAACGAGAATGAAAAACAGCACTATTACTCTTGCTTCAGAGGACTGTCTTATCTCCACCACTATGTCTGAAACTGTTTTCAAAGGGGAAAGCAGGAGAGGCCGTGTGGCGCCAAAGTAAGCGCCCTAATTTCTTCGCCAAAACGCAGGAAATGCGGCGCGCACCAGCCATTGTCGCCGACCAGAGGTCGACGCATGCACAAGAAACAGTCAGTACTCTCCTCTCCACCTCAGCGCATGCACAAGAAATTCTCGGTCATTTTGCCTAACTACACACGTCCTTGTCGCAGTCGCAGCGGCATGGTTTAAAGCCCACGGATTTTCGCTAGCTAGATAGTGATCTTGCATGCATGAGACGACAGCGAAGAATTCCGTTCTCCAGGCCTAGCTAGTAGCGTTCACATTTGTTCAAGGACCAACACTACAATCCATTGTGGAGTCCTCACACTGGTCATTTTCAGTCTTTGTTCCACAAGTCGGTCAAGATGACCAAGCAGACACGATCCAGAGGCAGCCACAGAAACCTATCCTATCGTAATATGCTTGAAACAGGGTTTCGTCTCGCTTTATAAATAAAGCGTCGTGAGACCATTCTTTGCATAGACATCGCCCAAAGGAACAAACACCCACAGGATACAAGGCGCGGGGAGACCCCAAGCCCAACACGAAAAGCAAGAAGAAATAAAAGAAGAAGAAAGCCGATAACGGCGGTGTGCCGAAAACGGAAACATCTCGCAACCGGTGCACCCTCCAGAGAAGTACTACCACACAACCCGCAATCCAAAGCACTTGCGTACCAAAACAGCACCTCCAAGAAGGGGAGTGACGACGACGACACTACTGTCCGGCCAGGACCTAGGGTTTCTCCCGATACGCAGCAGGGGGATGGGGGAGGGAAGCCCTAGACACCCTTCAAGAAGGAAGGTGACACCCTCGGGCGTCAACGTGCCAGTGTCAACAGACAAGGATTTCTCCCGACCCCTCCAGAATCACCCCCCCGAGCACTTTGAAAAGCTCCACCAATCACGTCACCCACGAGCACGTGCCATCCCAGTCTTGAAGTCGCCACCGCCGTCACACCGAGAGCCACAAAGCAAAGCCGGTGGGCCGAGAGAGTGGAGACTTTGGCGAGGGTCGGCCTGTCGACAGCACGCGGGAGGGACCTACTTCCACCACCAGCAGGTGGTATCCGACCGGATGTAGCAGCAAGACAAACCAGGCCATCTGGCCCGGCCGAGCCCGCGGAGGCTCGTGAAGTCCCGCGCCGCTGCGGCAAGGGTGCCATCGAACCCGCCAGCCGCCCAAGTTCTCCTCCTTCCACGGGGATCGCCACGGCAAATCCGGCCACCAGCGATAGCACCATCGCCATCGAGCTCACGCCTGGGACGCTACGGATTGGGAGATCACGTCACCTCCTGGAGCCTCCTTCGCCGAAGGCAAGTCGAAGCCATCCACCTTCCGAGGCCGCCCGTACGTCCGCGGCGGACTTCGCACCGCGAGCGGGTTCGCGTGACCTGCAAGGTGGGGTAGGTTTGGTTGATGTAGGATGGCGGCCACGACACAGCCGCGCGGAGGAGATCAACCTCCACCACCAATGGCGGTTGTCGTCTGGACGCGGCAGCAGAGACACACCAGGTCTCGGGCCCGGCCGGGCCCAAAAAAGGGCCCGTAAAGTCTCCGCCACCACGCTGCTACAGCGCAGCTGCAACCGTCGCTGCCGTCCTACAAGCCCCACACCGCAACTCCTCCTCCAGAAGGTGCCAGCATCACGAAAGGCCCACCCCAGGCCCAGATCGCGCCCAAGTGGGCCTAGATCTGGGCTAGCCGATAGCCTAGCTAACGACTTGTAACGATGACCTAGGCAGTTCTGGCAAGCCAGCTTAACGTCTGACTGCTCTCAGGTTTGTACACGACTGGCGTACCATGGTTAGTTGCTGAATACACTGACATGCATCCATGCGTTTCAGTTACTCGATCGTACCTTCTCCACTAACTTGCCTCGAGGTGAAGGTGGCCATTTGTCGGTTTGAAACAAGAACTAGAGAAAAATAAGGAGGGAAGAAGATTTTTTTTAGTACTAGGAACCAACGTCGACGGTTTTCCAGCAGGAATATAGCACGTCCTCGAATTCCTATGATATTGCATTTTCTTTTCCATATATGTAAGGCATAGTAGAACGATCAGAACTGCAGCACCGAACAGAAATGAACCTGCCCGGCGACAGCTCTCTCCGGCGATCCCCTGCCCCCGACAACTCCCATCCTGATCCCACTGCTGCTACCCTATCTCGGCGCCCTCTCTCCTCCTTCGCGGATCTTGACAAGTTCCTCTTCGCGAGAGCGAGCAGGGGAGATTTTTCTGGGATTGGGGGTTCTGCTTCTGAAAGGACGGGGCCGGTGGAACCTGTTAATCGTGAGATCACTCGTCCTCGGGTCTGGAGTAGATGGATTTCTCTGCTGCCGCCACACCATGGGCCTGGTATTTTAGGCGGTGTTCATGTCCCGCCGGTGACATTCAGGGCGTCAGAGAATCCTTGGCCTCCTGGTGTTGAGGTTGAAGCCTCGGATGTCGACGCGTGTCTCGCCTCCTCTTCATCGACGGGTGTGGTGAATTCGGGTCACAGACATGTGGGGTCGGATATTCCTAGTGTCCCATCTACTAGTTCCCCTGGAACCGCCTCCTGGTGTTCAGATCTCGATCCATTTCTCGCCCACCTCTGGTCCTCTTCTAGGGTTTCCTCACCAAAACCACCTCGCTCTCCTGAATCCTTCGGGTGGTGGAGAGGGAAGTTGGTGATATCCGTTCCTTTGCTCAAGTCGTGGCTTCCTCAAATCCTAGGATGGGCGACAAGGGCGGCCGTTTTGGTGGCTGTGGGAACAACTTTGGCAATCGCGGTCATGGTGGTCGTATGGTCTGGTAGCAGTGTGATGTGGTTCAATCTTCCTCGACGACTACCGGGCGTGGCTCGTTCTACCGTGGGGGGATCAATGGGAGATCACAGCTCGTGAATCAGAGCAACGTCGCCAGGAGGTTGCTTCGGGCGATGGATCTGGTAAATCGAACCCTTCTGATGGTGATTTCCTCTGCTTGAACTGCAACATCAGAGGTCACTTCACGGCTAGATGGCCTACTCATAGATGTGAGCGCTGTAAGAAGCTCAATCATATCTCTTAGGTTTGTCAGGCTATCTTACCTTGGGAATGTATTCCTGCTATGTGTGGATTTCAAGCACTGGATCGGGTTTTTTTCTTTATGCCTAATTCAAGCACTTCGAAACAAAATAAAGAGCAAAGTAGTAGTGTTGTTATCACAGTTACTAAGGGGACAGCCTCCGCCAGGGAAATAGAACATGAATTCAATTTGGTTTTTGGTGATTCCTGGAGGTGCACTGCCAGGCCTATTGCTCCCCAGCAATACATCATGAGGTTTCCTAATCCTAATGAGGTAGAAAGAGCTATGAATTATGGGGCCAACATGAGGCTGAAGACAATTGAGGCCACTTGATGAGTGCAGCAGCACTTCGTTGGGAGACCCCAAGCGGAAGGTATGATGCAGTACAACAGGCAAGTTCCCCTCAGTAAGAAACCGAGGTTATCGAACTAGTAGGAGGGAGGAAACGTACCAAAGGTGTTGCAAGCAACGTGGAAACCTGCACAACATAAACTCAAGACTTTGCCACAACTAACAATGCGGTAGTCAATCTCACCGGTTGCTGTAACAAAGGATTAACTGTATGTTGTGGAAGGTAATGGTGGTTTGCAGCAAGTAAACAGTACTAGTGGAAGATGTATCAATGATAAAGATTGGACCGGGGTCCATAGTTCACTAGAGGTGCTCTCCTTAGATAAACAACATGGCATGAAGGGTATACAAATTACAGCGGGGCAATTGACAGGAACTGAGCAAGGCATAACAATGCAATACTAGACAAAAAGATCCTATGAGATTCGATTGGGCCATACAACAATATACATAGACCGCCATCCAACTGCATCTATGACTAGAAGTCCACCTTCAGGTTATCATCCGAACTCCCTCTAGTATTAAGTTGCAAACAACAGACAACTGCTTTAAGCAAAGTGTGTAAGGTAAACAATCCACTTATTCCATGAACAAGAGACCATTGTTTTCTCCCTAGTGGCAACAACACATCTACAACCGAAGATATTTCTGTCACTTCCCTTGGAAACTAGAGGCATGAACCCACTATCGAGCATAAATACCCCCTCTTGGAGTCACTAGCAACTACTTGGCCAAGATAGCTACTAACAACAAAGAGCATGCAATATCACAAACAACACAAACATGATAGAATCAATAAGACAAAACCATTAATCAGTCTGACATAGTAATCTCAATATCCACCGGATCCCCGCAAACACAACATGTATGATTACAAATAGATTATATCTTGATCATGAACGGAGCTCACAAGATCTATACATGAAAGCACAAGGAGGAGACACAACCATATAGCTACTACATGGACCCGTAGTCCAAGGTGGAACTACTCACGCTTCATACCAGAGAAGAAGGCCTCCGGGATGATCTCCCCTTCGGCAGGTGATGCAGCGCCAATCCAAGTGGGAGCGCTTCGTCGGGAAACCCCAAGAGCAAGGTGTGAAGCAACACAACAACAAGTTTTCCCTTAGTAAGAAACCGAGGTTATCGAACCAGTAGGAGGAAGTAAACGTCACACATGTGTTGCTAGCAACACGGAGACTGTTGGAGATATGCCCAAGAGGCAATAATAAAGTGGTTATTATCATATCTTCATACTTATGATAAATGTTTACATACCATGCTATAATTGTATTAACAGGAAACATTAATACTTGTGTGATTTGTAAACATAAAAGAGTCCCTAGTAAAGCCTCTTGTTAAACTAGCTTGTTGGTTAATATATGATCATGGTTTCCTTATCATGAACATAGAGATGTTATTAACAACGGGGTCATATCATTAGAAGAATGATGTGATGGACATACTCCTATAGTTAAGCGTAGCATAAAGATCAAGTCATTTAATATAGTTCATTTGCTATAAGCTTTCTGATACATAGTAACCTAATTCCTTCGACCATGAGATCATGTTAATCACCATCACCGAAAGGATGCTTTGATGACATCAAGCACCACACCGTAACTGGGTGGCTATAAAGGTGGCATTGAGTGTTCGGAAAGTATGGGTTGAGGCTCATGGATCAAGAGTGGAATTTGTCCATCCATATGACGGATAGATATACTCTGGGCCCTCTCGGTGGAATGTCATCCAATTAGCTTGCAAGCATGTGACTGGCTCACAAGGGATCACATACCACGGGAACGAGAAAAGAGTACTTATCGAAGAACGAGGTTGAACTAGGTATGCGAGATACCGACGATCAAAACCTCGGATAAGTAAACTATCGTGAGACAAAGGGAAATTGGTATCGTATGTAAGTGGTTCATTCGATCGCAAAGTAATCGTAGAAATATGTGGAAGCCATATGAATTTCCAGATTCCTCTATTGGTTATTGATCGGAGAAGTGTCTCGATCATGTCCGCATAATTCACGAACCGTAGGGAGACACACTTAAGGATTCGATGTTGTTGAGTAGTTATGGAATGATGAGTAAGAGACCGAATGTTGTTCGGAGTCTCGGATGGGATCCGGGATATCACGAGGAGATCCGGAATGATCCGGAGAATAAGATTCATATAAGGAAAGTCCCGTTTCGGAGTTGGGGAATGATTCCGGTGTTTTCATCGGGAATGTTCTAGAAGGTTCCGGAATGTCCGGCACTCCGGAGGGGAAGGGGTACATGAATGTGTTATATCAAGTTAGTATGATTGCATTATGTACTAGGTGTCTTCGCTGTCCAAAATAAAGGGTTTATTCAAATCCTAGTCTGAAAAAGTCAAACGGCTAGTTTGAAAAGTCAAACGGCAGTTTTTGGAAAGAGGAGGAGGAAGTTTGAAACCGAGTTGGGGAGGAGTTCCCTCCTCCAACCGGCGGCCCACTTCCAAGCCGAGTTGGGGAGGGACTCCCCTCCCCTTGGCCGCACCTCCCACCTATAAAAGGAGGGGCGGGGCTTCCCCTCCTAACACACAATATCCACTCCTCTAAAACCCTAATTTGGTGCCGCCACCTCCTGTAGCTGCCACCACCTCCTAGGGCTCACCTTGGCGCCGACTTGGGAAAGACACAAACCCTAGCCGCCGCCCAAGCACCTCTTCCTCGGCGTGTCTAAACCCTAGATCGTCGAGGGCTCTCTCATAGTCCACCATACTCGCTCCGGCTTAAGGCGAAGCCTTGCGAGATCTCCCCTCTACTTCACGCCACGCCCGTTGTCTTAGGAATCGCGAGGAGAGTGCTACAACCTCCGATGCCTCTGGAACAAGGGAGAGGAAGGTCTTCGTCGAATACAACGATGTGACCGATCGGGAGCGCCGAACGAGCATACCGGAAGGATCGTCACGCGATCTTGAGATCGGCAAGTGTACGACTACATCACCCGAGAATCTGCTCTCGTTAACCGCTTTGGAATCTTCGAGGGTGAGTTCCTCTATCGATTCGTTTCTACAATCTAGTAGATAGATCTTGGCTTGTTTGTTTGTATGCAGTAGAAATTTTTTGTTTTCCATGCTACAAACCCCTACGATGCAGAGCCGTGTCTATATGTAGATCTTGACGAGTAGAACACAATGGTCATTGTGGGCGTTGATGCTTTTATTGTCGATTGCTTCTTGTGTACTTTGCATCTTGCGGTATGTTGGGATGAAGCGGCCCGGGCTAACCTTACATGACATCGTTCATGAGACTTGCTCCACGCTTGACATGCAACTTGTATTGCATAAGTGGCTTTGCGGGTGCCTGTTTCTCCTAACATAGTTAAGATCCAATTTACTACGGGTGATTAACAATACTAGTATCAATGTTGTGGTTCTTGTTCGTAAGTTAGAACGACACTTATTGGAAGCCCCAAACCACGTAAAATATGCAAAGAAAGTAGAGGCGTCTAACTTTGTTTTGCAGGGGTGTGCAGTGATGTGATATGGCCATGATTGTGATTATATATGATGTATGCAATGTTCCTTATTGTAAGTTAAGAAACCGGAAGGAGCCATATGGTTGTCTTTAAATTCTGTTAAGACCCGCGTGTCTATTCAAAGTAGTTGTAATAGTTGAAGCCGGTGGAAGACAACCATGGAGAAGCGTCATTGACCTTGATGCAATGCCGGTGATGATGGAGATCATGTTCGTGCTAGAAGATGGAGATCGGAAGCACAAAGAAGAAAGGCCATATCATATCACATATTATGAATTGCATGTGATGTTAATCCTTTATGCATCTTGTATTGCTTAGTAGACGACGGTAGCATTATAAGATGATCCCTCATGCACATGAATTTCAAATCATAAAGTGTTCACCCTTAGTTAGCACCGTTGCTAAAGCTTGTTGTTTCGAAACACCACGTGATGATCGGGTGTGCTAGATTCTGCAAGTGTATACAACGTGAGCAAGCCAGATTTGCTCATGCAGAAACTAAGGTTTGATCTTGACGAGCCTAGCATGTACATACATGGTCTCAGGAACACGGATCACCGAAAGGTAAAGCATGAGTCATATAGTAGATATGATGAACATGTTGATTGTTCGCCATTGAAGCTACATCAACTCTCGTGATGATCGGTTTTGATGTGGTGGATTTGGTTCATGTGATCACTAAAACAATGTGAGGGATGTTGTTTTGAGTGGGAGTTCACCTAGATTAATTTAATTATTAATTAGAACTCAATTTATCATAAATTAAATCAAAGTGAATTTGCATAGTTGTTGTAGTCATTGGCATCCGTTTAACACCCTGCGTTTAGTTATAATTGAGATGATAGAACTATAGAATTCTGGTTAGTTACTTTACGAACTGGTATCGTATTGTTTTTGAAGTGTTAATCTAAAGTTTAAAAGTCCTATTGCAAACTTTCAGTAAGTTCCAGTTACTCCATGAAGTTTAATAATTAGTATTAAAACAAGAGTGACAATTCCAAGAGTTAGTGTATGAGTATCATGTTTGTCTCCATGATTCTTGATATTCAAAGAACTGTCTTAATATCAACGTTATCTAGGATCTGAAAGAGTTATTTCAGAAACCATGATGTGTGGAAGATATTGTGATATCTGAAATGAAGTTTTGGTTGCAACATGATAGAGTATAATATGGCAAAAGTCGTGTTCTCATATTTGATGAGAATTTGCAAAAGGTTGGAGACACTAGTTGTCCTAATCCTCCAAAAGGTTTTGGAGAGCAACATTATACTCGCAATTCACCGTTACAAGCTAAAAGTAGCTTGATCATGGATAAATCCATGATGAGGGTGAATATTTGATGTAGGTAAAATGTTTACTACACCAAGAGATTACTAAAGAAAGGAATTTGAAAGAACACCAAACATTTGATGATGGTAATCTACTTCAAAGTGCAAGTCCAAAGACATTAGTATTTAACTATACACGCTTTGGACTATGTGTCATATGTATGACCCCACTATTGATGTTGATAGATTCTTTCAAACAGAAAATAAATACTGAAAGAGATCTCATAAATATATGGCAGAAAAGAAAAGACTAGAATTGTTCAGTTTAGGTATATAGATGATATACATGTTATGGCTATATTCTTTGCTTATTAAACAATGTGGTTCTTAAGTATTTTATACTGAATTTGTTGGTGTGAATCGTCATACGAAACAACACAATTCATGAACTACAATGGCCTAAGTAACTAGCAAAAGAATATGTGATGATGTTCATCGAGAACAAATAAAAGGTTATTGTGTTGCTCGTTAAACGTCAAAGCTTACCTTCAAGATTTGTTTTATCAGGTATTATGAGAACAAAAGGGTTGTTCAAATAATTGCCGTAATCCATAAAAGATGGATGATTCACAAATTTCGTTGGAGAAATCACATCCATAAAACTAGTGCTAAAAATGTCGAAAGACAAATTGATTGAAAGATCACTTAGGAAGTGACATCGCCGTTTAAATTATATTGGAAAGAAAACATGAAGAAACTCCATGTGGATGGAATTTTGGAGTCTTTTGATTTTTGATCACATGACACTTGTGAAACTTTCCCAGAGATAATTAAAACTTCGTTCGTAGGCCAAAAGGGAACGAATGACTAGATTATTGGAACTTGTACATATTGTTGTACGAGGTCCATTATGTGTAGTCAAGAGCGATGGATTTCAACTTCATATGCTTTCTCCGAAAATTTGAATGAATATATGAATATTTACTTAATAAGGATGAAGTGTGAAATATTTGAAAAGTTCAAAGACTTTCAAGATGAAGTGCAAAATCATTGTAACAAGAATATAAATAGTTTATGATAAGATCATAAAGGAAGATATTTGAGTTACAAGTTTAGCATAATACCTCAGATTTACGGAGTCGTTATGTGGATTTGCATTTTCGAAACACCATAAGAGTATGGAGCATTCAAGATATGTAATTAAACCTTGTTTGACATGGTAAGATCAAAGGTATAATTCATAAAACTGCCATTATATTTTAAAGATTAAAAGCTTTAGAGACTACCGTTTTTCCACTGAAAAGAGCTTCATCATAATCCGTTGAAATGACACCATATAAAGTTATTGTTTGGGATAAAACCCAAGTAGTCCTTTCTTAAAACATTGGTATGCTATGCATAAGAAAGATGTGTGCAACCAAAGTCGGATGAACTGTCTTTGTATGTTATTTGAATAAGCTAAGTAATCCTCCATAAACAGGAGACAAAAGTGTTTGTTGCTTAGAACGTCAAGTTTCTTTGAGAAGGAATTTTTCGTGAAAAGTTAAGTGGGAGGACAATAGAACTTTGATAAGGTTAAAAGAACCTTAGCTATATGTGCAAAGTTGCGCAGCGCCGAAAAGTGTTCCGGAGGTAGCAACAATGCTCATGGCTCACGTACCTCAAAGGTTGTCGTCACGGAGATCCAAGTTCCTATTGAAACAAGTAGGTCGGATAAACAATCGAATACCAAGATTTGAGAGTTAAATCATTATTTGACAATAATGATCCGACTACATGCAAAGAAGCGATGATGAGCCCTGACTCCGTCAAATGGCTTGAAGCCATAAAATCCGTGATAGTTCCATGCATGAGAAATCAAGTTTTGAACTTGAAGGACCCTCGAGAAAGGTGTAAGACCTTACAATTGTGTTTGGATCTATAAAAGAAATAGACATGTGTCACATCCCAAGATTTTCCAAATCTTGTAATGTGAAAATAAATTAATAAATAAAACTTTGTTTAATTTTCAGAACCAGAAGAAACTTTTTGAATTCAATTGGAACTCCAAACCCATTTGAATTAAAATAAAGATAAACATTTAATAAAAGGAAAATAAAAACATTTGGAAATACAAATGAAAAGATTTGTTTTCAAATGAAATAGAAGTTTTATAAATAAAGATTATTAAATAAAGGAAAATTAAACCTTGACCAAACTCTTGGAATTAAAACATTTTATTCTAAATAAATTTAGCAAAGGTTTACTTGAAATAAATTATTATCCAATTTTATTTAAATAAGAAGTTTTACCAATTTAATTTAAACATCAAAGCTATTTAAGCCTTACCAAAAACCCATACCAAGTGGAGTACAATAGATCCTAAAAGGAATCAAAAGTATAAACAAATAATAAATAAGTTTTCATAAATTGGAATCACCAAGTTTGGATCTCTAAATAAAAAGATATGGATTTCATAAGACAAAGATGGAAATATTAATAAAGAATATTTACATACCAAATCAAATCTTGGCCTAATCCATGAAGTAAATGGAGTGATGATTAATCCCAATTCAAATAAAAATATGAAATAAAGAATATTCCAAATAAAATAAAATGGAAATAACCATTCTATCCCTATATTAAATAAGGACAAATCTCTAAATAAAATACATGAGAAAATGATATTTGGAATTAAAACAATTACCCAATCTTATATGATTAATAAATCACTTTGGAATACTTTCCAAATAATTCAATATGAATTATTTGAACCAAATAAACAAATCCTAAATGGATTATTATTTAAGGACCATTCATTTAATTATAAATGGAACCTAAAATAAAAGGTTATTTTATTTTAAAACAAGATTTCAAGCATCCTTATTTTCAAATAAAACCTCTGGTTTGATTATAATTAGATTTCAAATGGAAATTTTATTAATAAAAATCAAACCCTATTTTATTAAATAACTAGTGATCCATTTTATTTAACTATTAATGGACCCTAAAATAAATAAGGATATTATTTATTTTGGAAAATTGGTTTATGTTGATGCCCAGAAACAACATTACAAGTTCAAGGTTTGCTGAATGATTGTTTGGATTTGATTTGAGTGTGAATTGTTTGTTTGGAAATTCAAAACAGAAATTGAAATTAGAAAAGGAAAAAGAAAACAGACAGGAAATAAAAATAAAGCAGCCCAGCCGGCCCAGCCCAACTACCCCAGCCCACTAAGCCAATCCAGCCCAGCTCCCCTCTACCCGCAGAAAACGATCCAAACCAAAAATCTTACCCACAGAACCAATGATTGGTGGACCTCCCCTCGTTTCTTTTTCCCACTGACCAGTGGACCCCACACAGCCCTCCTTCTCCTTCCTCGCGCGACGACCACGCCTTCTCCCTCGCTGCCGTTGCTGCTTTGATTTCGCGGAATCAATACGCTCTAATGCCGAGCCTTTACCTCACTTTGATCACACGGATAGAAACGCCCAAGCCTCCTCTATAAGTTCCCTCTGACACCCCAAGCTGGCACGCCTTAGACCGCCCCCAATTTCTCCTCGAAGTCCCTGTCTCCGACGATGTTCGATAACGATTCCGACGATACGACACTACCGAGCCTCTTTGATCACCTGACAGCTTCCCACTCCGGACCTTCCTCCCGTACCATCCACTTGACCGCGGAAACCTCGAGCCTCGCCAACGACAACATCTGGCCGCGCGCGTCACTTTACTCCGTGAGTCTTCCGGGTAACATCGACCGCCCGTCCGTCTCAATGTTGCACATACTCGCCTTCCGCCTCTGAACCTAATCGTACCCTCCGTTTGTTTTAGGCGCTTCCTATCCAAGTCCACGACGAACAAGCGACCTCGCAACTCCGGTGAGTATCCGATGGTTTTAAATCGCCTTTTCCACTCTAGTTCACCGCACAACATTGCCTTGATCTCACGCGTCGGCCACCTTCTGTTTCGCTTTAGGGTGGTCTCCGGCGTCCTCGACCACGACCAGAGCCGCCACCGCGGTAACAACTCCGGCGAGATTTCCGACGCAGTCGCCCGAGCCACCGACCACGGCGTGCTTCACCACAGCCCGCGACCTCGGTGAGCTTTCCCCTCTCGTTTACATCTGTTTCGCCAAAGACCGCCGTAGTCCGTCGCCGCCGTTAGCCATCGCCGCTGCGAATGCCGAATGAACAGCGAACACCGTAGGATCTGGATCCATGGTGAGATAGAGCGACTTAAGCGCGAAGAGGTACTCGATCTGAGCCATTCGATTTAACTAGATCCAACGCGCAGGCGTGATCCGCGTGAACCGTACCGTCGAATGGAAGCGTCGCGTGTCATCTGTTTGTTAAAAATAGAAATTGAAATCAGATTTTGATGCTATCTTCAAACACTTGTAACTTTCAAACCATACGTCCAAATTTGACAAATTTTATATCAAAAGATTCAGGAGAACAAGACCTAACCAACCCTACCCTTAGTTTAGCAAATAGTAACTGGTAGCTTGTATGAATTTGCAGATTCTTTTGTGTACTTGCTAACATTAGAAAAATCATTTAAAAATGAATTTTGAGATCAAACCTTTGCCAATTGGTTTATTGTGACCCTACTGACCCTAGGAACCAACCCATAATATTAAAAATGATTTTTGTGAAATTTAAGTTGAATTATTTAACTTAGCCATTTTCTAGCCAAATAAAAAGAATAGTTTTATTTATGAAAATGTGTATGGAAGGAAAACTTGAAATAATAATTTGGACCAAACCTACTGACCCAAAAACACCAAGTTTGGCAATAGCAACTCATTTGGTGAACCCTATGGACTAATGCCTTAATAAAAATATTTCTACACCACATAAAATAACACTTTGTTTTGAAAATGGTTTTAAAGTGAAACCTTTTGCAAATGACTTAGCCACTTTAGAGAATGACCATTAGATGTACCCAAATGACTATGACCCACTAAGAAACCACTTTTTCAAACAAAACAAAGCTTGGCATGCTTGCATGCACTTCTTTGACTTTGTTATTTATGTGTTGTTTTGCTTGATTGGTAGATTGAGTTTGTGCCTTGCTTGATTGATTTGTAGTAACTTGAAGAGTGTGATTGTTGCAAAGATCAAGAAGTGAACCTATACTCTACCAAAAAGGCAAGTGATGCTTCATACTTTTATCCTATTACTTTCACTATGCATTGGTGATTTCGTTAAGTAAAACTTGCATGGATTTTGCTAAAGTATAGATCTTGCTATAGGAAAATCTAGTAGATGAATCCTTAGTAGGATTTTCCTAAGTTAGAGATTCCTACTACAACCAAGCTTAGCCTAGCTAATAGAAAACATGGGTGGAATATATATTCACACTATGGAAAAATAATCTAAGTCTAAAGGACTTATGTTTTGTTTAATAAAACAATTAAGTTAATGAATCACCTGGGTGGAATGGAAAGATTGGGATATGTTGAGTGGTTACACAAGGCCAGGGACTGGTGAACCTTGTATCACACTTGTGGATGGCCACCAGAAACAAAGAGATTTGAGATGTCAAATGTTGAGAAGCTTCAAGTGCAACCACTTGGCAATATGGGCTCTGCCATGATCATATAGGTTGCAAGAACTTAGCCATATGGACAGTGGGTGGTAGTGTTTGATAGGTTGGAGCGCGTCCATATTGGTCTAAGGGAAGGCTTCTGAAAGATTTTGACTTGGGAAACCAAGTCTTGTGGGTAAAGTGCACCACCTCTGCAGAGTGTAGAATCTAAGTACTTAGCCATGTCCCTGGTAAAGGACAATTTGAGCATCAAGACATGGAAACAATCAAGAATCTCATCATTCCAATTTCTAAATAAAAACTTGTGGGTGAACAAGGGATTGTGTGTATTCTTCAATCTTTGATGGAAAGATGGCTTGATATAAGGATCTTGAAATCTTGGATTGAGGAAAATGATTTTACCAAGCACTTCAGTCTTTGACTTGTAGATGCCTCGAGAAGGATCTTGGTCTTTGATTGAGAGAAGCATTGGAAAAGTTTTTGACAAAACTATTATTTTCAAATGATAAGAAAAATCTATTTTGAGCAATGCAAGCCTCAACTCCACTTAGCCAAATGCATGTAGATGATAGATTCCACTATACTACATAGTATCACTTGCCAATACAATTCAAATGTATTGACCCTTTGTGGCTGTAACTTGTATGTTGCAGGTTTGATTGATTTTAGTGAGGATTGATTGTTTAGGATTACAAAGTCTACAACCAACATCTGCCTGTGGCACTTTGAAGATGAAGGACCCATGACTATATTTATTCAGCTGCAATGTAATGTAATAGCCATATGAGCTATGTATGATGTAATAAAATTATGTTAATCCTGGTTATAAAAGTTATAATATGACCTTTGTATCTTGATATTACATCTTAACTGTGGATGCTAGCTATTGATCCAGGGACTAGCATTGTAAACACAGGAGGACTCTACCTTAAGGTTGGGACCCTAACGGATGGTATCGAGCTTTGTGTTGCCTGTAGGATTTGTAAACCCTAGGATTGGACAAAACCCTTAGAAAAATAGGAGTGATATTTTGTTCCAAAAACTTATTTACAAAAACACTTGTAAACTCTTTCCTCAATCATTTTGGTTTCAACTCTACTTCTCTTCTACTTCAACTTGATGGAAAAACCTACCCCATGACCAAAGACTACTCTATGTGCAAAAGACTTCTTCAACTTCTTCAACTCTAATGACTTCAACATCTTCAGCATGTTCACCAAGGACTTCCAACTTGGAAACTACTAAGGACTACAAGAGAAACAAGGAAATCTTGCTCAAGATTTAGAGACTGAGGGAATGCAAAAGTTAGAAGGAGCCATCAACAACTTTGAAGTATTGTGACCAAGAGTTTTTCTCAAAAGAAACCAAGATCTCATACAAGAATAGTCAAGAAGGAAGGAAAGATCACAAGTAAACCATATAGATGGACCACCAAATTTTAACCAAGACAACACACCAACTTATGTGGTGTAACCAAAAATATTTTGTTGCCTAAGTATGTGCTTGAACCTTGTTTGAGTGAAATGTTTGGTTTGTGATTGCATGCACATTGTTTGTGTGAATTGTGATGTGTGTGATTAAGATTGACTCCTTAGAAATATCTTGCCTATTCTAATCTCCCTTCAACCCCAAACAGATGACTACCCCAAAGGACTCCAAGGTTGATGACACCAACACCAACCAAGCCGACAGCCTAGGCGAACTCATAGCAACCCAACATCAGCTGAACCAACTGACAGCTCAGTTCCTAGCCAACAATAGTAATGAAGATCCAGCACTACAAAGGTTTTTAGAGGAACAGTCCCAATTGATGCTTAAGGTGACTAATCAAATGATTAGCATGGAAGAAAACTTACCTAGAAGAGAGTATGATAGCAAGGATGAAAAGAATGTTGTTCTAGATGGAGCCCCAGCTTGCATTATTTGTGGAGACAAGGATCATACTTCCACAGAGCATGAAGGACAATGCCCAAATTGTGATGAAGATCATCCTGTTGGTGAATGCCCTACCTCTCAAGCTACTTGCTATCTTTGTGAAGGAAGTGATCATACTCCTGGCCTATGTCCTATTTATGCCATGGTAGAACAAAGGAAGCAAGAAGGATCCAAGTCTACCAAAGGGAAAGGACCACTATTACTTCCAAGCAAGACAACCCAATTCAAAGGATCAAGGAAAATCAAGAAGCCCAAGCAAGACATGAGCCTAGTACAATGTCGTAAATGTAAGGAAATGGGACACTACTCCAGTGGATGCCCAGGGAACATAAAGAATAAAGGAATTGACCAAGTGTGGTGTAACAACTGCAATGAACCAGGTCACTTTGTAGCAACTTGCCCAAAAGAGCAACGCAAAGAACTCAAGGACATTAATTGTTTCAACTGCAAGAATCCAGGACACTATGCAAGCAACTGTCCAGAAAGGATGAAGAACAAGTTGAACAAGCCTATGGAGAAGCTCAATCTTGGTCCATGAGTCAAGCATAGGAATAAAAGCAAAGGTTTAACTTAGAGAAATTCCAGGACCCAAGAAGGCCAATATGTAATTTTTGTTTAAAAAATTTTTTAAGGGTGGTAGTACCCTAGTTGTTTTGAACTTGCTTGTAACCCTAAGCTTCCCAAATCTCGGGACGAGATTTATTTTAAGGGTGGTAGCCTGTCACATCCCAAGATTTTCCAAATCTTGTAATGTGAAAATAAATTAATAAATAAAACTTTGTTTAATTTTCAGAACCAGAAGAAACTTTTTGAATTCAATTGGAACTCCAAACCCATTTGAATTAAAATAAAGATAAACATTTAATAAAAGGAAAATAAAAACATTTGGAAATACAAATGAAAAGATTTGTTTTCAAATGAAATAGAAGTTTTATAAATAAAGATTATTAAATAAAGGAAAATTAAACCTTGACCAAACTCTTGGAATTAAAACATTTTATTCTAAATAAATTTAGCAAAGGTTTACTTGAAATAAATTATTATCAATTTTATTTAAATAAGAAGTTTTACCAATTTAATTTAAACATCAAAGCTATTTAAGCCTTAAAAACACATACCAAGTGGAGTACAATAGATCCTAAAAGGAATCAAAAGTATAAACAAATAATAAATAAGTTTTCATAAATTGGAATCACCAAGTTTGGATCTCTAAATAAAAAGATA
Organism: Avena longiglumis; assembly: GCA_030063025.1. Lineage (NCBI taxonomy): Eukaryota > Viridiplantae > Streptophyta > Magnoliopsida > Poales > Poaceae > Avena > Avena longiglumis. Next base: position 556,256,712 of record CP125975.1, read on the forward strand.
TGGATTTCATAAGACAAAGATGGAAATATTAATAAAGAATATTTACATACCAAATCAAATCTTGGCCTAATCCATGAAGTAAATGGAGTGATGATTAATCCCAATTCAAATAAAAATATGAAATAAAGAATATTCCAAATAAAATAAAATGGAAATAACCATTCTATCCCTATATTAAATAAGGACAAATCTCTAAATAAAATACATGAGAAAATGATATTTGGAATTAAAACAATTACCCAATCTTATATGATTAATAAATCACTTTGGAATACTTTCCAAATAATTCAATATGAATTATTTGAACCAAATAAACAAATCCTAAATGGATTATTATTTAAGGACCATTCATTTAATTATAAATGGAACCTAAAATAAAAGGTTATTTTATTTTAAAACAAGATTTCAAGCATCCTTATTTTCAAATAAAACCTCTGGTTTGATTATAATTAGATTTCAAATGGAAATTTTATTAATAAAAATCAAACCCTATTTTATTAAATAACTAGTGATCCATTTTATTTAACTATTAATGGACCCTAAAATAAATAAGGATATTATTTATTTTGGAAAATTGGTTTATGTTGATAAATGTAACCAAAATTCAAAGTTCAAGGTTCTTTGAATGATTGTTTGGATTTGATTTGAGTGTGAATTGTTTGTTTGGAAATTCAAAACAGAAATTGAAATTAGAAAAGGAAAAAAGAAAGCAGACGGAAATAAAAATAAAGCGGCCAAATTGCCAACTACCCCACCCACTAAGCCAATCCATTGACTCCCTCTACCCATGAAACGATCCAAACCAAAAATCTTACCCAGAACCAATGACCGGTGGACCTCCCTCGTTTCTTTTTCCCTTGACGATGGACCCCACAACCCTCCTTCTCCTTCCTCGCGACGACCACGCCTTCTCCCTCGCCGTTGCTGCTTTGATTTCAGCGGAATCAATACGCCTCTGCCGAGCCTTTACCTCACTTTGATCACACGGATAGAAACGCCCAAGCCTCCTCTATAAGTTCCCTCGACACCCCAAGCCGTGCACTTAGACCGCCCCAATTTCTCCTCGACCGTCCTGTCTCCGACGATGTTCCGATGATTCCGACGATCGACACTACCCGAGCCTCTTTGATCACCCCGACAGCTTCCCACTCCTGGACCTTCCTCCCGTACCATCCACTTGACCCGGAAACCTCTGAGCCTCGCCAACGACAACATCTCGCCGCGCGCCTCGCCTTACTCGGCGAGTCTTCGGTAACATCGGCCGCCCGTCCGTCTCAATGTTGCACATACTCGCCTTCCTCTGAACCTAATCGTACCCTCCGTTTGTTTTAGGGCGCTTCCTATCCAAGTCCACGACGAGCACCGACGACCTCGCAACTCCGGTGAGTATCCCGATGGTTTTCGTCCGCCTTTTCCACTCTAGTTCACACGCACAACATTGCCTTGATCTCACGCGTCTGACCGCACCTCTGTTTCGCTTTAGGGTGGTCTCCAGCGACGTCCTCGACCACGACCAGAGCCGCCGTCGCCAGTAACAACTCCGGCGAGAGATTCGTCCCGACGCAGTGCGCCCCGAGCCACACTGACCACACGACGTGCTTCACCACAGCCCCGCGACCTCGGTGAGCTTTCCCCTCCTCGTTTTACATCCTGTTTCGCCAAAGTAGTCTGACCGTCGCCGCCGTTAGCCATCGCCGGCGCCGCTCGCGAATGGCCGAGCAAGCGAACACCGTAGGATGCAGATCCACTGGCTGAGATAGAACGACTTAAGCCGCGAAGAGGTACTCGATCTGAGCCATTCGATTTAACTAGATCCAACGCACCAGAGCGTGATCCGCGTGAACCGATGCGTCGAATGGAAGCGTGCAGCGTGTCATCTGTTTGTTAAAAATAAATTGAAATCAGATTTTGATGCTATCTTCAAACACTTGTAACTTTCAAACCATACGTCCAAATTTGACAAATTTTATATCAAAAGATTCAGGAGAACAAGACCTAACCAACCCTACCCTTAGTTTAGCAAATAGTAACTGGTAGCTTGTATGAATTTGCAGATTCTTTTGTGTACTTGCTAACATTAGAAAAATCATTTAAAATGAATTTTGAGATCAAACCTTTGCCAATTGGTTTATTGTGACCCTACTGACCCTAGGAACCAACCCATAATATTAAAAATGATTTTTGTGAAATTTAAGTTGAATTATTTAACTTAGCCATTTTCTAGCCAAATAAAAAGAATAGTTTTATTTATGAAAATGTGTATGGAAGGAAAACTTGAAATTATAATTTGGACCAAACCTACTGACCCAAAAACACCAAGTTTGGCAATAGCAACTCATTTGGTGAACCCTATGGACTAATGCCTTAATAAAAATATTTCTACACCACATAAAATAACACTTTGTTTTGAAAATGGTTTTAAAGTGAAACCTTTTGCAAATGACTTAGCCACTTTAGAGAATGACCATTAGATGTACCCAAATGACTATGACCCACTAAGAACCACTTTTCAAACAAAACAAAGCTTGGCATGCTTGCATGCACTTCTTTGACTTTGTTATTTATGTGTGTTGTTTGCTTGATTGGTAGATTGAGTTTGTGCCTTGCTTGATTGATTTGTAGTAACTTGAAGAGTGTGATTGTTGCAAAGATCAAGAAGTGAACCTATACTCTACCAAAAGGCAAGTGATGCTTCATACTTTTATCCTATTACTTTCACTATGCATTGGTGATTTCGTTAAGTAAAACTTGCATGGATTTTGCTAAAGTATAGATCTTGCTATAGGAAAATCTAGTAGATGAATCCTTAGTAGGATTTTCCTAAGTTAGAGATTCCTACTACAACCAAGCTTAGCCTAGCTAATAGAAAACATGGGTGGAATATATATTCACACTATGGAAAAATAATCTAAGTCTAAAGGACTTATGTTTTGTTTAATAAAACAATTAAGTTAATGAATCACCTGGGTGGAATGGAAAGATTGGGATATGTTGAGTGGTTACACAAGGCCAGGGACTGGTGAACCTTGTGTATCACACTTGTGGATGGCCACCCAGGAAACAAAGAGATTTGAGATGTCAAATGTTGAGAAGCTTCAAGTGCAACCACTTGGCAATATGGGCTCTGCCATGATCATATAGGTTGCAAGAACTTAGCCATATGGACAGTGGGTGGTAGTGTTTGATAGGTTGGAGCGCGTCCATATTGGTCTAAGGAAGGCTTCGAAAGATTTTGACTTGGGAAACCAAGTCTTGTGGGTAAAGTGCACCACCTCTGCAGTGTAGAATCTAAGTACTTAGCCATGTCCCCGGTAAAGGACAATTTGAGCATCAAGACATGGAAACAATCAAGAATCTCATCATTCCAATTTCTAAATAAAAACTTGTGGGTGAACAAGGGATTGTGTGTATTCTTCAATCTTTGATGGAAAGATGGCTTGATATAAGGATCTTGAGATCTTGGATTGAGGAAAATGATTTTACCAAGCACTGCAGTCTTTGACTTGTAGATGCCTCGAGAAGGATCTTGGTCTTTGATTGAGAGAAGCATTGGAAAAGTTTTTGACAAAACTATTATTTTTCAAATGATAAGAAAAATCTATTTTGAGCAATGCAAGCCTCAACTCCACTTAGCCAAATGCATGTAGATGATAGATTCCACTATACTACATAGTATCACTTGCCAATACAATTCAAATGTATTGACCCTTTGTGGCTGTAACTTGTATGTTGCAGGTTTGATTGATTTTAGTGAGGATTGATTGTTTAGGATTACAAAGTCTACAACCAACATCTGCCTGTGGCACTTTGAAGATGAAGGACCCATGACTATATTTATTCCGCTGCAATGTAATGTAATAGCCATATGAGCTATGTATGATGTAATAAAATTATGTTAATCCTGGTTATAAAAGTTATAATATGACCTTTGTATCTTGATATTACATCTTAACTGTGGATGCTAGCTATTGATCCAGGGACTAGCATTGTAAAACACAGGAGGACTCTACCTTAACAGGTTGGGACCCTAACAACATGGATGTTGCACATCTATGAAATAGTCGACATGTTGGGAAAGAGTTCACAACAATGTTCAAGGTTTGACTATGACAAGATTTGATCTTTCATAGTGATATTTAGTCTAGACGGATTAATGTAGCAACCACGACATATAATTTTGTTATGTGTTGGATAAACAAAACAAATTCTTCTAATAGAAGCGTTACCTAGGATGTGTGCATGACACGGTCCAAAGGATTTTGTTAATTCAATGGATGCTAAATGCATATGCAAACTTCAATGGTTGAAGTAAGCATCGCGGAGTTGGAATCTTCACAATGATGAAATTGTTAAAAGAGTTTAAATTCATCAGAGACAATGAAGATGCTTGCGTTTGCAAGAAATTAAGTGGGAGCGCTAAGACATGTTTCTAATACGTTATGTGGAAGACATATTGTTGATTGGAAATGATGTATATTTTATTAACACATATTAAGAATTTCATCTCGATGAAAGGCTTAGGCAAAACCCAAATATTTGGCATCAATAGACGCTAATTTGGTTGTGCCAAAAGTACATAGATGATATATTGAATGAGTTCAATATAGAAACTACAAGAAAGGTTCTTGTTGCACAGAAAGGATTGAATGAGTTCAATATTGATGATATATTCAAGTGTATTGACACAGGGTAAGTGAAACAAAGATTCAAGTATAGATTGATACTTGATGTATGAAATCACAAAGAGTATTTATATCAATCATATTGTGATATGTACAAATCCAGATATGTCCTATGCTCTAAATGTTATGAGCATATACCAGAATGATTCATAAGATGATGATTGGATAATAGTAAGAATATTCTTATGATCTTTTGGAAGAACTAAGAGTATATTATTTGTAGAAGTGACAAATAGATGGTTAGTTCATTGTAAATGAATTACATTGATACTAGTTTTGTCACAAAGTACAAATTAAGATTATATCAATCTAAACTAAGGGTGGCACAATATAATGGAAAGTAAAGTTCCATAATGGATTTGGATGAGTTCCAAAGTTAAGACATTGTGACAGATACTACAACAAAAGGCTAAGTATATGACTGCTATAATAGCAGCTAAAGAGGGCATTTGTGTCAAGTAGTTTGTTATCAAACTAGGTGTAGTTCACAGAGGGATAATACTATGAAGATATATTGTACGACAATATTATCAACATGTTTTAACCCCAAAGAACTAAAGGTCACACCAAAGGACCAAATTTGTGCGAAGCCATCTCATTAGAGAATGAGTGATGCGTAGAGACGCAAATACATGCAATTACACACGGACCTGAAAGTGTCAGATCCGGAGATCAGTTGACCACTAGCAATCGTGTACATACAACACCGGAAAGCCATAGGTGTTGAATACACAAAGGTTTGAAACTAGATTATTGACTCTAGTGCAAGTGGGAGACTGTTGGAGATATGCCCAAGAGGCAATAATAAAGTGGTTATTATCATATCTTCATACTTATGATAAATGTTTACATACCATGCTATAATTGTATTAAACAGAAACATTAATACTTGTGTGATTTGTAAACATAAAAGAGTCCCTAGTAAAGCCTCTTGTTAAACTAGCTTGTTGGTTAATATATGATCATGGTTTCCTGATCATGAACATAGAGATTTTATTAACAACAGGGTCATATCATTAGGAGAATGATGTGATGGACATACTCCTGTAGATAAGCGTAGCATAAAGATCAAGTCATTTTAATAGTTCAATTGCTATATGCTTTCTGATACATAGTAACCTAATTCCTTCGACCATGAGATCATGCATATCACCTTTACCGAATGGATGCTTTGATGACATCAAACACCACACCGTAACTGGGTGGCTATAAAGGTGGCATTGAGAGTTCGGAAAGTATTGGTTGAGACACATGGATCAAGAATGGGATTTGTCCATCCATATGACAGATAGATATACTCTGGGCCCTCTCGGTGGAATGTCATCCAATTAGCTTGCAAGCATGTGACTGGCTCACAAGGGATCACATACCACGGGAACGAGAAAAGAGTACTTATCGATGCGAGGTTGAACTAGGTATGCGAGAGATCGAGGCGATCAAAACCTCGGATAAGTAAACTATCGTGAGACAAAGGAAATTGGTATCGTATGTAAGTGGTTCATTAGATCGCAAAGTAATCATAGAAATATGTAGAGCCATATGAATTTCGATTCCTCTATTGGTTATTGATCGGAGAAGTGTCTCGATCATGTCCGCATAATTCATGAACCGTAGGGAGACACACTTAAGGATTCAATGTTGTTGAGTAGTTATGGAATGATGAGTAAGAGACCGAATGTTGTTCGGAGTCTCGGATGGGATCCGGGATATCACGAGGAGATCCGGAATGATCCGGAGAATAAGATTCATATAAGGAAAGTCCCGTTTCGGAGTTGGGGAATGATTCCGGTGTTTTCATCGGGAATGTTCTAGAAGGTTCGGAATGTCGGCCAGACTCGGAGGAAGGGTACATGAATGTGTTATATCAAGTTAGTATGATTGCATTATGTACTAGGTGTCTTCGCTGTCCAAAATAAAGGGTTTATTCAAATCCTAGTCTGAAAAAGTCAAACGGCTAGTTTGAAAAGTCAAACGGCAGTTTTTGGAAAGAGGAGGAGGAAGTTTGAAACCGAGTTGGGGAGGAGTTCCCTCCTCCAACCGGCGGCCCACTTCCAAGCCGAGTTGGGGAGGGACTCCCCTCCCCTTGGCCGCACCTCCCACCTATAAAAGGAGGGGCGGGGCTGCCCCTCCTAACACACAAGATCCTCTCCTCTAAAACCCTAATTTGGTGCCGCCACCTCCTAGGGCTAACCTTGGCGCCGACTTGGGCAAGACCCAAACCCTAGTCGTCGCCCAAGCACCTATTCCTCGGCATGTCTAAACCCTAGATCATCGAGGGCTCTCTCATAGTCCACCATACTCGCTCCGGCTTAAGGCGAAGCCCTGCGAGATCTCCCTCTACTTAGGTACCACGCGTTGTCTTCTAGGAATCGCGAGAAAGTGCTACAACCTCTGCTGGCTGCTGGAACAAGGAGAGGAAGGTCTTCGTCAGTCGAGCGATGTGACCGACTGCGGGAGGCGCTGGAGCCTTGTGCCGGAAGGATCGTCTACGCGATCTTGAGATCGGCAAGTGTACGACTACATCACCCACGAGAATCTGCTCTCGTTAACCGCTTTGGAATCTTCGAGGGTGAGTTCCTCTATCGACTCGTTGCTACAATCTAGTAGATAGATCTTGGCTTGTTTGTTTGTATTCGGTAGAATTTTTTTGTTTTCCATGCTACGAACCCCTACAGAGACCTCACAACACAAACTCAAGACTTTGCCCCAACGAATCAGTGAGGTTGTCAAGCTCATCAGTTTGCTGTAATAAAGGATTAAACATATGGTGTGGAAGGTAATGGTTTGTAGCAAGTAAACAAGTAACAGTGGAGGATGTATCAATGGTAAAGATTGGACCGGGGTCCATAGTTCACTAGAGGTGCTCTCCTTAGATAAACAACATGGCATGAAGGGTAAACAAATTACAGCAGGGCAATTGATAGGAACTGAGCAAGGCATAACAATGAAATTACTAGTAAGAAAGATCCTATGAGATTTGATTGGGCAATACAACAAGATACATAGACCGCCATCCAACTGCATCTATGACTAGAAGTCCACCTTCAGGTTATCATCCGAATCCCCTCCAGTATTAAGTTGCAAGCAATAGACAACTGCTTTAAGCAAAGTGTGTAAGGTAAACAGTCCATATGTTCCATGAACAAGAGACCTCTGTTTTCTGCCTAGTAGCAATAGCACATCTATAATCGAAGAGATTATTGTCACTTCCCTTGGAAACTAGAGGCATGAACCCACTATCGAGCATAAATAGCCCCTCTTGGAGTCACTAGCAACTACTTGACCAAGATAGCTACTAACAACGAAGAGCATGCAAGATCACAAACAACACAGACATGATAGAATCATAAAGACAAAACCATTAATTAAACCAACATAATAATCTCAATATCCATCGGATCCCCGCAAACACAACATGCATGATTACAAATAGATTAGATCTTGATCATGAACGGAGCTCTCAAGATCTATACATGAAAGCACAAAGGAGGAGATACAACCATCTAGCTACTACATGGACCCATAGTCCAAGGTGGAACTACTCACGCATCATACCAGAGAGAAGGCCTCGGGATAATCCCCTCACGTGAGTCTTGGGAAGAACAGATCCCCAATCTAGGGACGATGGTGGCGGTGGCTACAGACGGTTTCGTAGAGATTTGATCGGGTGCTTAAGATTTCTGCTTTAGGGAATTCTTATAGGCGAAGGGGGAGGCCGAGGCGGTGGCCAGGGGGCCCACACCCTGCCTAGGCGCGGGGCAGGGCCCACCCGCGCCTAGGGGGGTCTGGGTGCCCTGACACCCCTCTCTGTCTCCCCTCTAGAGTTATTGTTCCTCACAGAAAGTAATTGACTTTGACATTTGTCTCGTCCAATTCCAAGAATATTTATTTACTAGCTTTTCTGAAACCAAAAATAGCAGAAAACATGCATCTGGCACTATGATCACTTGTTAATAGGTTAGTACCAGAAAACATGTAAAAAGCACCTCAAAGTGTAGACAAAGCAAAGCAAAGTAGATACTAACAAGCATGGAACATCAAAAATTATAGATACATTTCCGACGTATCAACAGGGTGCCATGAAGAACTTTAGATCCCCCCGATCTAGGGACGATGGTGGTGGCGGCTACAGATGGTTTCGTGGAATTTTGATCGGGTGCCTAGGGTTTCTGCATCAGGGGCTTCTTATAGGCGAAGAGGGAGGCCAAAGGGGTGCCCGAGGCGGCTGCACCCCCCAGGCGCGGGGTGGTCCCATCCGCGCGGTCAGGGGCGTGGCCCCCTCGAGGCTCTCCTCTGTCTCGTACTCTGGCTTCGTGTTGCCCATGGTAAAATTTTAACTTTGTCTTTTGTTCCGTCCAATTCCGAGAATATTGATTTTCCACCTCTCTGGAACCAAAAACAGAAGAAAACAGGCAACTGGCACTACGGCAACTTGTTAATAGGTTAGTTCCAGAAAACATATAAAAACACCTCAAAGTGTAGGCAAAGCAAAGTAGATACTAAACAAGCATGGAACATCAAAAATTATAGATACGTTTCCGACGTATCAAGCATCCCCAATATTAACTCATGCCCGTCCTCGAGTAAGTAAGTGATAAAAGAATAATTTTTGAGGTGACATGCACCATCAAAACCAAGATCAAACCATTTGAAAGCATTGGAAGCTGGGATCAAAGAACTCTAAATATGTGCATGAAAGATGGAGTTCTAACAGTAAGACAAAAGTAACTATGCATGCAACATGAAAGGCTACAAACAAAGATCATGCATAACATGCATTGAAAAACGTTTGTTTGGTTCACATACAGAAAACATGGCATAGTGACAATCATCTTGTCCCTCATAGAGTAGCAAATAGATGCATAGGACACCTTCAATGTTCATAAGAGTGACTAGATACAAATAGCACAAAAGTAATATCACAATATGCATCAATCAATAAGTTTTGGGACACGACACATAGAACTAAGAATGGCAACTATGCTCTCTTAATGGTGCCTAAAGGTAGAAGGTGGAGACTCAATATAATAGTGGAAGAAAGGCCCTTCATAAAGGAAAGCAGGGATTTAAAGTTTCAAAAAGAGCTTCCAAAAATTATGGTACTTGTTAGATTTGAGCCCTCATTGCTCCTATCATAAGCTTCTTGAAGTGATTAGGGTTAAAGTGAACAAACTATGGAGTATATGATTGCCAAAGTATAAGTTGGAAATCTCATGTCCCTTGAATACGAGGGCCACACCTCATGCTACTCAACTTTAGTCACATGTAAGTTCTTGTCATAGTAAGTACATGCGTATCATAGAGAACCGCCAAAGGGGTACCCCTTGCACATGGTACAGGAGCTATCACATAACCAAAATGACAAGGCAAGCAGATAATGAGCATCTCAGCGATTTTTTATTTACTATTTGCATAGCTTTTTATTGAGGATGCTTCATAGATAGCTCTTTATGGTGATGCTGCAAGTTTCCACCATGATTAGGCATGGTTTAGGCTAGCGACTCAGGCGTTTCTCTAACACAAAATACATAACTCCATAGACTTACAGGATCCCTCTTTATTTCACACCGGTGACATCCATAGACAAAAGAGCATGATATCAACTATGTACAAAGTACAAGTGTAGTGTTGAAAACGTTCCCCATCATAGCATGGTTCTGGAAATTCCAACGTATAAGTGCAAGAATATACAACATAGACGACACACTGGTTCAAGTTTATTAGGGGCAAAGAATATAAAGTGTGCCATCAAGTTTGTGAGGGCTTTAATCACTAAGTTTTCACATAACAAAATATTTTTTAATTGGAAGATAGCTGAAAACAAGAATATACTTGGAATGGTGTAACACACCATGCATAGGAATTTATAGTGGACACTTCGGAATAACTGAGTTTCTTGGGAGTTGGAAGCATGAGTAGAGCTTACTCATACAAGTGGAGGCTATCAAAAGACTGGGAGCAACCAACTAAGAGAGCAATAATGGCCATAATCATGCAGAGCGACAAAACATTACTAATCAAATCATAGAGTTCTACTACAAGTCAAGGACTAAATGATCATAAAGGATATGATGACTTCTCATAGTCATAACATGGTGTGAGCATGTGCCAAGTCAACCCATACAAAGCATCAAAGGAGAATACCAATAATACTATGCTTTTGTATGCTAAAACAACGCATGATTTCTTCAAGGCACACTAAGCAATCCCAATTGTTTGGAACAAGACATGCTACAACAATAATAACTAAGCATAAGGTCAAAACAACACCTAGCATGTCATGCTAAAGTCTAAGTCACAGTCAATGCAAGCTCCTCTTGCACTTTCAAGCAAGAACTTTCTACTCCTTTCAAACACCAATCAACTTATTTGAAACAACACATCGAGAACGAGGGTCCAGACTACTTTATTCAAGCAAACTAAATAAACTAAGCAAACCAAATGAAAACTAAGACGCTCCAAGAACAACACAACAGTGCATGAAGCAATAAAAACGAAGTGTCTAGACAGATCTGAGCTTTTTTTTATGAAGAAGGGAATGCCTTGGGCATCCCCAAGCTTTGACGCTTGTACCTCTTGGATATTTCTTGGGGTGACACCGGGGTGGCATCCCCAAGCTTGAGATTTTGTCCATTCTTCATCTCATTACATCATTCTCTCTCTACACCTAAATTTTCTCATTCATACAAAACTTCACACAATCTTCATTAGCAACATTAGTGTATTCAAAAGATAAAAGACATGTGGGCTTAGCTTTGAAACAGCAAAAAATTTCACAAAAAACACAAGATACTGTGGAAACTCCTTCAAAAAGCTCAATTTTCCAAAAGAGAACTCAAAAAGGAATCAATAAGAAGCAAATGCAAATAATGGTAGAAATCTGCCAAAACAGATCAGCAGGTAGAAACCGATTTTTCGAAAATCTTCTGTTGCACAAATAAAAAAGTGTTGAACTAAAGAAAGTTAGCTAACATACTGGGGGATTTATTCGTAAATTTTCAGATTAATCCGACTTACAGAGACTCCGGACGAATTTTTATGGTGGAGGACAGAAATCTGTTTCAGGACAGCAACTCCCCAAATATTTTCTCTCTTTAGAGGTCATTCTTGGCACAAAAAGCAATCAAAAAGGATAAGGAGAGGTCATTACTGAAGTTATAACTTCCAAGACTCAAGGAAACTCTTAGGTTATCTCTCAACAAGTACTTTTCTTTAATGCCTTTAAGTTAGGCACAAGAAGCAAGAAATCAAGTATTTTCAAATGAGGAAGCATTAACATCAATACTTGCAAAATCTTCAATTATGAAAGGTATCTCATCCAAATGAGTTTTGGAGGATCCCTTCTCATCTCTATTTGGTTTACTACTTTCATCAAAAGGATTTTCAGGGACAATCCAATCAAAATTATTTTCAAAGGCCTCATGCATCCCAACAAGCTTAAAGGGTATGGGTATCTTAAATTCCTCTCTGGCTTAGTTTTATCAGAAGTACCCACAACATCTACACATGAGCCTAGCATATTGAAACGCTCAAAGACATTTTTTGGATTCCTTAGCAACATCATGGAACTCTTTGAGTAAAGTTTCAAGAATAAATTCTCTCTTTTCAGCATTCTTTTCTTATTTTAGTTTTAGAAATAAAATTTGCATCATGTGGTTAAGGCTAACAAACCTAGACTCCAACATATGAACTAAAGAAGCTGCAGCAATTTCGTAATTAGGAGCAAGTTCTGATATAGATCTATCCTCAATGTCCTCATGCTTGCTAACATGATTAAAGAATTCTTCAATATTATCTTTCCCAATTATGGAGCCACTACCTATTGAAAGGTCTTTCAGGGCAAACTTAGGGAACAACATGGTGAGCTAGAGCAAGGTGGCAACTAGAGTAGGAACTAATTTTTGTGTGTGTTTTTAATAGAGAAATCAAACCAAACTAAACTAATTTTTTTGGAGTTTTTAATAAAAAAGGCAAACAAAACCAAGCAAAAGAAACTAAGAAAACTAAAAACAAAGTAAACAGAAAGGTTGAGGAGGACTCCCCTTGTGAACACGTCTTTAGCCTCCCTGGCAACGGCGCTAGAAAAAGCCTTGATGAGTGCAGCAACACTTCGTTGGGAGACCCCAAGCAGAAGGTATAATGTAGTACAACAGGCAAGTTTTCCTCAGTAAGAAACCGAGGTTATCGAACCAGTAGGAGGAAGGAAACGTCGCAAAGGTGTTGCAAGCAACGTGGAAACATTCACTACACAAACTCAAGACTTTCCCCCAACTAACAGTGATGTTGTCAATCTCACCGGTTGCTGTAACAAAGGATTAACTGTATGGTGTGGAAGGTAATGGTGGTTTCTGACAAGTGCATAACAATGGAAGATGTATTAATGGTAAAGATTGGACCGAGGTCCATAGTTCACTAGAGGTGCTCTCCTTAGATAAACAACATGGCATGAAGGGTAAACAAATTACAGTAGGGCAATTGACAGGAACTGAGCAAGGCATAACAATGCAATACTAGACAAAAATATCCTATGAGATTCGATTGGGCAACACAACAATATACATAAACCGCCATCCAACTGCATCTATGACTAGAAGTCCACCTTCAGGTTATCATCCTAACCCCCTCCAGTATAAAGTTGCAAACAACAGACAACTGCTTTAAGAAAAGTGTGTAAGGTAAACAATCCACTTGTTCCATCAACAAGAGATCGTTGTTTTCTCCCTAGTGGCAACAACACATCTACAACCAAAGAGATTCCTGTCACTTCCCTTGGAAACTAGAGGCATGAACCCACTATCGAGCATAAATACCCCCTCTTGGAGTCACTAGCAACTACTTGGCCAAGATAGCTACTAACAACGAAGAGCATGCAAGATCATAAACAACACAGACATGATAGAATCAATAGGACAAAACCATTAATCAATCTGACATAGTAATCTCAATATCCATCGGATCCCCGCAAATACGACATGCATGATTACAAATAGATTAGATCTTGATCATGAATGGAGCTCACAAGATCTATACATGAAAGCACGAGGAGGAGACACAACCATCTAGCTACTACATGGACCCGTAGTCCAAGGTGGAACTACTCACGCTTCATACCGGTGAAGAAGGCCTTCGGGATGATCTCCCCTCCGACAGGGTGCCGTAAAGAAATTCATACCCACCGATCTAGGTATGATGGTGGCGGCGGCTACAGATGGTTTCGTGGAGTTTTGATCGGGTGCCTAGGGTTTCTACATCAGGGGCTTCTTATAGGCGAAGAGGGAGGCCGGGGGTGCTCAGGCTGCACCCCAGTGAGGTGGGCCCACCCTTGCCAGGTGTGTGTCCCCCTCGTGGCCCTCCTCCGTATCGTACTCTGGCTTCGTGTTGCCAACGGTAAAATATTGACTTTGGATTTTGTCCCGCACAATTCTGAAAATATTGATTTTCTGCCTTTCTGGAACCAAAAACATAAGAAAACAAGCAACTGGCACTGCGACAACTTGTTAATAGGTTAGTTCGAGAAAACATATAAAAACACCTCAAAGTGTAGACAAAGCAAATCAAAGCAAAGTAGATACTAAACAAGCATGGAACATCAAAAATTATAGATACGTTTCCAACGTATCACCACTGTTCGTTTGTCAACTTGGACTGCTGTTGTTGGTGCTAAGGCTATTTTGAAAAAGGCTTGGATCAGGATCAGTAACATTCCCTTAGATAAGAGGACTGAAGAAGCTGCTTACTTTGCTGGTTCGTTAGTGGGAGTGTCTCTAGATTTGGATATTTCAACTCTGAACAAACCTGAGTTTGTAAAAGTTCTAGTGGGATGCAGAGATATTGAGCAGATTCCTGTTAGTGCTGAAGCTTGCTTAGGGGACAATTTCTATGAAGTTGACAAGGTCTTGGTTGCAGGGCCTCCTAAAGCAGCAAAAACTCTGACTTCTGGTGCTGGTGGTGCTCCTTCACCAAAAAGGGCTAGAGTTGAAAATAGCTTGACTCCCTCTACTACTGATGTTGCTTCTAAAGATCAAAATTATGGATGCAAGACTGACTCGGTGAGGCAACATGCTGTAGTTGAAACCATTCAAGAGGAAAATGAGAAGGAGAATGTCCAGTGTTCTGATGATGACAGTGCTGGTGGAAATGAGTTGTTGATTGAGACTTTGGCTAGAGAGCATGGTTTATTCTCTGGTACGCCCCTTCACATGCAAACAAATGGCTTATTCCTTTTGTTCCTACTTTGATTCATCAACCTGTATGTGATGCTGGTCAAGCGAATGTTGCTCTTTCCTCGGCTGTTTGGCCATCTCTTCTAGTTATTACTGATGTTTCTGGGGATTCTGATTCTCCTGCAAAAGGTTCCTCAAGCTATCTGGTACAATCACCTGATAGTACTAATTTGGAAGGTGTGTCATCTGAGGTGAGGGAGGGTGTGTCATCTGAAGTGAGGATGAATGCTCCAAATGAGGATAGATTCAGTGAACGGTTGCAGAATCAATCCACTGCTCATGGCATGGACAAAGTGGCAACAATATCCAGAAAGAGAAACCTTGAAGGTAATCATGATAAACCTCCTAACCCACTTGCAACTAATTCTTTTGCTGTTCTCTCTGAGAATGAACTCATGCTTAGAGATTCCTTAATGGGTGTTGATTTCCCTGATAATAATTTTACTCATATTAATCTTCTAAGAGAACTTGAAATTGCTAGGAGTAACCTCTGTGAAAAAATGATATGGCATCCTCTTCAAATTATCACTTACTTTTTATTGAAAATAATCATGGTGACAGTACACTTTTATCCATGGATTGGGAAAATTCTTCAGATGGCGAGGATGCTTCCTCCACTGTTTTGTGGAAAGCAGGAAAAAAAGAGCTGCCAGGAGAAAATCCATTGTGTCTGTCTCTAGGCCTATGACTAGAAGTCAGAAGAAAAACCTAACTGTTCATGGCAGTACTCCAAATCCTGCTGGTAGGGCTGTCAGAGAAAAGAAAAAACCTAATCGTTTTAAATGAAAGGTGTTTTTTAAATAGTAGAGGTGTGGGGAAAAAAGGTGCTGCCTCCTGCCTTAATGATTTGATGAGAGATTATTCCCTTGATTTCATTGGAATCCAAGAAACAATGAAAAAAGATTATAAGATGAGTTTTTTTAGGAAGCTTGATCCTCATAATTCCTATTTTTGGAAATGGACTCCTTCTATGGGTAGATCTGGTGGAATTCTTTGTGGCATCAAGATTGATTCCTTGGATGTTAATGCTGAAAAATCTGGCATATTTATGTTGCAGTTTGTTCTTTGCGATAAGGTTAAAAAATGTAATTCGAGTCTTATTATGGTGTATGGTGCTTCTCAAGATGAGCATAAAGAGGCATTTTTAACTGAGTTAGCTGCCTTTTGTCGTGGTAATCTTATGCCTTATCTTGTTGGGGGGAGATTTCAATATTCTCAGGCATGGCGGTGAAAAAATACAACTTCTGTTCCTTCTAATGCTTCTGATTTGTTCAATTCTGTTATCCATACTGACATGGTTATACCCTGCGGGTACACGACATTAGTATACCTGGTCCATCCCAAGGAAGGCCCACAAGAATATACGCGGCCTATGAAGATTTTCGGGTGGCCCAAGCCCATGGCGTCTTCGAATCCTTGGAGAGCAAGACTAGAATAGATAGAATATTCAAAGGGGCAAACCCTAACTTGTAACCGACTCGATCTATGCCCGAGACCTGCCTATCCCTATATAAAGGCTAGAAGGGCACGACAAGGAGGGCATCTTCTTCACCGCATACACACATCCACACTAGATTGCATCTGCACACCCCTGTACCTTTTGGTTCCGCCGTAATCAAGAGCAGACAAGCAGGAGTAGGGTTTTCCCTCCGGGGGCCTGAACCTGGGTAAATATCGTGTCCCCTGGTTGCTTGTCTGTTAACCGTTCCGCGATCTCCAGCACCTCCACCTTCTCCAAAACCCAAGCTCATAACAATGGGCATTGAAGAGTCGAAACCTCGTCACATACTCATGGGCTTAGGGAGATTTTTATGCATGGGAGAAAATATACTTGGGCCAATAAGCATTGTTCTCCTACTTTGGAAAAGTTGGATAGGGTTTTAATGTCCCCTGACTGAGAGGATCTTTTTCCTCTGGTCATAGTCCGGAAGCTGGTTAGGGACATTTCTGATCATAATGCTCTTCTCCTGGATACTTCTACAGGTTCTGCTATTTCTGTTAAACCTAGAGAATTTCGTTTTTATACTTCCTGGCTTGATAATGAGGAGTTCCTTCCCTTAGTTTCTGGAATTTGGAATAAACCTGTACATGATCCTGATCCTATTGATGTTTTAAACATTAAGCTTAAGTGGATCAAGAAATTTTTCAAAGGATGGGGGGCCAATCTGTTTGGCCACACTAGAAAAAAGAAATCTGAACTTAAGGAAGAATTGGCTTCCTTGGAATCTCTAGGTGAGGAGGGAGAATTGCATCCTGATCTCCATATTAGAAAAACTAAAATTTCTGTGGAGTTAATGAAAATCTATGACGAGGAAGAAAAGTTTTGGCATAAAAAAGCTCATGAGAAATGGCTCTTAGAGGGAGATTTGAATAATAGTTATTTCCACAGGGTTGCTAATGGTAGAAAAATAAATAACACTATGTTCTCTCTAAAAAATGAGGATGTAACTATTGAGGGCACTGATAATTTTTTGCACCATGCCACTGCATACTATGAAACCTTGTTTGGGCCTGCGCCTGGAAACCTGTTTCCTATGAATTTCGACATGTGGTCTAAAAATGATAAGGTGAATGCCCATGATAATGAAAGTTTAAGTCGACCTTTTTCTGAGGAGGAAATTAAACATGCTCTTTTCTCTATGGCTAGAAATAAAGTTGATGGTCCTAATGACATTCCTATTGAGTTTTATCAACATTGCTAGGAAGTTGTTAAGGGAGATATCTTGAGAATTTTTCTGCCCTTTACAATGTGTGGTGACCCAGCATACCACTGCATGTGTAGTACACTATAGTCGTGGACATGACACTAACAGAACACCGTTCCGTAAATATCACATCCCTCAGAGTGGTACAATAGAAACATTGTGGGTCCATATTACAAACATTCACACATTATTATTATTACAATACCAGAAGTTCAAGACTTCAAAAGATTCAACTTACAAACCAAAATATAAGTGTTTCAGCGGAATTTAAAAGTAACAACTCCGACTAGGAGTTGAGCTCAATAGCTTATTCTATAGAGTTCATGCTGCTCGGCTCCGTTGGTTACTACTAACTAGGGATACTTAGTTGGACTCGTTATCCTCGACACCATAGCAGATTTCGTAATCCACTCCTTCAACTCCTCCGGATAGATCAGGTTCCTCGTAGAACACATCTTCTTGGCATTCGGCTGCATACATTGGTACATCTTCGGGATCCTCAGAGTCTAATCAAGGGATCAAAGGAAAGAATGAGTAACAACGTTACCCAACAAGTTCATTATATGCAAGGTGGGAAGTTTGATGCTCTAACTACCACCTCGGATTATAAATCCTTCGCACTATGCAGTTTTGTAAATCTTTCTTCAAAGATTGATTTTATTCTGAAAAAAACTATGACAATCAGCCTTCACAGGTTGACCAGAACTTTCATGGAGTTCCTTTCCTGCCGCGTTCGTAGCTCCTTCCCGGAACAGGGAGTAACAAGTTACAATTCTTACACTCTGCAGAGGTGCGTTACTTTACCCATGCGAGATCAACTCCTTGTTGCACAACCGGGTGTACTTTCCCATCCACAATTCCATGATGTGGGTCCCAGTAGTTGGTCCAAGCCAATCACTACCCCCTTCGCGACCCCGCATGCCTCCTTTGTGTACGCCATGCCAACATAATGAATTACGGCAATGGTTTGTACAAACCGTTAGATGCCAGAACTATCGTGGGACGATGAGGGTTCCCACCCATATGCTGCATATCCTCTATGAATTACCAATTAATATGCACGCTTTGAGGATAACAACCACGACCTGCACATCCGGCTTCATGCGAGAGGAAGAAGTTACAGCTGACTTCTCTGTCCCATTCCAAATCTCATGGCTAATGCGTAATATACGGCGCTAGAATCACTGATGTCAGGGGTTATTAAGTCCCTACTTGATCATCATTGTTGCAATTAGAACTCTAAGTTCTATTGCTCCATTATATTACCACTTAGGTGTTGGAGATATGCCCTAGAGGCAATAATAAATGTAGTTATTATTATATCTTTGTGTTTATGATAAATGTTTACATTCATGCTATAATAGTATTAACAAGGAAACATTAATACTTGTGTGATTTGTAAACCTAATTTGAAGTCCCTAGTAAAGCCTATTTATAATACTAGCTTGTTGGTTAATAAATGATTGTGGTTTCCCTATCATGAACATTGAGATGTTATTAACAACAAGATCATATCGTTGGGAGAATGATATGATGGACATACTCCTATAGATAAGCGTAGCATAAAGATCAAGTCATTTTAATAGTTCAATCGCTATATGCTTTCTGATACATAGTAACCTAATTCCTTCGACCATGAGATCATGCATATCACCTTCACCGGAAGGATGCTTTGATGACATCAAACACCAAACCGTAACTGGGTGGCTATAAAGGTGGCATTGAGTGTTCGGAAAGTGTTGGTTGAGACACATGGATCAAGAGTGGGATTTGTCCATCCATATGACGGATAGATATACTCTGGGCCCTCTCGGTGAAATGTCATCCAATTAGCTTGCAAGCATGTGACTGGCTCACAAGGGATCACATATCACGGGATTGAGAAAAGAGTACTTATCAGTAACGAGGTTGAACTAGGTATGCACAGATACCGATGATCATAACCTCGGATAAGTAAACTATCGTGAGACAAAGGGAAATTGGTATCGTATGTAAGTGGTTCATTCGATCGCAAAGTAATCGTAGAAATATGTGGGAGCCATATGAATTTCCAGATTCCTCTATTGGTTATTGTTCGGAGAAGTGTCTCGATCATGTCCGCATAATTCATGAACCGTAGGGAGACACACTTAAGGATTCGACGTTGTTTGAGTAGTTATGGAATGATGAGTAAGAGACCGAATGTTGTTCGGAGTCTCGGATGGGATCCGGGATATCACGAGGAGATCCGAAATAGTCTGGAGAATAAGATTCATATAAGGAAAGTCCTGTTTCGGGGTTGGAGAATGGTTCCGGTGTTTTCATCGGGAATGTTCTATAAGGTTCCGGAATGTCCGGCACTCCGAAGGGGAAGGGTACATGAATGTTTCATACCAAGTTGGAATCATTTCATAATGTACTAGGTGTCATCGCTGAACAAAATAAAGGGTTTAATCAAATCCTAGTTTGAAAAGTCAAACGCCAATTTGAAAAGTCAAACGACAATTTTGGGAAGTGGAGGGGAAGTGGGAAACCGAGTTGGGGAGGAGTTCCTCCTCCACCGCCGGCCCACTTGGGATCCGAGTTGGGGAGGGACTCCCCTCCCTTGGCCGGCGCCTCCCACCTATAAAGGGAGGGGAAGGGCTGCCCCTCCTAGTACACAAGATCTCCACCCAA
The DNA here is from genome assembly GCA_030063025.1 of Avena longiglumis. Classification (NCBI taxonomy): domain Eukaryota; kingdom Viridiplantae; phylum Streptophyta; class Magnoliopsida; order Poales; family Poaceae; genus Avena; species Avena longiglumis. The sequence goes on from CP125975.1 coordinate 556,276,977, forward strand.
AACCCTAGCCCGGCGCCTCCACCTCCTGTTGCCGCCGCCGCCACCTAGGGCTCCCCTAGCTGCCGACTTGGGCAAGCCCCAAACCCTAGCCGCCGGCCCTAGCACCTCCTCCTTGGTGTGTCTAAACCCTAGATCACAAAGGAGCTCTCTCATAGTCCACCATACTCGCTCTGTCTTAAGGCAAAGCCCTGCGAGATCTCCCCTCTACTTCCGGTACCACGCCGTTGTGCTGCCGGAATCACGAGGAGAGTGCTACAACCTCCTGCCTTTGGAACAAGGGAGGAAGGTCTTCGTCAATCGAGCGATGTGACCATTGAGGAGCGCTTGGAACACTGTGTGGGAAGGATCGTCTATGCGATCTTGAGATCGGAAAGAGTACGACTACATCACCCACGAGAATCCGCTCTCGTTAAACACTTTGAAATCTTCAAGGGTGAGTTATTCCATCGACTCGTTGCTACAATCTAGTAGATAGATCTTGGCTTGTTTGTTTGTATGCGGTAGAATTTTTTTTGTTTTCCATGCTACGAAACCCTACAGTGGTATCAGAGCCGTGTCTATATGTAGATCTTTTGCACGAGTAGAACACAATGGTCATTGTGGGCGTTGATGCTTTTATTGTCGATTGCTTCTTGTGTACTTTTCATCTTGTGGGATGTTGGGATGAAGCGGCCCGGGCTAACCTTACATGACATCGTTCATGAGACTTGCTCCACGCTTGACATGCAACTTGTATTGCATAAGTGGCTTTATGGTGCTGTTTCTCCGGCATAGTTAAGATTCAATTTACAACGGGTGATTGTCAATACTAGTATCAATGTTGTGGTTCTTGTTCGTAAGTTAGAACGACACTTATTGAAATCCCCAAACCACGTAAAACATGCAAAGAAAGTAGAGGCGTCTAACTTTGTTTTGCAGGGGTGTGCTGTGATGTGATATGGCCATGATTGTGATTATATTTGATGTTTGCAATGTTCCTTATTGTAAGTTGGCAACCGGCAGGAGCCATATGGTTGTCTTTAATTTTGTTAAGACCCGCGTGTCTATTCAAAGTAATTGTAATAGTTGAAGCCGGTGGACGACAACCATGGAGAAGCGTCATTGACCTTGATGAAATGCCGGTGATGATGGAGATCATGTTCGTGCTTGAAGATGGAGATCGGAAGCACAAAGAAGAAAGGCCATATCATATCACATATTATGAATTGCATGTGATGTTAATCCTTTATGCATCTTGTATTGCTTAGTTAACAACAGTATCATTATAAGATGATCCCTCATGCACATGAATTTCAAGTCATAAAGTGTTCACCCTTAGTTAGCACCGTTGCTAAAGCTTGTTGTTTCGAAGAACCACATGATGATCGGGTGTGTTAGATTCCGCAAGTGTATACAACGTGAGCAAGCCAGATTTGCTCATGCGGAAACTAAGGTTTGATCTTGACGAGACTAGCATGTATAGACATGGTCTTGGAACTCGGATCACCGAAAGGTAAAGCATGAATCATATAGTAGATATGATGAACATGTCAATTGTTCGCCATTGAAGCTACATCAACTCTCGGGATGATCGGTGTTGATGTGGTGGATTTGGTTCGTGTGATCACTAAAACAATGTGAGGGATATTTTTTTGAGTGGGAGTTCACCTAGATTAATTTAACTATTAATTAGAACTCAATTTGTCATAAACTTAGTCTAAACTATTGCAAATATGTTGTATATCAATGGCGGCCCCTACCATCAATTTTAATGCGTTCCTAGAGAAAGAAAAGTTGAAAAACAATGGAAGCAACTTCGCGGATTGGTTCCGCAATTTGAGGATTGTCCTCACAGCTGGTAATTTGACCTATGTCTTTGGATGCACATTTGGGTGACCCACCTGCAGCTACTGCTACCGATGAAGTAAAGAATGTTTACCTCGCTCGGAAGACTCAGTACTCCACAGTTCAGTGTGCTATCTTGTATGGTTTAGAATCGAAGCTTCAGAAAAGGTTTGAGAATTCAGACCCACATGAAATTGTCCATGATCTCAAATTGATCTTTGAGAGTCATGCGGAAATTGAGAACTATGAGGCTTCTAAAAAGTTCTTTAACTGCAATATGGAAGAGGGCAGCTACGTCAGTGAGCATGTGCTTAAGATGTCTGGGCACACAAACAAACTTCAAAGCTTGGGTATAGTGATTCCTAATGCTTTGGGGATTTACCGTGTCCTCCAATCACTACCACCAAGTTACAAGAACTTTGTGATGAACTACAATATGCAAAACATGAACAAGCAGTTGCCAGAACTCTTTGGCATGTTGAAATCTGCAGAAGTGGAGATCAAGAAAGAGCACCAAGTGTTGATGGTCAATAAGACCACCAAATTCAAGAAAGGCAAGTCTAAGCAAAAGGGACACTTCAAGAAGGGTGGTAAGAAAGTTACCGCGATTTAAGAAGACCAAGGCTGGACCTAAGCACGATGAGTGCTTTTCTGCAAGGGAGAAGGTCCTTTGAGCGGAATTGCCCAAAGTACTTGGCGGATTTGAAGAACGGCAACATCAAGAAGAAAGGTATATCCGATATACATGTTATTGATGTGTATCTCACTAGTACTCGTAGTAGTGCAGGTATTTGATCTTGGTTCGGTTGCTCATATTTGTAACTCGAAGCAGGTCTTTGTAGAATAAACGTAAGCTAGCGAAGAGCGAGGTGACGATGCGGCGTGGGAAAGCGGATCAAAGGTTGATGTGATCGCGATTGACGCTACCTTCATCTACCATCGGGATTAGTTTTATAATTAAATAATTGTTATTTGGTGCCTGCGTTAAGCATGAACATTATATCGGGATCTTGTTTATTGCGAGACGGTTACTTGTTTATGACCGAGAATAATGTTTGTTCGATTTATATGAGTAATATGTTTTATGCACATGCACCTTTGATATATGGTCTATTCTTATTGAATCTCGATAGTGGAAATACACATATTAATAACATTGAGGCTAAACGTTTGAAATCGAGCGATAACTCGACCTATATGTGGCACTGTCGTCTTGGTCACATTGGAATGAAGCGCATGAAGAAACTCCATTCCGATGGACTTCTTGAATCACTTGATTTCGAATCACTTGAAAGATGCGAAGCATGTCTGATGGGTAAAATGACTAAGACTCCATTTTCTGGTATGATGGAGCGAGCTACGGACTTATTGGAAATCATACATACCGATGTGTGTGGTCCAATGAGTGTAGCATCGCGCGGTGGTTATCGTTATGTTCTTACCTTCACGGATGACTTGAGTAGATATGGGTATATCTATTTCATGAAACATAAGTCCGAAACTTTCGAGAAGTTTAAGGAATTTCAAAGTGAGGTAGAGAATCAACGTAACAAGAAGATTAAATTTCTACGTTCGAGTTTGGCGAGCATTTGAAGAAATGCGGAATACTTTCACAATTGACACCGCCGGGAACACCACAGCGTAATGGTGTGTCCGGACGTCGTAATCGAACTCTCTTAGATATGGTTCGTTCTATGATGTCACTTACAGATTTACCGCTATCATTTTGGGGTTATGCATTAGAAACAGCCGCATTCACTTTAAATAGGGCACCATCTAAATCCGTTGAAACGACACCGTATGAATTATGGTTTGGGAAGAAACCTAAATTGTCGTTCCTTAAAGTTTGGGGTTGCGAAGCCTATGTAAAGAAGTTACAGCTGGACAAGCTTGAACCCAAAGTGGAAAAATGCGTCTTCATAGGATACCCGAAGGAAACTATTGGGTATACCTTCTATCGTAGATCCGAAGGCAAAATCTTCGTTGCCAAGAATGGATCCTTTCTAGAGAAGGAATTTCTCTCGGAAGAAGTGACTGGAAGGAAAGTAGAACTCGACAAGGTTGTCGAACCTTCTCTCGAAATTGCGAGTAGCGCAGCACCGGAAGAAGTTCCTGTGGTGCCTGCACCAATAAGAGAGGAAGCTAATGATGATGATCATGAAACTTCGGTTGTAGTTGCTACAGAGCCTCGTAGGTCAACGAGAACTCGTACCACTCCTGATTGATATGATCCCGTTATGAGTGTCATGTTGGTGGATAACACCGACAACCCTGCGACATATGAGGAAGCGATGATGAGCCCAGATTCCAATAAATGGCAAGAAGCCATGAAATCCGAGATTGGATCCATGTATGAAAACCAAGTATGGACATTGGTGGACTTACGGGATGGCCAGAAGGCTGTCGAGAACAAATGGATTTTCAAGAAGAAAACAGATGCTGATGGTAATGTTACTGTCTATAAAGCTCGACTTGTCGCAAAAGGGTTTTGACAAATTCAAGGAGTTGACTACGATGAGACTTTCTCACCTGTAGCGAAGCTAAAGTCTGTGAGGATTATGTTAGCAATCGCTGCATATTATGATTATGAGATATGGCAGATGGATGTCAAAACATCATTCCTCAATGGAGACATTGATGAAGAGTTGTATATGATGCAACCAAAAGGTTTTGTCGATCCTAAAGATGCTAACAAGGTATGCAAACTTCAACGGTCCATCTATGGATTGAAGCAAGCATCCCGAAGTTGGAATCAACGTTTTGATAAGGTAATCAAAAGTTTTGGTTTTATACAAACTTATGGAGAAGCTTGTATTTACAAGAAAGTGAGTGGGAGCTCTGTAGCATTCTTAATACTATATGTAGATGAAATATTGTTGATTGGGAATGATGTAGACCTTCTTAATAGTGTCAAGGAATATTTGAATAATAGTTTTTCAATGAAGGATCTTGGCGAAGCAGCTTACATATTAGGAATAAAGATTTATAGAGATAGATCGAGACGCCTAATATCATTGTCACAAAGTACATATTTGGACAAAGTTCTAAAGAGGTTTGGAATGGAAGATAGCAAGAAAGGGTTCTTGCCCATGTTGCCCAATACGACCTTGAGTAAAACTCAAAGTCCGACAACGGCAGAAGATAAACAAAGGATGAGTAAGACTCCCTATGCCTCAGCCATAGGATCTCTAATGTATGCCATGCTATGTACTAGACCCGACATTGCATATGCTGTTAGTTTAACTAGCAGATATCAAAGTGATCCAGGAGTGGATCATTGGACAGCGGTCAAAAACATCCTTAAGTACTTGAGAAGAACTAAGGATATGGTTCTTTCTTATGGAGGTGATGAACAGCTTGTTGTTAATGGTTACACCAATGCTAGTTGGAACACCGATCCAGATGATTCTAAATCACAATCTGGATACGTATTTACTTTGAATGGTGCAGCAGTTAGCTGGAGGAGTGCAAAACAAAGCGTTGTGGCGAGATCTTCAACTGAATCGGAATACATGGCTGGTTCGGAGGCTTCACAAGAAGCGATATGGATGAAAGATTTCATTACAGAGCTGGGTGTGGTTCCTAGTGCGCTGGACCCAATGTCTATCTATTGTGATAACATGGGCGCCATAGCCAATGCGCAAGAACCAAGGTCACACAAGAAGATGAAGCACATCAAGCTACGTTTTCACACTATTCAAGAACATGTAAAAGATGGGAACATAAAGATTTGCAAAGTACACACAGATCTGAATGTGGCGGATCCGTTTACTAAACCTCTCCCGAGGGCAAAACATGACCAGCACCAAACTGCCATGGGTGTTCGGTATATTACCATGTAATCTAGATTAGATGACTCTAGTGCAAGTGGGAGACTGTTGGAGATATGCCCTAGAGGCAATAATAAATGTAGTTATTGAAGGGAATATGCCCTAAGAGGCAATAATAAAATGTTTATTATGTGTATTCCAATTATATGATAGATGTTTATTTTGCATGCTATAATTGTATTAATACGGAAACGTTAATACATGTGTGTTTAATAAACAAACAGAAAGTTCCTAGTTATGCCTCTCTCATAAACTAGTTCGTTGATTAACAAGATGATCACGGTTTCCTGATCATAGACATTGGATGTTGTTAATAACGAGATCACAACATTAGTGTAATGGTGTGATGAACATTCATCCGAAGTATAGCATTACGATCAAAGTCATTGAGTTTATATTGCTATAAACAAACTACAAAGTAGTCCTAATCCTTAGACCATGAGATCATGCCAATCACTAACACCGGAAGAGTTTCTTGTTGACATCAAACGTCACTCCGTAACTGGGTGATTATAAAGATGGCTTCAAAGCTACTAAAGTGTTATGTTGAGAATCATGGATCAAGAGTGGAATTTGTTCATCCCGATGACGGATAGATATGCTCTGGGCCCTCTCGGTGATATCACATTGATTAGCTTGCAAGCAAGTGATTTGATCAATAGAATGTTATATCACGGGAACGAGAAAAGAGTGCATGTCAGTAACGAGATCAAACTAGGTATGGAGATACCGATGATCGAATCTCGGACATGTAATATATCGTGAAACAAAGGGATTAAGATACAAGCGTAAAAGGTTCCGACGATCACAGGAAAAGTCATCGTTGAATGTGGGAGTCGATGGATCTCCGGTCCGCTCGATTATTGATCGGAGAAGGGTCTCGATCATGTCCGCATTATTTGCGAACCGTAGGGTGACACACTTAAGGGACACTGGCATCTAGTTGGAGCAAATGTTTCATGCCGAAAGAATAAACAAGCGTAGGAAGTTATTTCACTAGATACAAACAAAGGTTTTGGGTGAAATTGCATAAAATGGTTATGCATGTGAAATGGAATTCTAGCAAGGGGTTATTTGTGAATGTTTGTCATTAAAGTAATTGACAAAATTCTTAATAAAATAAAAGAGTTTTATTTAATGATAGTTTGCATTAAATTTGGTGGAAATTTAATGGGAATTTGAGTGGACTTTTGAGTGGAGGGAATTTAAAGAAATTTTGTGAGTGGAGTGTCCACCCACATGAAGAGGGGAGGGCAAGGGGGCAGCCCCCATGCGCCGGCCACCCCCTTGGGGTTCCCCCCTCCTCCTATAAAAGGAGCCCCCCTCCTCACTTGTCTCTCACACCTCCTCGTGAAGGATCTCTCTCCCCTCTAGAATTTATCCCCATGGTCTCGGACTAGCGAGATACATGTTCCGGTGGCTATTCGGCAAGAAAGGGTTGTGCTTCGCTGCATCGCTGGAGAGAGGAGGCGGAGGTTGCCGTGTCTTGTGCGTGTGTGCGAGCACGGATGGCTGCTTTTGCGCTTAGGACTTCCTCTCGATCTTGAGATCGGCAAGAGATCGTCTACATCAACCACGAGTTGAACTCGTTAAGCTTTGTCGGTCTTCAAGGGTATGTTCTCTATGGATATACATCCGCCCGTTGTTTGTATCTAGTAGATAGATCTTGGTACATAGTTCCCATCGTAGGAAAAATTTTGTTTTCTATGATGCGAACCCTTCAGTGGTATCAGAGCCGGATCTATGCGTAGATACTTTACACGGGTAGTACACATATGAGTATGTGGGCTATGATGATCATGTTGTTGCTCCTTTGTTGTAATTTTGGATATTGGTGGCATAGTGAGATGAAGCGGCCCGGACAAACTTTACATGTCCTCGCACATGAGACATGTTCCACGCTTGACATGCAACTAGTTTGCATAAGTGGCTAGCGGGTGTTTGTCTCTCCTACTATAGTCAATATCTATTTTGCAAGCGAGTTGTCAACAATTTGGTTATCCTCGTTGTGGTTCATGTTCGTAGGTAAGAACGGTTCTATCTAGAAAGCCCTAAGCCACGTAAAACTTGCAATGGATAAATTAGAGGCGTCTAGTTTAGATTGTTGCTGGGCTAGTGTTATGATATGGAGTATTGTAAGTAGAAGTATGAGATGATACTCTTACAACACACATAGCGTGTAAACTCCATAGACCTTGGATTTACACATATAGGTATGATAGTGATCATACCACGGTGCACATGATAGAGATCATATGCGGGAACCATATCATTTCACTAATAAACATGTGATGTTTGATAGCATCTTATATTGCTTGTTTAGCGCTTTGTTAGCATAATAAGATGATCCTCTTTAAATATCAAGATAAGAATGTGTTCTTCCTTTAGTATGCACCGATTATGTTTTCGCTCCCAAGACATCACGTGATGATCGGATGTTCTTGGATCCACGACCATATTTCGGGTGTAAAATAGTTACACACGCGAATACTAAGGTTCTAACTTGGCGAGCCTAGCATGTACAGAAATGGCCTCGGAACACGGACCGAAAGGTTAAGCATGAGTCATATAGTTGATATGATGCCCATTTGATGCTCGCCTTTGAAGCTATACCGACTCACGTGATGATCGGACTTGGTATAGTGGATTTGGTTCATGTAATCACCAAAAAGGCACGAGGGATGTCGTTTTTGAGTGGGAGTTCATTCGTAATATGGATTAGTTGAACTCAATCTATCATACACTTAGTCTAAACTTTACAAATTCAGTTGTAGATGGCACCACCTGCTGCTTTTAATTTCAATGTGTTCATGGAGAAAGAGAAACTTGCAACGAACGGTAGCAACTTTACCGAATGGGCCATGAATTTGAGGATTCTCCTCTCACGCACAAAAGCAATATGTGCTAGAAGCGCCAAGGCCCCCACCTTTAGATGATGCCCCGACGAGGAGAAGAATGTCTATCGACTTCGTGAGGACCACAACTTAGTTCATTGCGGCATATTGTATGGGCTAGAGCCGAACTTCGAAAGCGTTTCGAAAATGGCAATGCTTTTGATACAATGGGTGAGTTGAAAATGATTTTTGACACACATGCTGCTGTAGAGAGCTACAACGCTTCATAAAAGTTCTTTAGCTGCATGATGGAAGAGCACAACTATGTTAGTGAGCATGTATTCAAGATTTCGGGTTACGCCGATAAGCTTGTGTCCTTGGGAATATAGATTCCCATTGACTTAGGCATCCATCGTGTTCTGCAGTCTCTGCCACCTAGCTATAAGAGCTTCGTGATGAACTATAATATGCAAGGCACGGAGAAGTCTCTCCCGAGCTTACATCAATGCTTAAACCGCAAGTGGAGATCAAAAAGGAACATCAAGTGTTGATGATCAATAGGAACACTGGTTTCAAGAAAGACAAGAAGGGAAAACGGAAGGGAAGTAAGGGCGGCAAGCCGGTTGCCGCGCCTTTAAAGAAACCCCGAGTTGGACCTAAGTCCGATCGAAAAGTGCTACTATTGTAAGGGGACCGCATGGAAGCGCTACTGCCCCAAGTATCTGGCAGACAAGAAAGCCGGCAAGGCAAACAAAGGTATATATGATATACATGTTATTGATGTGTACTTGACTAGTGCTCGCAGTAGCACCTGGGTATTTGATACCGGTTCAGTTGCTAATATTTGTAACTCGAATCGTGGCTGGTACAAGCGACCGCTAGCAAGGGTGAGGTCAAGATGCGTCGGCAATGGATCAAGCGTTGTGTGATCGCCGTTGAACGCCTCTCCACTTGCCGTCGGGATTAGTTATGAACTTGAATAATTGTTATCTGGTGCCTACACTGAGCATGAACATTGTATCTGGATCGTGTTTGATGCGAAGTGGTTATTCATTTAAATCCGAGAACAATGGTTGTTCCATTTATATGAATGAAATCTTTTATGGTCATGCACCGATGATGAATGGTTTATTTCTTTTGGATCTCGATAATAATGTTACACATATTCATAATGTTGATGCTAAAAGGATTAAACTAAATGATGATATATCCGCATATATGTGGCACTGCCGTCTAGGTCATATTGGCGTTAAACGCATGAAGAAGCTCCATTCGGATGGACTTTTGGAATCACTTGATTATGAATCATTTGATACATGTGAGCCATGCCTTATGGGCAATATGACTAGAACGCCGTTTTCTGGTTCAATGGAACGGGCGATAGATTTATTGGAAATCATACATTCTGATGTATGTGGTCCAATGAGTGTGTCGGCGCGAGGTGGATATCGTTATTTTGTTACTTTCACGGATGATTTGAGTAGATACGGTTATATCTACTTGATGAAACACAAGTCTGAAACCTTTGAAAAGTTCAAGGAATTTCAGAATGAAGTGGAAAATCATCATAATAGAAAGATCAAATTTCTACGGTCCGACCGTGGAGGTGAGTATCCAAGTTACGAGTTTAGCACTCACATGAAAGAGTGTGGAATTGTTTCACAACTCACACCTGCCGGAACACCATAGAGAAATGGTGTGTCGGAACGTCGTAATCGTACTTTATTAGATATGGTTCGATCTATGATGTCTCTGATGGACTTGCCGTTGTCATTTTGGGGCTATGCACTAGAAACTGCTGCATTCACTTTAAATCGGGCAGCATCTAAATCCGTTGAAAAGACACCGTATGAATTGTGGTTTGAAAACAAACCTAAGCTGTCATTTCTTAAAGTTTGGGGATGCGATGTTTATGTGAAGAAACTTCAACCGGATAAACTCGAACCCAAAGCGGAAAAATGCGTCTTCATAGCATACCCTAAGGAAACTATTGGGTATTCCTTCTATCACAGATCCGAGGGCAAGGTTTTTGTTGCAAAGAATGGATCCTTTCTAGAGAAAGAGTTTCTCGCGAAAGGTGTGAGTAGTCGGAAGGTAGAACTCGAAGAGGTTATTGAACCTTCTCTTCAAAGTATGGCGAGTAGCGCAGCGTCGGAAGTTGTTCCGGAGTTGACTCCACCTGTTGAAGAGGGAACTAATGATAATGATCATGAAACTCCGAAAGAGAGTACTACCGAACCTCGCAGGTCAAGCAGGACGCGTGCAGCTCCCGAGCTGTACGGAAATCCTGTCATGAATTTCATGGTTGATGAAAATGATGACCCTGCGACGTATGAAGAAGCGATGATGAGCCCGGATTCCAACAAATGGTTAGAAGCCATGAAATCCGAGATGGAATCCATGTATGAAAATCAAGTTTGGAACTTGGTGGACTTACCTCACGACCGAAAGGCCGTGGAGAACAAATGGATTTTCAAAAGGAAAACTGATGTTGATGGTAATGTGACCGTCTATAAAGCTCGACTTGCGCAAAGGGGTTTCGACAAATTCAAGGAGTTGACTACGATGAGACATTCTCTCCCGTAGCGATGCTAAAGTCAGTTAGGATTATGTTAGCAATTGCTGCATATTTCGATTATGAGGTATGGCAGATGGATGTCAAAACCGCATTTCTCAATGGTAATATTGAAGAAGAGTTGTATATGATTCAACCAAAGGGTTTTGTCGATCCTAAGGATGCTAACAAGGTGTGCAAGCTTCAGCGATCCATCTATGGATTGAAGCAAGCATCACGAAGTTGGAATCTCCGCTTTGATGAGGTGATCAAAGAGTTTGGATTTGTCCAAACTTATGGAGAAGCTTGTATTTACAAGAAAGTGAGTGGGAGTAATGTGGCATTTCTGATATTATATGTGGATGACATATTATTGATCTGAAATGATATAGATCTTTTAAACAGTGTTAAAAGTTATCTAAACAGCAAATTTTCAATGAAGGATCTAGGTGAAGCGTCATACATATTAGGCATAAAGATCTATAGAGATAGATCTAGGCGCCTAATAGGGCTATCGCAAAGTACATACCTTGATAAGATTTTAAAGAAGTTTAAAATGGACAGAAGTAAGAAGGGGTTCTTACCTATGTTGCAAGGCAAGACATTGAGTAAGACTCAAAGTCCGACTTCGGCGGAAGAAAGAGAGATAATGGACAAGGTCCCCTATGCTTCAGCCATAGGCTCTATAATGTACGCCATGCTATGTACAAGACCGGATGTGGCACATGCTATTAGTTTGACTAGTAGGTACCAATAGGATCCAGGTTCAGAACACTGGAAAGCGGTCAAGAATATCCTTAAGTACTTGCGAAGAACTAAGGATATGTTTCTTGTATACGAGGTGAAGAAGAGCTCGTCGATAAGTGTTATGTCGATGCTAGTTTTGACACCGATCCGGATGACTCTAAATCTCAATCCGGATACGTATTTCTCATGAATGGCGGAGCGGTTAGTTGGAGGAGCTCCAAACAACCTGGTGGTATGGATCAACAACGGAGGCGAATATGTTGCCGCCTGAAGAGGCTCAGGAAGCAGTTTGGATGAAGGAGTTCATATCCGAACTAGGTGTGGTTGCAAACGCGTTGGACCCAATGGTGATCTATTGTGACAACAATGGTGCCATTGCCAATGCCAAAGAACCAAGGTCTCACAAGCATTCCAAGCATATTAAGCGCCGGTTTCACTCCATCCGCGAGCATGTCAAGGATGGAGATATAAAGATTTGTAAAGTACATACGGATCTCAATGTAGCAGATCCGTTGACTAAAACTCTCCCTAGAGCAAAACATGATCTACACTAGAACTCCATGGGTGTTAGATACGTCACTATGTAACTAGATTATTGTCTCTAGTGCAAGTGGGAGACTGAAGGGAATATGCCCTGAGAGGCAATACTAAAATGTTTATTATGTGTATTCCAAGTATATGATAGATGTTTATTTTGCATGCTATAATTGTATTAATATGGAAACGTTAATACATGTGTGTTTAATAAACAAACAGAAAGTTCCTAGTTATGCCTCTCTCATAAACTAGTTCGTTGATTAACAAGATGATCACGGTTTCCTGATCATAGACAATGGATGTTGTTAATAACGAGATCACAACATTAGTGTAATGGTGTGATGAACATTCATCCAAAGTATAGCATTACGATCAAAGTCATTGAGTTTATATTGCTATAAATAAACTACGAAGTAGTCCTAATCCTTAGACCATGAGATCATGCCAATCACTAACACCGGAAGAGTTTCTTGTTGACATCAAACGTCACTCCGTAACTGGGTGATTATAAAGATGGCTTCAAAGCTACTAAAGTGTTATGTTGAGAATCATGGATAAAGAGTGGAATTTGTTCATCCCGATGACGGATAGATATGCTCTGGGCCCTCTCGGTGATATCACATTGATTAGCTTGCAAGCAAGTGATTTGATCACTAGAATGTTATATCACGGGAACGAGAAAAGAGTGCATGTTAGTAACGAGATCAAACTAGGTATGGAGATACCGATGATCGAATCTCGGACATGTAATATATCATGAAACAAAGGGATTAAGATACAAGCGTAAAAGGTTCTGACGATCACAGGAAAAGTCATCGTTGAATGTGTGGGAGTGAGTATGGATCTCCAGGTCCCGCTACTGATTATTGATTGGAGAATGGTCTCGATCATGTCCGCATTATTAGCGAACCGTAGGGTGACACACTTAAGGGACACTGGCATCCAGTTGGAGCAAATGTTTCATGCCGAAAGAATAAACAAGCGCAGGAATTTATTTCACTAGATACCAAAACAGGTTTTTGGGTGAAATTGCATAAAGTGGTTATGCATGTGAAATGGAATTCTAGCAAGGGGTTATTTGTGAATGTTTGTCATTAAAGTGATTGAAAAAATTCTGAATAAAATAAAAGAGTTTTATTTAATGAGAGTTTGCATTAAATTTGGTGGAAATTTAATGGGAATTTGAGTGGACTTTTGAGTGGAGGGAAATTAAAGGAATTTTGTGAGTGGAGTGTCCACCCACATGAAGAGGGGAGGGCAAGGGGGCAGCTCCCATGCGCCGGCCACCCCCTTGGGGTTCCCCCCTCCTCCTATAAAAGGAGCCCCCCTCCTCAATTGTCTCTCACACCTCCTCGTGAAGGATCTCTCTCCCCCTCTAGAATTTATCCCCCATGGTCTCGGACTAGCGAGATACATGTTCCCGGTGGCTATTCAGCAAGAAAGGGTTGTGCTTCCGCTGCATCGCTGGAGAGAGGAGGCGGAGGTTGCCCGGTGTCTTGTACGTGTGTGCGAGCACGGATGCTGGTCATTGCTTTGGCGCTAGGACTTCCTCTCGATCTTGAGATCGGCAAGAGATCGTCTACATCAACCACGAGTTGAACTCGTTAAGCTTTGTCGGTCTTCAAGGGTATGTTCTCTACGGATATACATTCGCCCGTTGTTTGTATCTAGTAGATAGATCTTGGTACATAGTTCCCATCGTAGGAAAATTTTTGTTTTCTATGCTGCGAACCCTTCAACTGCTGCTAACTCTAAATCATGAGTTGGATAGTTGACTTCATGTGGTTTCAGTTGTCTTGAACCATAAGCAATCACTTTTCGATCTTGCATTAATACACAACCCAAACCTTCTTTAGACGCATCACAGTATATGGTGAAGTCCTTCCCTATTTCAGGAACTGCTAAGATAGGAGCTGTGGTTAGTCTAGTCTTCAACTCTTGGAAACTTGCTTCACATTTCTCATCCCACTTGAATGGTGTATTCTTTCTTAATAATTTGGTCATTGGTCCGGCTATTTTGGAGAAACCTTCAATGAATCTCCGATAATAACCAGCCATTCCTAAGAAACCTCGAATTTGCTTCACATTGGTCGGTGCAGTCCACTCTAGTACTAACTGAACTTTAGATGGATTCATAGCAATTCCATGTTTACTGATCACATGTCCGAGGAATTCTACCTCATCAAGCCAAAATTCACACTTACTGAACTTAGCATAAAGTTTGTGCTCTCTTAAAGACTGCAATGCTACTCTCAAATGATCAGCATGCTCTTCCTTATCCTTGAATATATCAGAATATCATCAATAAATACTATGAAAAACTTGTCCAAATATGGCATGAAAATCTTGTTCATCAAATTCATGAATATTGTCGGTGCATTGGTTAAACCAAATGGTACTACCAGATACTCATGGTGTCCATATCTTGAGACAAATGCTGTTTTTTGGAACATCTTCCGGCTTGATTTTTATTTGATGGTATCCAGATCTTAAATCGATCTTTGAAAATACTCCATCTCCTTTCACTTGATCAAACAAATCTTGAATCCTTGGTAAAGGATACTTATTCTTGATAGTAACGTTGTTCAGATTTCTATAATCACCACACATCCGTCTTCCACCATCTCTCTTATCCATAAATATTACTGGTGTTCCCCATGGAGATACACTTTCCTGTATAAATCCTTTTTTAGCTAACTCATCAATTTTCTCTTTGATTTCTTTCAACTATTTGGGTCCCATTTTATATGGTGCTTGAGCTATTGGTGTTGTACCAGGAATTAGGTCAATGATAACTCTACCTCCCGGTCTGGTGGCATTCCTGGTAGCTCCGTTGGAAAAACATCTTGAAATTCATTTACTACAAGAATCTCCTCCAATTTGACCTCTTTCATTGAGTTCAACTGCAGATACACCATGATATGACTGTGCTTATCTGCTTGGTAAATTATCCTTGCTCCACTTGGAGTTTTGATTGAGATAGTTTTATCCTCACAATTTATCTGAGCTCCGTGTTCCATCATCCAATCCATTCCCAAAGACTACCGCAATTCCTTCAAAGGAATCACATAGAGGTCTCTGAAATATGTACAACCACGCATCGAGATAACTGATCTTGTTTTCTGGCGTACAATCACATTCCCTCACAGTAATTCTTGTCATAGGACTTTCTAACGTTGCCCTTCTAATCCCGAACTTACCACAAAATTCTTGAAATGAATGAAGTAGTTGCACCAGTATCAAATAGAACTTTGCGGGATTGGTAAGGATATTGAGCATACCTATCCTTTGCATGCTCAATTATCCACCTCCTCAAGGGTTGCCTGATTCATTTCGATGGGTCGGTTCCTCTTGCCATTGTTGTTTTTGCCATTATTTCCTCCTTTATTGGGCTGTCCATTTCCTCCTCTGGCTTGTCCTCCTCCCTTGGTAGGCCATCCTCCAGGTGGTTTGCTCGGACAATCTGGCTTGATATGCCCCTTGTAACACCCTCAGAATCGGACCTATGCAAGTTTGAGCAAAATTCGCCAAACCCGCATAGAAACGATTCAAAGGTGCCCACCAGGCACTTTCGTGCGGGTGGAAAACGAAGTAATAACATTACACAACAGTCCTCGATGGGACCCACAGAACAGATATATATACAACCGCGACTCAAAGAGTCAAGAATACAAATATACGGTACAAAGATCCAAATCACCTCGAAAGCAATGAAGCGTCCGACTACGGACAAGATGCAAATGGGGCTAAGAGCCCTGAAGAATAACCAATGGCGTCCATAACCCTACCCAGGCCAAGCCGGAAGGGTAACCCTGCTAACGACGTCGATCTCAAACCTGCTTAAACAAAAAGGGGTGCCGGCAAAGGGCAAAGGAAAAAGAAAGAGCGTCGATCGAGGCGATTACAGCGAGGCTAGAATTCGGTCCTCGCCTACATAGGTATGGTGGATCGAGCGGCAAAGATGCACTAAACAACCTATAGAGACTCGATTCAAGCGGTAATCGAGAGGGGTAGAGTGACCTATCCGGATCCAACACAAGCTAACACCAAACAAACCCATCCCGTGTTTCTCGAGACCAAACGAGGAAGTCAACCGAGGAACTCACGATTGGCGATTTTACTTATTGTTGCAGCAATTACTAGTCAGTTTAACTAATCGTCACGATAAAGTAAGCGGTGGCACTTTTAGTTAACCATTTCGTGATAGTGGCAACACTTACTAGTCGAATACATTTATCATGAGATAACCCAAAACCCAGTTGTTGGTACTTTTATTCAGCCATTCCGTTGTAGTTGCAAGATTTACTAGTCAGTACAATTGTATAGCGCAAGTTACAACCAAACAAGCAATTGTGGGCAGTATTAATTAGCCATTCCGTTATAGTGAAGCTGATTACTAGTCATTATAAGTCAAATTTATAGCATAAACTTTAGTTATGCTTGTCTATGATCGAGATCTTGTGCTCCAAGTCGTCCATATCCATGACACGGCTTTGAGAAAGTTTTACCGGCCGGGTGCACCAATAGCAACACGCTCGATCAACCTCGGAAAAAACCAAAACAAAACCACGAGGCTTTCACATTTGAACAATCACAGGATTGAAATATTTCAGGGCCACCCTTAAGTAGAATCCATAGCGGAGTAAGCAAGCTCAAGACGGCCTCAAGGTTATGGGGGACTTGTGAGCATGGGAACCCGAAAGTGTGGCTGGGCTTGTCGACATCATGGAATCGTGCCATGATCCTAACAGACAAAGTGTGCTCCTCGCAATTTAAATACGTAAAGTAGCATGGCATAAGTACAGGATAGTAAAAACACCTCAAACTAGTTTGTGGCCCCAAGAAATAAGTCTGAATCAAGCTACGGATCAGGGGTCCCATATACCTCCGGATGTGGATAGCATAAAAATCAAGGAACAGTATCAAGTACTCGGGGTCTTACGGGACACAAGTGGGCGTCGAAACCAAATATTTTCTATCACCCACCGATGCCTTCGCTTATTTCACTTTTAGTTGTTAAACAGAAATTAAAGTGACGATAAGTAAAACTAGAATCATCTCCAACATCAACATGCGGCAATACATCGCAAGCGTGGCATATGACACACATCAGCACTGAGCAAGCAACTACGACGCGCAAGTCCAACTATCTACCAAACAATAGGTAATAGGATGTGTCCAAGGCAATATAGGGCTGCACGGTATATCAAGGGTACGGAAACTAAAGCATCGCAACACAAATAGCAATAGATCAACAGGAGGGAATAAATACTATAAAAGTAAGATAGGTAGAAAGGGGAGATGCGCTTTGAAAACATTGTCGAAGGTTTTCCTCAAGATCGGGTCGACACTGCATCAACTCAACGGCCTTATCCGAAGAGCCAAAACACTAGAATAAACACCGGATGCAATATTTAATACACGGAAAATTGCATGATGCATGTAAGATGCATGGCATGGCAAGATGCGATGCAATTAGGTCAGATTAGGCGGAACCGGGGTCCCGACAATTAATATATGGTTCAAGTTGTTTAAACCCCCGCATATTAAATGTTGTTTAGCAGGGCAAACGATAGTACTGGTTCGCTACACAAGTTTAAATGAGGCCAATATAAGGCTAGATTTGTCCGCATATGGGCCCCATATTTAATTATTAGGTGAATCGGCAGAAGGCCCCCAAACCACAGATATGCATGCGAGTATGACAATTCAATATGCGATCAAGTTGTTATTATGCATTTATAAAATAGGGTTTGCGGGAAGGGGTTCACACATTAGGGTTCTCGACGATCTTGGGGTTTCCGGGGTTCGGGGTCCGACAGGGTTCGACGGATCTGGGGTTCGGGGTTCGACGGATGCGTTCTCGGATATCGGGGGGGTAGATCTTGTCGCGTCCGTGGTCTCGGGGCATGTTGTCGGTCATGGCGTTCGGGACGAGGCACTTGTCGCGCCGGGGTCTCGTTGTCCGGGGAAGTACTTGTCGCACCGGTCCTCGGATCCGAGAGGGTTCGGGGTCTTGACGGGGTTCGACGAACTTGGCGTCCCACGCAGACGAGCTTGGCGGTAGATGGTAGATCTTGTCGACTCCAAGCCATCGGCCTTGTTGTTTCGCCACGGGGATCTTGGGGAGTCTTCGGGGTCTCGCGGGTTCGATTCGACAAACGGACTCCGGAACGGTTCTTGGCGTCCGTGTGGAAGATCTCGTCGCGGCGTAGTGATTGCCTATTGTGGCGCGCTGGGCGGTCATCGGTTCGGTAACTGGGCGACTTGGAGGACGGTCTTGGCGAAAGCGGTGCAACTCAGGAGGACGAGCCCGAGTGGGCCCATGGCGGTTGTGATTCAGCGAGGCGAGAACTGCGGCGGGCGAAGCGGCCAGGCGGCCGCTGCCAGGCGGCGTCGGGACCGGGTCGCAGGCGGTCTGGCTCCGGGCTCCGAGGCGGGTCACGAGGTCCTGGCGAGGTCGGCCGGTGAGGTCAGCCTTGAGGTCGAGAAAGCTAGGGAGGCGGACGGCGTCAGCGACGGGACGGCGGAGGAGCCGCATGGCGCCACGAGCTTCGAGGAGGCTTCATGGCGGAGGCGGGCGGAGTTGGGAGGCCGGCGGCCAGCCAGGCGGCGAGGTCGTGGGCTGGCGTGGCGGCTTATGCAGCGGCGCGTGCTCGGTTGGGGAAAAGCGTGGCAGCGGCGGCGAGTGAGTGGGCGGCGCGGCATGGCGAAGGGAGGAGGCTGCGGGAAGTGAGCGAGGCGGAGGGACGGGAGGTGCGACGGAGGGAGCTCGAGTCTTGGCGGGCGGGCGAGCGGGATCTGTGAGGCGGTGGGTGGAGCTGCGGAGAGCGGCGAGAGGCGAGCTCATGGATGGGTGGGCGCACGACTTGGGGAGAGGAGAGCGGCGAAGGAGGTGGCGTGAGGCGCCTGGCGTCTTGGGGAGAGGAGGATAAGGGAGAGAGGAGGCGGTGGGTGGGTCCATGGGTATGTGTGGCTCAAGGCCCAGAGTGGGGCAGCTGGGGGATCGGGTGTGGGCAGGTTTTGTGTGTGGTGGGTTGTGTCTTTGGCCAGGGTGGTGGGGCTGAGAGGTGTGAGGAGAGGTTGGGCCATGTGGCATGAGGGATAGGCTAGGAATAGGGAGGGTGGTGTGCGGCAGCTATAGGGTGGAGTGATGTGGAGGGGGAGAGAGGGTAGAAAGTTGGGTAAGTCTAGGATTTAGGATTGGTGTAGTTGGACCGTCTTTAAAAATCTGGGGCGGTCGTTCGGGTCGGGTTGGCCCGTTCGACTGCCCCTACTAAAATAAATAAATATTTTATTTAATTTAATTGGGCCGTTTACAACCCGATAGCAACAAGACAAAATAATCCGGAGACCGGGCTTTGCATTTGAACTAAGAGGGGGCGTTTGGAAAACAAATCGGGCTTTGTGGAAAATAGTTTTATGCAAACAATGCATGATGATGACGATGCAATGCACCAATTCAACGCGATTTTCTAGTAGTGGTTTTGCGGGATGCCACACCCCTTCTGACCACAACCGTAACAGATCACTACAGGCTTTTTGCATTCCCTCTGGAAATGCCCTGGAATTCCAAAATTGTTACAAATAACATTCCTTCTCGGATTGGATTGATTTCCACCACTTCCCTTGTTATTGGTATTGTTATTCTTACCATAATTCCTATTCTGAGGTTTGAACTCCAGGTTAGGTTTAGGTTTGCTTGCCTGAATTCTCTTGGTTTCCTTCTTGGCTCTCTTCCTCCGGTCCTCTTGGACATTCTTATAATCATCTTCAAAAGTAATGGCTGCATCGAACAACTGCTGATAAGTTTGATTATTGGCTAACCTTAGTTGCATCTTCACAAATGGATTTAATCCACGCAGGAAACGCTTCTTCCGCTTCTCTTCAGTGTTGACATCCTCCTCAGCATAGCGAGACAGTTGACTAAAGTCCCGGATGTACTTCATGACACTAGTATGACCTTGCCGAAGCTCCTCAAATTCTCTCCGCTTCAACTCCATAACACTTTCTAGAACATGGTATTCACGGAATCTCTGCTTGAACTCTTCCCAGGTAAACTCCCTTCCTAGTTGTTGCATGGCTAACTGATTCTCCCACCATGATGCTTCTGGTCTAGTCAGAAGATGAGTTGCATACCTCAATTTCTCCTCATCATTGCAACCTATAGTTTTCAGCTTCCTTCGATTCTGCTAGGGTCTTACGCATCCATTGGTTCAGGAGCTGATGCAAAAGGTAATGGTCTTGCATTCTGGAAATCAGATAGACTCACTCCTCCACCTTCAGGTGCCCTCTTATTTGCTCGCCCCAGCAACTCTTCCATAAACTTGTTCTGGGTCTCTTGCATCATTTTCATGCATTGCATAAAATTTTGCTCCATTAACGGCCTCATTGGTGGTGGTGGTGGTAATGCTCCTTGATTTGCTACATCTGCATCGGCCTTCTCCTTGGCCTCTCGCTCTATCCGCTGCTGCTCAGTTTCCATTTCTACACCCGTATCCATGACCCTCTAGTCCTGCATCATAAAGCGAATACTCATAATTACATCATGCACATGTGTTCTGAGCTCGACTTTATGCACAGAACTAGTCACACAATGAAGATCCAAAAAAATACAAATATGCATTTCACACATTTTACATAATATCATAATGATACAAAGTCATTACAACATATACCATATAGGTATAATCACAAAACTACCTTATTACTTGGGGTACAATACACGGTACTTGATACTACTAACTAATTGACTCCTTCTAGTAGTAACTATGCTCATCGTACATGTCTGATGTCCAACCATGATGACGTGTGGTTCATCGCGCAGTTTGTGGAACATATGGCCTTCCAGAAGGAATATACTCTGTATCTGAAGTGTCAGGACTTGAGTCATTACTCAACTGGCGCATTGACTCTCCTCATTTGAAAAGTCTTCAGAAACATATTCAACATTATCTCCAGCCTGCATTTCCTGAGCTTTATTTCTTGAGTTGTCAACGAGATACGCAGATCCTGCTGCTTCCCAGGTGCTCTCGTGGGCAAGATAATTAAACCGGATAATGTATATTCCACGGTTTTGAGAAGATGTTGATGATTCAAACACTCTCTCCTCGGGATCTTCTTCTTCATCCTGATTATCTACTGACATGGTATTTCTACTACTATTATTGGGGTTCATTCTTGCACCCATCCAAGTAGATTGTCCAACATTCCTGTCAGAACCATCTGTGGACATCTGGTGTTCATGAGATCCATTATATGATCCCATTATCCAACCATCCGAATTCTCAATAGGAAGTTCTGAGTCAGAACCATCCTCCGAGCCACAATGTGCATACCGCATATCCATAGTAGGATCATTTATAGGTTCATGTCTTGGTGAATAAGGATATGGTATAAAATATTCAGGATCTATAGATATATCCTTAAAGATAGGTGTTGCACTACTACTTGCTTCCTTCTCTAACTGGAATGCTAACTGCTTCCTTCTTTCTAGATCAGTTAGATCCTCTAACATGTCATTTTTATCTTCGACAATCACTTGATGGGTCTTATAAAAAGACGCAACGAGTGTTCGATATCTATCCATAAACTTGGAAGCTAACTTAGGATGTTTCTTAACCAAAGTAAGATGATCCGGTATAGGCTCTGATTCTATAGAATCATGAGGTATCACAGAGAATGTGCTACCTTCTAGCTCCTTGGTTTTCTGCTCCCGGATATTAGCTATCGCCTCCAAAACAGCAACATGATATGCTGCTAAGTGACTCCTACCTTCTCCTATAGGTAGATCGTGATATAATCCAAGCTTCTTTGGAAGTTGAATACTCACACGATACTTGGATAACATTCGGCCATCAAGGTAAGTGATAGTGTTCACTGGAATTCTAGTTGGACAACTAAATAGCTTTAAAAGTTGGCGAAGTTGGTCTATGAATGATCCTTGATAATCATCAAGAGTCTCCTCTTTACTTACCAAAGTCTGTTTTGGAAACTTTGGTGCCATATCTCTGTATGTCAGAAAATAATTTTGATTAGTATCAAATAATATATTGCATTATAACAAAGAATTATCGCACTAAAATATATAACAGAATATTCTCATTTGAATACCCATTACATTACTTTTAGAGAATTCTTTATCGTTGCTAACTTTCCTACAGGTAATACCCTTTACTAGGTTTCCAACCTAAGGTCAAAGCAATTTGCTCTGATACCAAGCTGCATGACCAAAGATACCCTTGCATGTGTAGTACACTATAGTCATGGACATGACACTCACGTAACACCGTTAAGTAAATATCACATCCCTCAGAGTGGTACAACAGAAACATTGCGGGTCCATATTACAAACATTCACACATTATTATTATTACAATACCAGAAGTTCAAGACTTCAAAAGATTCAACTTACAAACCAAAATATAAGTGTTTCAGCGGAATTTAAAAGTAATAACTCCGACTAGGAGTTGAGCTCAGCAGTTTATTCCATAGAGTTCATGCTGCTCGGCTCCGTTGGTTACTACTAACTAGGGATACTTAGTTGGACTCGTTATCCTCGACACCATAGCGGATTTCGTAATCCAATCCTTCAACTCCTCCGGATAGATCAGGTTCCTCGTAGAACACATCTTCTTGGCATTCGGCTGCATACATTGGTACGTCTTCGGGGTCCTCAGAGTGTAAGCAAGGGATCAAAGGAAAGAATGAGTAACAGCGTTACCCAACAAGTTCATTATATGCAAGGTGAGAATTTTGATGCTCTAACTACCACCTCGGATTATAAATCCTTGGCACTATGCAGTTTTTTGTAAAAGTTTCTTCAAAGATTGATTTTATTCTGAAAAAACCATGACAATCTACCTTCACAGGTTGACCAGAACTTTCATGGAGTTCCTTTCCTGCCGCGTTCGTAGCTCCTTCCCGGAACAGGGAGTAACAAGTTACAATTCTTACACTCTGCAGAGGTGCGTTACTTTACCCATGAGAGATCAACTCCTTGTTGCACAATCGGGCGTACTTTCCCGTCCACAATTCCATGATGTGGGGCCCAGTAGTTGGTCCAAGCCAATCACTGCCCCCTTCATGACCCCGCATGCCTCCTTGGTGTACACCATGCCCACATAATGAATTACAGCAATGGTTTGTACAAACCGTTAGATGCCAGAACTATCGTGGGACGATGAGGGTTCCCACCCATATGCTGCATATCCTCTACAAGTTACCAATTAATATGCACGCTTCGAGGATAACATCCACGACATGCGCATTCGTCTTCATGCGAGAGGAAGAAGTTACAGCTGACTTCTCTGTCCTATTCCAAATCTCATGGCTAACGCGTAATATACGGCGCTAGAATCACTAATGTCAGGGGTTATTAAGTCCCTACTTGATCATCATTGTTGCAATTATAACTCTAAGTTCTATTGCTCCATTATATCACCACTTAGGATGATATCTATAATTTCTTTATTTGTAAAAATAATAGTTTCTTTCTTTTATAGCATATATGATAACACACAATTTGCAATTACTTTGATAAAGACTCTTCAAAGGACATGAGAAAGTGATGAACTTGCCTTGTGATGGCAAGGTAGTGAAGTCTGATGCTTGCACTGGACCTTGAGCTTCTATGTCTACAAAAACATCATTATTGCCCGGTAAGGACAATATTTAAAGAAGCAAAATGATTATGCAATAATGTAATGCATTATTTAATTATATATGCATTTACCCCAAAAAGTTCCTTTTTAGTAATAAAGGATTTATAAATATTACTTTTAATATTTATAACATATATTGAATTATTTTATTTTATTTCCCTTTTTATTTGACTTTTATTGATTTAATAATTCTTTTAGGAATTATCAATTACACATTAAAAATTGTTATTAAATATTTATTTAGTATTTTTCAAAAATACTATAATATTAATCTATAATGAAAGTGATTTTTATTTATTTTTATCATCTTTCAATAATTTTGTAAAATTCCATAAGGAATATATAAATTACAAAATTCTTATAAAAATTTAAATGTCCAAAATTTTGTATCTTAATTTATTTGGATAGAGTGGATTATTGTGAATCAAAAGATATTTTACTTATAATTTTTGGACTTTTATTTTATTTTCTAAGATTTAATTAAGATAGGGGTATTTTGGTATTTTCCTTTTTATTAAAACAGGCCTGAAATGATTTCTGGGCTAATTATACTTATTGGGCCCTTAGTAGCCCATTAGTCATGGACAAAAGAACCACCTCGAAGGGTTTGGCCCAACTCGGCCCACTCCTCACTGCCTCTCTCTCTCCCTCGAGTTCATCCTCTGGCCCCGACCCTGTGGCCGGCGATGCCGCCACCGGCGATTCCCGCCGCCGTAGGCCGTTATGGTCGCCGTCGTGGTGCAACAGGGGGTTGTCGACGACGCCCGTTCGTTCTATCCAATTGGATTCGAGCCTGGGGCTCTCGTGCAATGGATTGATGCCGTCCCGAACCCTAGGTTTGGGGGTTGGCATGGATCCAGGTGCTACCGTGGCTGTCGTGTGTCGAGGTGATGCTCTGCACCTCCAGGCATGATTAGGGTCATTGTCGTGGCGCCGTGCGGGTTGCAACGTCCCCTCTGGGGTGCTCCCGTGCCGCCATGGTCGTCGGCCCCTCTGCTTCCTCTTCTTGTCTTCAGCGAGGACCTACGGTGAGTTCGATTCCTCTCTCCTGGTGCTCTCTGTGCTTGTTGATCCGATGCTAGATGCTGGCAGTGACCTCTCTGATTACTATTTGATTCTGATTAGGATGATTTATCCATTTAGGGTTCCTATCCTGTGATTGATCATATACTGGACGAATTGGATCATGTTTGGATGAATTATAAATATGCTAAGTGGTTATTGGCCTGAGGCTTGTTGCTTAAGATGATCTATAATGTTTCTGGTGGCTTATTAGACGATTTTATGCTTGGATTGCATCTGATTCAGATGATATAGTTGCTTGGGAAACATGCTTGGTAAAGCCAATGACTTAATAACTTTCCACTGTTATTTGATTTATGGTCATGATTATGATAGGATGAAACCACTGTCTTAGTGTTGTTGGCTTGGGAATTAACATGTGGTTTGAGATCTAACATAGGGATATCCTAGTTATGATTCCCGTATTAATAGGAAAATGATTAGTAAGTTGATTGTTTGAATTTGTGATGATTAAATGTCTATCCTGTCTCATATAGAATTGTTCTTGTGACACCATCATGGTATGGCACACAAGTTTGGTTCTAATACATTGATTTGGTCAGTTTATGCTTAAGACAAACTTGGCTTTGAAAGACAAATGGAAATGTTCTTTTCTAAATTCCCTAAGACCAATGATGTTGGTCTGAGGCTTAGGGATTCAGATCTTATCTAATTGTTTCATATAGATAGTCCTGGTGGTGGTACCAGCTATTTTCTTTGAATCAAAACTTGAAGAAAAGTGATAGTAGGCTTCATCATTCTATGGATCCAAAAGATTTGTTTCTAAGGTGCTACCCTTCCTTTAGGGATGTGCCTAGAAATTAGATCATAGCTATATTTATGCTTGAACTGTATTATATAGTTTGACAACCAGAGCAATGATGTTGCTCTGAGCTCTGGCTGGATCCTGGTACTTTGCTGTTTGATTTTAGAGTTTAAAACTCTGTGATGTATTCACCTCACTTGGGTGATTTCTGAGAGTTTATTTCATAGAACAACACATACTTCTGTCTAGATAATAAGATTAGATCATGCAAGGGTTTTATGGTGCTCACCACAAAATCTTGCTGTTTGTGGAGTGAGTTGGTGATGATCTGGATCTGGTTTCTTTGGACTCTGCTTGCTCTTGAGCTAGCTTTGCTCCTCCTAGCTCCTGGACTTGGCCTTGTTATCCACCGATCCTCCCCCTCCTTATGTCACCATCTGGTGATGTTTGGTTGATCTTGGGTGGTTTGGTTTGTTTGTTGTGCTTGGTAGGCTTGTAAGCTGGTTGTTCTTGTGGGCAAGCAGTGGAGAGATGCACTAGTGCCTCTCCACGGCTGTGTTTATGGTTTTGTGAGATTGGGGCTGTGTTGTGAGGTTGACAACACACCACATGCATGTTGGTGTGTGTCCTGCCTGTGTGCTTGCTGTGCACTTGTGAATAGGTTCAGAATTTTGAAACTTACTATTATCTGGTTACTTTCACCTGGCTGGTGGATTTGCCCCTTTTGGCTGTCATTTGACTTCTGGCTTTAAACTTATGAAAGATGGATTCTTTCATATTGGTGAAACTTGCCCCTTTTTTATAAATTTCTCAATGATGAATTTGTCTAGTGCACTTCACTGCTGAGAGAAAATAATACTAACTCTAACCTTTTATTTCTCTATATATATTCTGTTTGTTTTGCAGGTACAGATATAAAGATGAAGATTTTAGATTAGGTTTTCTTTTATAGAATAGTTAGTAAATAGTCCAATGTAATCTTCTTCATATTTTTGTAATTTTCTTTTTATTATTTTGTAATCTTCATTTTATTCTTCTGTAATAAAGATTACCTTATTATTAATAAAGAATGTTCTTATTCTTTATATATTTACTTTTGTGAATTGTGTGGATGATTTCAATAAGTTATAATTTTGTAACTTGATTATTTATTAATGATATGAAATAAGTTTCATATTCATTATTTTATTTTCTTTGGATAGAATTTAAGTTGTAATATTTATTTCTTAATTAAATTAAGATTCAAAACTTATCCCTAATTTATTTGAATTATAATTCAAACACTCAAGTTTAAAATTCTAATTCATTTTAGAACACATAATTCCTTAAAGATCATATCAAAGTCTATAGCAATCACCCTTTAAGATTAAACCTAATCTCAAAGTATGAAAGAAACATTGATCAGTTAAGGTTTTTATTTGGCGAAACTTTTACCCACATTTTCTCAAATGAATGCATGCAACATTCCATATTCCTAAATCTACCCTTCGTTAGTTCCTAAATGCTGGGATGTTACACAATGATAGCCTTGATGTTCAACGACTGAATTATGGGACCATAACTCTGCTTCCTAAGATTTCTGGTGTTGATTAGATCACTTAGTATAGACCTATTTGTTTGCTTAGATGCATATATAAACTCGTCACTAAAGTTTTAACTATTCGAGTGGAACCTTTGTAGGAGAAACTTTTTAGTATTCATTAGAATGCTTTTATCAAGAAGAGAAATATTGTTGATGGCATTATGTTCTTGCATGAAATTATGCATTATACTCATATTAAAAAGCAAGTTGGCATTGTCTTAAAATTGGATTTTGAAAAGCATTTGATAAAGTCAACTGGGATTTCCTCCTTAGCTGTCAAAGTGCTATGGGCTTTGGTGATTTTTGGTGTAAAAAAGTCAGATCTATCCTGCATAATGGAACTATTTCTGTTAAAATAAACAATACTTTTGGTCCCTATTTCCAAAGTGCCAAGGATGTTAGGCAGGGGGATCCCCTTTCCCCTTTCCTCTTTAACTCTGTTGTCCAATGTTTGACAAAGAGGGTTCTGGAGGCACAAAAAAATGACCTAATTGTGGGGTTAGTTCCAAATCTTATTGATAAAGGGGTGTCCATCATGCGTTATCACGGATGATCTTTTATGTATTTCCCATGATTTTGACAAAGCTCTGAATCTTAAACTCCTCCTTTATATGTTTGAGCTGATGTCAGGCTTCAAAATCAATTTTCAGAAAAGTGAACTTTTCTTGATTGGGGGTGATAATATCATTGCTAATTCATATTCTTCCATGTTTGGTTGCAAAGTGGGGCTACTTCCTATGAAATATTTAGGGGTTCATGTCTCCTTTAGAGCTATTAGAAACTCTGATTTGAGCTTCATTGATAGTAAGTTTGTCAACAAGCTTGATGCTTGGGTGGGTGGTGCTGCCTCTTGTGGCGGGGCTTTGAATTTAGTTGCTGCTAGTCTTTCTCACCTTCCTACTTATGTTATGGCCTTGTTCCTTATCAATGAAACTTTCATTGAAAAAATGGATAAGCATCGGAGAAGGTTTTTCTGGCATGGTAAAAAGCATAAAAGAGGGTATTATATGGTTACCTGGGTGTGTAGATCTAAGAAGAAGGGTGGCCTTGGTATTAAAGATCTTAAAAAACAGAACATTAGCCTCTTGTGCAAATGGTGGTGGAAACTTGAGACTCAGGATGGCCTCTGGCAACAAATTGTGAAAGCTAGATACCTGAGGAATAAGTCGGTTGCTTCTGTTCAAGGGAGATTTTCTGACTCTCCTGGTTGGAAAGCTATCCTCAAAGTCAAAGATACTTATATGGCTGGGAGGAAGATCATTCTCAACGATGGTAGCCTGACCAGGCTTTGGAAAGACTCTATTCAGGAGCAAAATCCTATTGAAAATCAATTCCCTAATCTTTTTGAGGTGTGCCAAAATAAAGAATGCACCATTCTGGACTTGGTAAATGCTTCTTTTGTTATCCCCTTTCGCAGGAATCTTAGAGGTGAACTTCTTGCTCAGTGGAATTATATCTGTAATTTTGTTAACTCCTTAGATCTTTCTGTTGAACCTGATGTTGTTTGCTGGTCTCTAAATGCTTGTGGCAGATTTTCCACAAAGTTCGTTTACACTTGGCTTGAAAAAACATCTCTGGTTCCAATAATAAGTGGATTTGGAAATAAAAAATGCCCCTTAAAATCAAAGTGTTCATGTGGCAACTTTGACAAGATGCTATTCTCACTGGGCAAAACATGAGGAAAAGGAAATGGCTGGGTTCTCCCTTGTGCTCTTTCTGTGATCAGGTTTCCTGTCATACCTCCAGGGTGGTCTGGGGGATTTTGGGGTTGGTTTTGGGTGCCACAAGTGTGCCTAACAACTTCTGGCAGGCTATGGCCTGGTTTCATGCATATATGCCTGTAAGAGAACGTTTTTACATGCTTATCATTGCTTCCTTTTGCTGGGCGATCTGGAACATCAGGAACAAAGTCACCTTTGATAAGCATAGGCTTATCTCTCCGAGTGTGATCTCATTTTTGGCTATCTCGTTCTTATTGTACTGGGCAGGTCTTCAGGAAGGTGACGACAAGGCGATGGTGATTGATGGTGCTCACTCTCTGGCGCGTGCTGTTGTTTCGATCTTTGGGCAAGGACAGGAGGTTACTGGAAATCGCCATTGCTGATCCTTTGGCGTCTGATGATGTGATTTTGTGTCTGTTCGTTGTGCTCGAGAACTAGGCCTTTTCTCTTGGTTAGATGCTCGTTGCCTTGGTTGTTGGTTGTTGTATTTTGCTGAACTATGGTGATGCCAGGTTTTCGTCTCACACTTTTCATCTGAGGTCGGATGGAGAGAGTGTGGGTTTCCTGGCATTGCTCCAGCTCGCTTCCCTGATCCCTACCCCATTCCTTTTGCACTCTTTGTCTTCCTCTTGTCGCATTGAACCTTGTTATTTTCGTTAAAATGTTAATGAAAAGGGGTGGAAGCCCGGTTGGAAAAAAATGTAAGGCATAGTACACTGCTGAAATTGTTCTTTCTAACCAAAGTCAGAACAAATGGCGACTTTTACCTCGGCAAATCATAGGAGAACTGCCATGGAACGTACGATCGAGTAGCTGAAACGCATGAATGCATGTCGGTGTATGCAGCAATTAACCATGCATGGTAGGTCAGTCGTGTACAAACCTAAGAGCTGTCTACTCAAGCTAGCTAGGCTACGATGTTAGTAGCTAGGATAGGCTTCTGTGGCTGCCTTCCGATCGTGTCTGCTTGGTCATCTTGACCGACTGAAAATTTTCCTGTTCCTAGTATAAGGCATGTACTCGAATTCCATGTATAAGGCCTAGTACACCATACTGAAACTTGTTTCTTGGTTTGAAATTCAATGCAAATAATGGATGCCCTGTCCATGGATAATCGCAACACTCATTTTCATTTTCTTGACTGCATGTGGTCAGGAAAACATTAGGCTACCTCATAAGTTAAATAGCTAGAACTATAGTGCACGCTTAACTCGAAAGAGAGAAAAGAGGGACAAGAAGCATGGACCTCACAGTGACAACTTTAAAATTGGAAATGGTCGCGGTCTCGATCCAGCGAGCTTATACCAGGTCCAATTAATATTCCGTTGATGGGGCAAGCAGTCGAGTCATGTGTTTCGAGATGCTGAACAATGTGGAACCGCCTACTTAATAAACCATACAATGATCAATATTAAAGTAAATATGATCGTTGTTACATGACGGATGCCCATATAAGTCCAATACTGCGAACATTATGGAGTCAACCTATCAATTATATTGTTCGGACAAAATTAAAAGCATCTCTTGCAGACCCCTTAAAAGGGAACTGCTCTCATTTTTTCAGCAGGTTTGAGGGTTGGGCCATGTGTTTTTTTGGCCCGAAGAGACACGGTAAAACACATTTGTCCCTTAAAGGTTTTACGATGCGCAGAAAATCCTCCTCCCAGCCACTGTTTAAATGCATTTCGCGCAGGTGGATAGAGGTCGGCGCTGTCTCACTTTCCCCTCCTTCGCACACCACCGCCCAAATTTGCCGTCGACAACCAAAAAATAGCCACCCCATGCTACAGATCTAGCACCGCCCCGCCGCGATGTGGCCTCGTGGGAGCTCGATTGGGGTGGAGGCGGCCAGGTTGGCCGTTCCACGTCGTTCAAGCGGATGACCGCCATCATCTGCGGCAACACAACCGAGGAGGAGGACGCAAGGCGTGTCTGCCAGGACGAGGAGCTCGACGACCTCTTCCTCGAGCAAGTGTTCAACGACGAATGCGAGCTGCGAGAGAAGCAAGAAAAATGGTTCCCCAAGGCCGAGCTTCAGGCGAAGAAGTTCGTCGACCTCGTCTTGGACGACGAGTGAAGCTGCCACCGGCCGCATCGCTGCCGCACCCCGAGACTTCGGTGAGCCGAATTTTGGTATTTTAGGGTTAGGGTTAGGGCACTGATGCATGTAGATCCTCCATGCAACTTTCTTTTGCATTCCATAGCTATGATCATCACAGGAACAATGCCATGTATGCATGAATCTCGCGTAAATGTTGAAATTCGTATTTTAAGGTTTGATTTTGCTATTTCTACTGTGCGTGATGAAAATTTAGCCTGCAAACGATCAAAAACTCGGCCCTTATCAACGTTTTAATGGGCCGCGGGATACAAAGTCTGCTAGAGATGCTCTACCTTTTTTTGATATTGCGGAGATATCAATTACATCCAGCCTCTCCAACAACGCATGCCCTAACAAACTTATGGATGCATATAGTCCAGAAAAACAAAAAGAATAAAAAAAGAAAAGCCCCACTACAGAGAACGATTTATCGTAACAACGACTCTTACACCACCAGAACAACACCAATAGTCCAACTACTCCAATAGTGACGCTTTTAACAAGAAAACAATGCAAAGTGAGATGCTCTACCTCAAAGGAGCTTCTGCGTCGGCTGCGAGAGCCTAAATAATACCATACTAGTTGCCTAAGAAAAGTGAAGATCAATAACGCTTATGGGAGGGATCTATATTATTTAGCAGATGTAGGAGTACATTACAATTATAGACAGAGGCGCTGATTTGAGCCAAGAACTATATACCAAACCATTCATAGTCAACCCTGGAAGTTCTAAACCTTTTAATTTAAATTGTATTATTCTGTTTGTTTATTTAAACCCTAATAACTTGACTTTGATAGTATTTTTTCTTTTTCGGTCTCATCGGTGGCGGCACACTGCGTTGGTACCCTCTTGGGAGCGGCGGCGTGAAGTTCCTTTCCCCTAGGTCTCTTCACTATCTCAAGTGGTGAGTCTTGTTTTTCTTGTACTTTATTGTTTATCTTCGATTCTGTAAGAGAGTTTTCCCATAACCTTTTTGTATCGATTCGGCCACGTGTGACTTTATTTATAAAGCGGGGTGAAACCCCTGTTTGGAGGATAGTATTTTTGCATGTGGAAATTTCTCAAATTTAGGGTATTCCAAATAAAAGTGTGCTAGGGAAGTCTTGCTCACCAGGTATTCCAAATTGGAGGGTAGGAGAAGATAAATATCCAATGACAGTATGACACTAAATGTCTGCACACGGCAATAGAAGACTTGACGAGTCGTCTTTATGTTGACTTAGAGTCCATACAAATTTTACAACCGCGGCCATCAACGGGGAGACGGACGACAACGCCGCGTCGGTCACGCAGCAGGAGCCCATCCCCATCGACGACTGAGGGTCATTTCTCCTGTTTTGTAATAAAAATCAGCCGTCGAATTTGTGGGCGTACCTGTCGAACACCTTGTGGCCGAGCACTCGCCGGCTGGAACGATAAAAGTTCAAATATATCGCCATTTTGTGTTCGCCTGGGTACTCGGCATGGGTACGCGAGTGGAAAACTGAGCGTACCCAGTTCGAAATCAGGTTTGGTCCGGCCAAAAAAAGGTCCGGTTCGGCTGGATTCGCCCAACGAGCGAAGATGCTCTAACACTTACTCCGTTCTAAAATAAGAGATTGTTTATCAATATTTATGCGTATCTATATACTAAAATATATCTAAAATATATCTAGAGACATGCGAATTTAGACAAAAACTCGCGTCACTTGTTTTGGGCTTAAGATAATTCTGTCTGAATCTGTAAGAACATGACAATCCAGACTATTATGTGCAGAGGCATATATGGTGCGTTTGAATTGGTCGCCCGTCACCGAAAGAACAATCGAGAATGAAAAACAGCACTATTGCTCTTGCTTCAGAGGACCGTCTTATCTCCACCACTATGTCCGAAACTCTTTTCAACAGGGAAAGGAGAGGCCGTGTGGCGCCAAAGTAAGCGCCCTAATTTCTTCGCCAAACCGCAGAAAATGCGGACGCACCGTGGTTAGTTTCCTGTCTTCTAAGGTGGCAGACAAGAACCACGCAGATGGGTCCACGGTACACAACAAAATGTGCAGCGGCCATTGTTGCCGACCAGTGGTCGTCGACGCATGCACAAGAAACAGTCAATACTCTCTTCTCCTCCTCCTCAGCGCATGCCATGGATTCTCGGTCATTTTGCCTAACTACACGTTGCTCTCGCAGTTGCAGCGACAAGGTTAAAGCCGACGGATTTTTCGCTAGCTTGTGATCTTGCATGCATGAGACGACAGCCAAGGATTCCGTAATCCAGGCGCCTAGCGTTCACATTATTTTCAAGGACCAAAGCTACAATCCATTGTGGAGTCGTCACACTGGTCATTTTCAGTCTTTGTTCCATGAGTCGGTCAAGATGACCAAGGGACGATCCAGAGGCAGCCACAGAAACCTATCCTATACAGTACTAATATGCTAGCCTGGCTACCGACTTGTAGCTATATATGACCTAGGCTTTTCTGGCAAGCCAGCTTAATGTCTGACTGCTCTCAGATTTGTACACGACTGGCGTGCCATACTGCCATGGTTAGTTGCTGAATACACCGAAATGCATTGATGCGTTTCAGTTACTCGATCGTACCTTCTCCTCTAACTTGCCTCGAGGCGTGAAGGTCGCCATTTGTCGGTTTAAAACAAGAACTAGAGAAAAATAAGGAGGGAAGAAGAATTTTTTTTAGTACTAGGAACCGACGTCGACGGTTTTGCAGCAGGAATATGCTGGCACGTCCTCGAATTCCTATGATATTGCATTTTCCTTTCCATATATGTAAGGCATAGTACACTGCTGAAAATTTTCTTCCTAACCAAAGTCTCGGAACAAATGGCGAGTTTCACCTCGAGGCAAATCATAGGAGAATTGCCATCGAACGTACGATCGAGTAACTGAAACGCATGAATGCATGTCAGTGTATGCAGCAGCAATTAACCATGCATGGCAGGTCAGTCGATCGTGTACAAACCTAAGAGCCGTCAGACTACGTAAGTTAGCTAGGCTACGATGTGATCGTGTCTGCTTGGTCATCTTGACCGACAGAAAATTTTCATGTTCCTAGTATAAGGCATGTACTCGAATTCCATGTATATATAAGGCCTAGTACACCATAATTTCGAGGACTTTTACGGTACCCTGGTACTCCGAAAAATAGAGGTGGGAGTACCACTTAAAATCTGACCATCCAAGTAAAGGGTTAGTTTCCTCTTCTCCTCTTGGTCATCTGGTTGCATATTAGTGCGCATCAATTTCACGATATAGCTGCTCAGTAACTCTCGTGGCCATCCGGAGCAGGCAGCCGCCGCCGCCCTCCCAAATTGCCAACCGAGAGGCGGACATCACAGGGAAGTCACCGCCGCCGTCTCAAATTCCCAATTGAGAGATAGGTCGCGCATATACCGCCGTCTCGTTGGAGAGGTCATGCACATGGCCGTCTAGGTCATTCCCTGCAAGCTCTCGCCACAGCGCTTCAGTCTCTTCACGTATATTGTTCTGATCTGCACCGTCTGAATTCCTCCTCACATTATGACCGCGCGGTTGCCGCCGTTGTTTTTTCCTTGCACGGCCGCAGTGACACTCTAAGAAGTATGGCCAATGTACAAATCAATCAATCGATGGATCTTATTTTCCTGCCTGCTTGCATTTGGAGCTACACACTGATCAAACGAACCATGGCGACAAGGGCCCTGTTCTGCGACCGTGTCTCTCCGGCACACTCCGGCACGGCGGTGTCTATACACATGAATGAAGGATTGGATTCCAGGGATAACTGAGTATCAAATCGTTTCCGTAGGGCCTGGTTTTGTTAGTCTTTGTAGATTGCGAGGTACTCTCTCCGTTTAGAAATATAAGATGTTTTAGGTTTATGAAGGAGATGTATGTAGACATCTTGATGTCTAGATTCATTTGAACCTATACACTAAAAAGTGTCTAGGTACATTTCTTTCACAAACCTAAAACATCTTATATTTTCAAACGGAGGGAGTACTCCCGAGTTTTCTAAGTCAGTACTACTCTCGTTTGCTAGCGGTGGAGTACCAGCTGAGACCAGCCATCGGATTGACAAAAATGAAGGGTCCATATTCTTTTGAGGGTACTGTAAAAAGTCTTGAAATTCAATGCAAATAATGGATGCCCTGTCTATGGATAATCGGAACACTCTCATGGTCTATTTCTTGACTGCATGTGGTCAAGAAAACATAAGGTTACCTCAAAAGTTAAATAACTAGAACTATAGTGCACGTCCAACTCGAAAGAGAGAAAAGAGGGACAAGAAGCATGGACCCCACAGTGACAACTTTAAAATTGGAAATGGTCGCGGTCTCGATCCAGCGAGCTTATACCAGGTCCAATTAATATTCCGTTGATGGGGCAAGCAGTCGAGTCATGTGTTTCGAGATGCTGAACAATGTGGAACCGCCTACTTAATAAACCATACAATGATCTTTATTAAAGGAAATATGATCGTTGTTACATGACGGATGCCCATATAAGTCCAATATTGCGAACATCATGAAATCAACCTATCAATTATATTGTTCGAACAAGGTTTCACAAAAAAAAATTATATTGTTCGAACAAGGTTAAAAGCATCTCTTGCAGACTCCTTAAAGGGGAATTGCTCTTATTTTTTCAGCGGGTTTGAGGGTTGGGCTGTGTTTTTTTGGCCTCAAGAGATGTAGTAAAACACATTTGCCCCTTAAAGCTTTTACAGTGCGCGGAAAATCCCCCTTCCCAGCCAATATTTATTCTGTTCCGTGGGGTGGATAGAGGTCGCGAACAGTCTCTCTTTTCCCCTCTCCTCCGCGTCTCCGTCGCACACCACCGCCCAAATTCGCTGCCAGCGACCAGAAATTAGCTACCCCGCGCTACAGAACTAGCACCGCACCGCCGCGATGTGGCCTCGTGGGAGCTCGATAGGAGTGGGGGCAGGTTGTTCCACCGCCATCAACCTACAGCACAGCATGACCGAGGATGAGGAGGAGGAGGAGGACCGCAAGCGTGTGCGACATGACAAGGAGCTCGATGAGCTCTTCCTCGAGCAAGCGCTCGACGACGAACGCGAGCTGCAAGAGAAGCAGGACAAATGGCGCCCCAAGGCCGAGCTTCGGGCAGAGAAGTTCGTCGACCTCGTCTTGGACGACGAGTGAAGCCCTCCACCGGCCGCGCGCGCCGCATCCTGAGGCTTCGGTGAGCCAAATTTTGGTATTTTAGGGTTACGGCTAGGGCGCCGATGCGTGTAGATCCTCTGCCTAGTTTTTTTTTTTTGCATTCTGTAGCTATGATCACCGCAGGAACAATGCCATGTATGTATGAATCTCGTGCGAATGATTTAATTTCTTATTTTAAGGTTTGATTTTGCTATTTCTACTCTCTGCGATGAAAACTCATCCCGCAAACTATCAAAAACTCAGCCCTTATCAATGTCTTAAAGCGTCGTGGGATACATAGTCGGCTAGAGATGCTTTACCTTTTTTTATAAAGAGCATATATTAATATCGCAGAGATAGCAATTACACACAGCCTCTGCAATAACGCATGCCCTGGCGGCCTCACGTACGCACACAATCGAGAAAAAGGAATAAGAATTACAAAAAAAGAAAAGTCTCACTATAGAGAACTATTTCTCGTAGCAACGACACTAACACTATCAGAACAACACCAATAGTCCAACTACTCTAATAAAGACGCCTTCAAGAAGAAAACTGTGCAAAGAGAGATGCTCTACCTAAAAGGAGCTTCTGTGTCGGCTGCGAGAGCCTAAATAATACTATAGTAGTTGCCTAAGAAAAGTGAAGATCAATAACGCTTATGGGGTGTACATATGAGGTGTGCATCCGTATGGTCGCTAGGGCAATATGTTGTTACAGATGCTAGATGTAATTGGTATTTTATAATATTAATATATGTTCCTTTTCAAAAAAATAACGCTTATGGGATGGATCTATATTATTTAGCAGATATAGGAGTACACTACAACTGTAGAAAGAGGAGCTGATTTGAGCCAAGAACTATATACCAAACCATTCTAGTCTAACCTAAAATAAGTCCTAAACCTTTTAATTTAAACTATATTTTTTTCGTTTATTTAAACCCTAATAACTTTACTTTGATAGTATTTTTGCTTTTTTGGTCACATCGGTGGCGTACTGCGTCGTCACCCTCTTGGGAGCGTCGGGGTGAAGTTCCTTTCCCCTAGGTCTCGTCACCGTCTAAGGTGGTGAGTCTTGTTTTGTTGTACTTTGTTTTTTATCTTTAATATGCTTTGTAAGAGAGTTTTCTTATTACCTTCTTTTATCGATTCGGCCACGTGTAACTTTATTTATAAAGCGGAGCGACCCTGTTTGGAGGATAGTATTTTTGCATGTGGAAATTTCTCGATTTTAGGGTATTCCAAATAAAAGTGTGCTAGGGAAGTCTCTTACTCACCAGGTATTCCATATTGGAGGGTAGGAGAAGATAAATATCCAATGACAGTATGACACTAAATGTCTGCACACGGCAATAGAAAAATATTGCTTTATATATGTAGATGAATGACTGAAAGGAGTCAATCTGTGTGACACCACAAGTCTACAAACATACATTTATCCAGATTAAAATTAAGCCGCCAAAACGCAGTGATTAATTCAGTGCTAGTTAAAGCGGGCACAAATCCGTCCGTACTGAGGTGGAGCACTTGTTGCTGTCAGTAGTCCATCACCGGTGCCAAGAAATTGCGACCATCTTTCTGCAGGAAACCGCGTAAAAGTTCGCACCAATCTCCCACCTCTATATATGTAGGCTAGCACGACCCCCTCATCTGGCCAGTGCAACAGCAAGACAAAGCAGAGCAGCGATTGATCACTAGTAGCAGTTGATCGAGCAGAGCAGTAGCGATCTAGCAATGGCAATGGCAGCAGCATCGTCGACCATGGAGGTCGAGCAGGATCTTCCAGGCTTCCGGTTCCACCCCACGGAGGAGGAGCTGATCGACTTCTACCTCACCAACGTCGCGCTCGGCAAGAAGCTTCCCTTCGACATCATCGGCACCCTCAACATCTACCGCCACGACCCCTGGGACCTCCCGGCGATGGCCAAGATCGGCGAGAGGGAGTGGTACTTCTTCGTGCCGCGGGACCGGAAGGCGGGGAGCGGCGGGCGGCCGAACCGCACGACGCAGCGCGGGTTCTGGAAGGCGACGGGCTCGGACAGGGCGATCCGTAGCACTGCCGATCCCAAGCGGGTCATCGGGCTCAAGAAGACGCTCGTCTTCTACCAGGGCCGCGCGCCAAGGGGCACCAAGACGGACTGGGTCATGAACGAGTACCGCCTCCCCGACGTCGCCGCCGCCGGGCCTCCCATGGAGGACATGGTGCTGTGCAAGATATACCGGAAGGCCACGCCGCTCAAGGAGCTCGAGCAGAGGGCCTCCGCTATGGAGGAGATGATGATGCAGAGGCCCAGCGGCGGCGGAGGCGTCGTCAGAGCGTCTCTGGTCCGCGGAACCGCCGGCGACGACTACCTATCATCATCCGACGACGTCCAGGACAACTTCTCGTTGCACTCCACTTCGTCCTCGTCGACGGCGGTGTCTGGCAGCAGCAAGAACGACGACGCGCGGGAAGCCAAGAAGGAGCCGGACGTCACAACGGTCACCGTGGCGTCGATGTCGTCTCTGCCGCAAGCGGCGAATCCGTCCTACAACTTTCAGCTCCCGGCGGCGAAACCACCCTGCACCTTCCAGCTCCCGGCGGCAAACGCACCTTGCAGCCTCCAGCTACCGGCGGCAAGCAATGGAGTGTCCGAGCTGCCCAGCCTGCAGCTTCCAGCGGCGAGCCACGGAGTGTTCGACTGGCTGCAGGAGCCGTTCCTGACGCAGTTGCGGAGCCCGTGGCAGGACCAGCATTGCCTGTCCCCCTACGCACATCTGCTGTACTATTGAGGGACAGAAAGCGAGAGAACTAGCAAATTAGTGATGAACTCACGAATCACAATCGATCTGTAGAGATGCAAGTCATAAGGTCGGAGCAGAGTAGAGCTAGCTGTCGATTCAGTTGTACACATATCCGTACCACAGTGCCACCTACCTAGATGTCCATCTTTTGTTTCGTTTGTGCATTTTAGGATGGTGATGATGAACTTAGGATGACGGTTGAACAACCAATTAAGTACACAATGTATTAACTTAGTAACTGTTTTTTTGCATTTTCCAAATTATTAATATTTTAATTGTCAGACATTAGTAACTAAGGCTAGTTTATCTTTCTCTCGGAGAAATAATGGTTCCAGGAAACTCTCCTTATCCGAGATGGACCTAACTGAATTACTAGAATTTTCCGTTTAGATATTTGTTTTGCTAATCTATTGCTTACTGGTATTGCTGATATTTTAGTGTTCATGACTGTCTCGAATTAGGAATAATTATTTCTTGACCAACAGTGATAGTCTTCAAAAAGAAGATATTCTCGTCGATTTACACTTGGCGCAAATGCTAATGTCTCTATATAATTGTTTATATGCTTCGTTCTCTGAGAAATAACAAAATTGTTTGTGTACATATCAATCACCTACAATTGCCTATAACTAAGAACAAAATCAAAAGTTTTGTAGGCATGAACGTAAATTTTTAGTCTACCGATTATGTGTGAACCAAGAGATTGATATGGTTTCTTAGAAAAACTACTAATATTTTTTAAAAATCAAACAACTTATGAAATGGACAATCCGTTTGGATACTGGTTCGTTCCTTCCCCGCTGAACATTTACCACACAAATATATATTAGTATTCTTTTTAGAAATTTGTGGTATCACATAAAAGGAAAATTGGCAAGAATGAATAGAATTCATTTATATACTTGTATGTTATGAATATAATAAATCTTTAGAAAAATTATCATAAAAAATTGTTAGTTTATGAACTAAGATATTCTTCATTTTCATTCATTAAGATATAATTAGCCCGTGACACCTTAGCCAACGTGACATGAGTGGAAATAGCTGTTATGATTTATTAAAATGTGTAAATAGGATACTCCTTTTGCTGTAACTGTAATACGGTTCCTCGCTCCTGTTCCCACTATCGGGGGTTTCACGCTCTCGTTCCCACTATCTCTTATGCCAGATGTCTTGTATAATACTACAATCATCAATGGAATAAGACACAATTGGAATCATTTGCCCTATTTACTTTTACACGTTATCAGCACTTTGTCTCTGCCGAGAGCACAAGAGGTGAACTCCGGCGTTCGCCGGAAAAAAGATGAACGGAAAAGAGGAAGAAAGAAAAGGCTATGGATAACATATCCAAGAAAGAATTTGCTGAACTTGCGCTTGATGGCAGAAACTATCTAACCTGTGCGATGGATGTCAAAATTAACTTGTCATCGAGGAATTTGATCAGCACTATAACCACACCTGCTCAAAGTGCTCCTTCTATACCAGAACCAGCAAAGTCTGTTGCTTTACACTTCATTCGACATCACCTTGATCCTGCTCTGAAATATGAGTACATGATGGAGGAAAATCCTCTATTGTTGTGGGTCTCCTTAAAGGAGCGCTATGATCAACAGACGGTGATGTTGCCTGAAGCGCAAAGACAATGGGCACTTATCCGTTTTCAGTATTTCAAGTCCGTTGCGACATACAACTCTGCAATGCATCAA
Source organism: Avena longiglumis (assembly GCA_030063025.1). Taxonomy (NCBI): domain Eukaryota; kingdom Viridiplantae; phylum Streptophyta; class Magnoliopsida; order Poales; family Poaceae; genus Avena; species Avena longiglumis. The sequence goes on from CP125975.1 coordinate 556,317,833, forward strand.
ATCAACTATGAGTACCGCTCTTAGGTCGTCCATGCGGCGGCTAGAGGCGCCTCCTCCCCTCGACCGCCTTCAATGCGCCTTCCTCGGCCACCGACGAGAGCCGGCGGGCAAAGCCCATTCGGTCTCGGCGGCGGATACCCCTGGATCCCGTTCGGGAGATGGACGGCGGTGAGCGTCTTCATCCTGGCGGAATCTGCATCGTCGGGCCTCTACGATCTGGGTGGTGATACGCCCAATTTGCATCACCTTTCTATATCATAATTTACATCTATTCATTGATATTTGTCTTATTATGAGGTATTACTTATGGATTTTCATCTATTTATGCATGTTGGATGATTCTTGGAGGATGAACTACCGGAGTCTGGATTCTGATGGAAAAACGGTGCAATTTCACGAAGATCAGAAAAATACCAGAAAAATATGGAAACATATTATTTTACCAGAAGACGAAGGATGCCAGAAGGAGGGACGAAGTCGGGCCTTAGGGGGCCCACACCCCTAGGCTCGGGCCCACCTGACCCCGCGCCTAGGGCAGGTGTAGCCCACTTGCCCGGCCTCCGACTCCGCCCCTTCGCCTATATCTTCCCTTCGAAACCCTAAGGCTTAGGGGGCGACCATAGATAGATTCCCGCCGCCTCTGGGGGCGGAAAACACCCGAGAGAGAAAGATCTCCCCGGCAGAAAGATTTCTGTCGAGGGAATTCCTTCCCGCAGAGGGGAGACCATCGACATCAACACCATCTTCAAGCTAGGCTTCATCGGGATCAACATCATCATCCACACCATCATCTCCACCATCACCATCATCACCACTCCGTCCCGCTGTAACAATTGTGTTGGATATTGCTTTAGTTCTTAGGGGAAACTTTCCCGGTGTTGATTACTATTGTAGTTGATGCTTGTGAGTGGAACCATTGGATTATTGTTTATGTTCAGATTGTTATCCATTATCATATCATCTTTGATCTTGATCCATATGATGTCTTGTGAGTAGTTCGTTTAGTTCTTGAGGACATGGGAGAGGGCATGTTGTTAGTAGTGAATCTGTGATGAGTTATTATTCAATGGTTTAGTATTTAAGTTGTGGTGCTATTCTTCTAGTGGTGTCATGTGAACGTCTACTACATGACACTTCACCATTTATGGGCCTAGGGGGATGCATTGTGTATTTGGCTACTAATTGTGGGGTTGCCGGAGTGACAGAAACTTGAACCCCCGCTAGGAATCCTTTGCACAAGGGAGCATATGATCTCAGAGTTTAATGCTATGGTTAGATTTATATCTTAATTACTTTCTTGTAGTTACGGATGTTTGCAGGGGGTTTAATCACAAGTATGTATTAGTCCTAGGAAGGGCGGTATGTTAGCACAGGTTCACCCACACAACACTTACAAAAACCGGAGAAGAGTACTCAGCTATTTGAAGCGAAAGCACTTGACAGAATTCCCATGTGTCCTCGAGAACGTTTGGTCCTTATAAGTATTTCCACCGGCTTGTCCTTTGCTAAGAAAGGATTGGGCCACTTGCTCCGTTTGTTCGTTACTTCTGTTACTTGCTCCTTGTTTTGTTGCCTTGTCAGAAAACCATTAAAATCCGTTTACTAAGTATTCACAGGGATTTCCTGCTCCATACCACTGTTCATCACCTTCTGCTCCTCGTTGGGATCGACACTCCTATTTATCGAAAGTACTACGATACACCCCCTATACTTGTGGGTCATCAAGACTATTTTGTAGCGTCGTTGCCAGGGAGTGAAGCGCTATTGAAGAGTGGAACTGGTAAGGAAAACTTTCACTGTGAGTATTGCTCTTGTTACTGCTTATTACTTTGTTTCCAATATGGATAACCCACTTGGTTTTCTGTTTGGGAAAACTACTACCACTGCTAGGGTAGTAGATGAACCACCACCTGTTGAGATAGATCCTTTTAAGATACCTACAAGTATTGTTAATTGTGTTATGGATGATTATTATTTTGGGGATGGAACTGTCCATCCCGGTGATCACTTGCTTTTTATCCATGAATTATGCGGGTTGTTTAAGTGTGCAGGTATCAAAACTGAACCGGTGAAGAAGAAGTTACTCTCCATATCCTTGAAAGGGAGAGCTGAAGAATGGTATAAGCTGCTGAAGAATGGACAATCCATGGAATGGGAGGAGATGTCATCTCTCTTTTACTCTAAATTTTATCCTCCCAGTGAGATCCATAAGGATAGAAATCTTATATATAACTTTTGGCCTCTTGATGGAGAGAGTACAACTCAAGCTTGGGGGAGATTGAAGTTACTAATTCTTAAATGTCCTATTCATGAACTCCCTAACAATATTATTCTCAATAACTTTTATGCTAGGCTTTCTCTTCATGATAAAGATTTACTAGATGCTTCTTGTGCTGGATCATTCACACGTATGAAGGAAGAATCTAAATGGGATCTACTAGACCGTATTCAAGATAACACTGAAGCTTGGGAGAATGACAAAGGAAGAAAGTCAGGTATAAACTATGATTATGAATGCATCAAATCTTTTATGGGAACTGATAGCTTCCGTGATATTAGAAATGAGTTTGGTCTTGGTTCCCAAAGTATTTCCAACTGTTTTAAGGCCTTTTCCTCTTACATTGAAATTCCCAAGAAGAAGTGGAATAAGTACCATGCTCCTTATAAAGATGTTGTTAGTCATGTTCCTGTTAGAAGTACTCAAGTTTGTACTACTAATCAAATTGTGCCTGAATCCCATGTTGAGAAAATGCCTTTCCCAGCTAAGATAAAGGAGTATTCTATGATTATTAGTGCAAATAAAAAAGGTAGAATGAAAACTGTGGCGCCTGGTAAGCATTTGAGCGATGAACCCGTGGTGGCCATTGTGAAAGACACTGTCACTAGAAATATGGAGGATGAGCGTCTTCTATGAAGACGCTTCTAATATTATTTCTCATCCTAGTAAGGCTAGAAAATCTAGTGTTCCTATGCTTTCTATGAAAATTGGTGATCATTGCTACTATGGTTTATGTGATATTGGTGCTAGTTCTAGTGCTATTCCTTATGAGCTTTACAGGGAAATTATGCATGAGATTGGTCCTTGTGAGCTTGAGGAAATTGATGTGGTTATTCACCTTGCTAACAAGGAGACCATTTGCCCCATTGGCATTGTAAGAGATGTGGAGGTTCTCTGTGGTAAGATTAAGTATCCTGCTGATTTTCTAGTGCTTAATTCAGCAGCTAGCAAAACTTGTCCTATCATTTTTGGTAGACCTTTCTTGAACACTTGTGGAGCTATTATTGATTGTAAGAAGGAAAAGTTTTAACTAAGTTTGATGGAGATTCTTATGAGTTTAACTTTTCCAAATTTGCTAAAGCTCCTTATGAAATTGGCTTGCCTAATAAAGATTTCAGGATGGAACAACTTGCTTCTATTGATCCAGTCTATGACCTTGGGCCTCTTTTTGATGACTGTAAGTATGCTTATTATGATGATAAAGTTGTTTCCAGTGACAATTATATTGTCAACTTTATTCAGAGTGCTACTGAAAGTTATTTGGAGAGAGGGAAACATGGTTTTATGCATCTCAATGATGTTAAGTTTCCCCGTTTTATGTTGAAAGCTTTAAAGTTGCATCTGTTTTGTCTTCCTATGCTTGTGGCTTTTTGTTTCAACAATTCATTTTCTCATGATACTCCCATACATAGGAAGTGGGTTAGACTCAAGTGTGTTGGTTTATTGCTTCTTGATGCTCTCTTTCATTTTAAATATATAAATTCTATGTGAGCATCTTTGGAAGTTTCAAGCCTAACTTAAAGGCATTAAAGAAAAGTACTTGTTGTGAGATAACCCAAGAGTTTTGTCGAGTCTTGGAAGTTATTATCTCAGTAATAATTGCTCCTTATCCTTTTTGTTTTGGTTTTTGTGTCAAGTTCAACTACTTTTGTGAAGTAAAGGAGTTGTGAAAAGTGGCTGTCCTGGGACAGATTTTTGTGCTGTATTGTAAAAATTCGTGAGCAAGCTCATTACTTCGTGTGGAGATGAATTTTTCTGAGCTTGTTCTCAAGGTTGTTACCCAACTTTCATCAGTTATGCACTTTTTTATTTGAGCAACAGAAGGTCTTTGAAAAAATCAATCTTTACCTGCTGGTCTGTTTTGACAGATTTCTGCCATCATTCGCATTTGCCTCTTATAGAAGCTTTTGTTTTGATGGGTTTTCAGTTGAAGTGTTTACCAAAGGTTTATTGTTTTTGCTTACACTAATGTTTTCTTTGAGTTTGTACAAAAGTTTTGTATGAAGGAAATTCTCAGTAGAAAGAGAGAAGGAATCTACAGAGTTCGTCTTGGAATAGGTAAAAGTGATGAAAACAGAAGGTTCGTGAAACCCCAATCTTTTTATATTTTTGATGTTTTTAATACATAAGGGAAGTTACGAGACGAAACTGAAGAGGAAACAGAGCCCGGGGTGGACAAACCCACCCCAGGCGCGGGCCCAGCCTGGCCGCGCCTGAGGGGGGTGTTCCCCCCTCGAACTCCGTCTCCGCCTCGTTTCCGTGTCAAAACCTTCCTTATGCATTGAAACTTCGTAATATATAACCCCCCGGATCCCCCGAGGTTTGTGCATCGTGTTCTCATCGTGTTTTCGTTTCAATCTGTTTCTGTCAGGAAATCTTCTCAAGTTTAGAGCACCATGGCCTCCGCCAATGATAAAGGCAAGAAGCCCGAGGAAGAAGAACCTAAAGTCCCCAAGGAGGGGGAGATTTCAGTAGGTTATGAAGGTGACATGGAGGAGGACAAGCAACCGGACACCCGCGCTACCGTCGCAAGCATTAGTTTGGTGGCACGACCTACCAAGATTAAGAGGACAGCATGGATGTCTACAGGAGAGAAATCTCGACGTCATACTCTCTCCCCACAATCATCTCCTCCACGTAACAAGATACCTTTCCATACACTTATACATGAATATCAATATCAACATGTTCCCAAAGGGAATTTTCCCTCGGTTTGGGATATGCGTCGTTCTAACAATGTAGAGAAGGATCATGCTAAAGATGAAGAGTGGGGAAAGAATAACAAAAGCTAGGATCCTCGGTCCGAGTTGATCATGGGTTGCATTGAGCATAATTCAGAGTTAGTTCATACTCTGACCTTCGATATGGAGGATTTGAAGAAACTTGTTGAGGATCTTATCAAGAGAACACAACCACCACCGAAGGAGTAAATCGTCACCAGGTTTGGCATCCCCTTGGCTTGTTCCGAGCTTGGGGGAGTGTCGCGGTATCACCACCATTATCCTTCATCTTTTACCTTTTTCATGGATTCATATCTGTGGTAGAGAGGTTATCTTATAGTTTGGTTTGCATGTGGAAGTATCTCTCCTTTAGTTGATTATCTGTGTATCCCTTGGTGTGAGTGCCTTTATTTAATATTAACGAGAAGTATCATCTTTTACTTTTTTGCACTCCTTATTTTAGTTTGCAATCTCTATTATATGATGGATCTTCTTGTTCAGTATTGGCACCACTTGGGGATCATCAAGTGGATCTAAATTGGTTTTGGCAAACCGAGTTCTGGTCAGTGGCTTTAGTTTGAAAGAAAAAGAAAGAGAAAGAAAAAAATCTTACAGGTATTTGGTATCATTTGTTTTCTTTCTTGTTGGATCATAAGCTTAGTATTCTTTATTTAAGATTCTTTTGTGTATTCAAGGAAGATCACATGTTTGTCTTTATTACTTGTATGTTTGCTTGTTTCTTTCAACTCTTTTGCTTGCTACACAGCCTTGCTAGCCAAAACCCTGTTTTGAGAAGGCATACTTCTCATGTTTCCAAAATCCTTTGAACCCAAAACCTTTGCCACTTGTGTCCACCATATCTACCTAGTAGCTCTTGATATTCCTAGCAAATTCTCAACCTTCATCTACCTTTCGAATTAAAAAGTATTTTTTATGTGAAAACTAGTTAGTAAAGCTCTCACGAACTTGATGGCACACCTTATTTTCTTGCCCCTAATATAATTGAACCATTGTGAACATCGAAATTGTATATGCTTGCATATATACGTTGGAATTAGCAGAACAGTGCTATCACGGGGAACGTTTTCAACATTGCACTTGTACTTTGTACATAGTTGATATCATTCTCTTTTGTCTATGGATGTCATCGGTGTGAAATAAAGAGGGAACTTGTAAGTCCATGGAGTTTGTATTCTGTGTTAGAGAAATGCCTGGGCCGCTAGCCTAAGCCATGCTTAATCATGGTGGAAACTTGCAGCATCACCATAGTGAGTCATCTATGAAGAATCCTCAATAAAAATCTATGCACATAGTAAATAAAAAGATTGCTAAGATGCTCATTGTCTGCGTGCCTTGTCATTTTGGTTATGCGAAAGCTCATGTACCATGTGCAAGGGGTAGCCCATTGGCGGTTCTCATTGATATGCAAATACTTACAATGACAAGAACTTACCTGGACCCAAAGTTGAGTATGCATGAGGAGTGGCCCTCATATTCGAGGGACATGAGATTGCCAACTTATATTTCGTCAAGCATATACTACATCTTTGTTCACTTTAACCTTAATCATCTCAAGCTGCTTATGATAGGGGCAATGAGGGCTCAATGCTAGTTAGTACCATAATCTTTTGGAAGCTCTTTATGACTTGTAATCCCTTCTAACCTCTAAGAAGGGACCTTTCTCCCACTTCCAAGTTGAGTCAGTAAACCTACTTCCTCGCTATCTCCAGCAAGCATTTGAGTTATTCTGTTTCAAGCATTCATATGGTGATTTATTCAATCATGTTCTTTATCTTCCTTGTTTGCACAAAACTCTTATTTATTGAGTATTACTTTGAAAGCCTTCACTTGTGAAAACCTTTTTGTGCAAAGAGTTCTCCTGTTTTGAAACTTCTACAAAAAGCTTTTGTGAAACTGTCTGCCAGGTGTGCTCTGACCAAGAACAAGTTTGCCAACTCCAATTATGATTTATCTTTATGCATCTCTATTGTGACTGATGTACTTGGTTGCAAGCTAAGTTATATAATGGTGAGTTGCTTTCTTCTATGAGTTGTGCAATGGTAAGTGTGATGCTTCTTGTTCGTATTCTTTTATCGACACTTCACTCCATAAACCTGTGGACATGTTTGCTTTGAGCTCGATTCGCCAGGGACAAGCGAAGTCTAAGCTTGGGGGAGTTGATACGCCCAATTTTCATCACCTTTCTATATCATAATTTACATGTATTCATTGATATTTGTCTTATTATGAGGTATTACTTATGGCTTTTCATTTGTTTATGCATGTTGGATGATTCTTGGAGGATGAATTGCCGGAGTCTGGATTCTGATGGAAAAGAAGGAGTTTCGGTGCAATTTCTCGAAGATCAGAAAAATACCAGAAAAATATGGAAACATATTATTTTACCAGAAGATAAAGGATGCCAGAAGGAGGGGCGAAGTGGGGCCTCAGGGAGCCTACACCCCCCTAGGTGTAGGCCCACCTAACCCCGTGCCTAGGGCAGGTATGGCCCACCTTCCCGGCCTCCGACTCCGCCCCTTCGCCTATATATTCCCTTCGAAACCCTAAGGCTCGGGGGGCAACCACAGATAGATTTCCGCCGCCTCTCGGGGCGGAAAACACCGAGACAGAAAGATCTCTCCGGCAGAAAGATTTATGCCGAGGGAATTCCTTCCCGGAGAGGGGAGACCGTCGCCATCAACACCATCGTCAAGCTAGGCTTCATCGGGATCATCATCATCCACACCATCATCTCCACAAGAACCATCATCGCCACTCCGTCCCGCTGTAACAATTGTGTTGGATATTGCTTTAGTTCTTAGGGGAAATTTTCCCGGTGTTGATTAGTATTGTAGTTAATGCTTGTGATTGGAACCATTGGATTATTATTTATATTCAGATTGTTATCCATTATCATATCATATTTGATCTTGATCCATATGATGTCTTGTGAGTAGTTCGTTTAGTTCTTGAGGACATGGGGGAAGTCATGTTGTTAGTAGTGAATCTGTGATGAGTTATTATTCAATGGTTTAATATTTAAGTTGTGGTGCTATTCTTATTGTGGTGTCATGTGAACGTCGACTACATCACACTTCACCACTTATGGGACTAGGGGGATGCATTGTGTATTTGGATACTAATTGTGGGGTTGCCGGAGTGACAGAAACTTGAACCCCCGTTAGGAAACCTTTGCACAAGGGAGCGTAGGATCTCAGAGTTTAAGGATGTGGTTAGATTTATATCTTAATTACTTTCCTGTAGTTACGGATGTTTGCAGGGGGTTTAATCATAAGTATGTATTAGTCCTAGGAAGGGCGGTATGTTAGCACAGGTTCACCCACACAACACTTACAAATACCAGAGAAGAGTACTCAGCTATTTGAAGCAAAAGCACTTAATAGGATTCCCATGTGTCCTCGAGAACGTTTGGTCCTTATAAGTATTTCAACTGACTTGTCCTTTGCTAAGAAAGGATTGGGCCACTTGCTTCATTTGTTCGTTACTTCTGTTACTTGCTCCTTGTTTTGTTGCCTTGTCAGAAAACCACTAAAAATCCGTTTGCTAAGTATTCACAGGGATTTCCTGCTCCATACCACTGTTCAGTACCTTCTTCTCCTCGTTGGGATCAACACTCATATTTATCGAAAGTACTACGATACACCCCCTATACTTGTGGGTCATCAGGCGGATCGGGGTGGAGGCGGCGGTTCCCGTGGTGGCGATCTGGTGGAGGAGGAGTTGGTGTTGGGATTCCGTTTGGAAGACCTAGATCGGCCATCTGACCCTAATTGCCAGCGGGATCCTGGCGATGCCATGCACCTCCTGGCCATGGTGGGCGCGAGCCAGAGCGGCAAGGTGTGGTCGAGCGCAGCGAGATGAGTTCGATCTAGACCTTGATCCGATCTGGTACTTGTCTCTGGCGTTGCCTTGCCTTCTCCTTCGTTGTTTCTATCGGTGGTGTGGGGGCCTGCTGGTGTGCTTGAATAATGGTGGCGGTCCTAGGGTTCCTCTCGCACGAAGATGAAGATATGGTTGATGCTGGCCCTCGTGGATCTTGTCGGAATGGTGAGTTCTGGAAGGCTCCGTCAGTGAACTCCCATGGGCGAATAATGCCTAGAGATTGCCGGATTGGAGGGATTTGGTCGTGCACATCCATGTTTTACTCTGACCGTTGGGTTCAGAGGGAGCGCTTCGAAGTTATATTGGTTGTTAATATTATGGGGCATGTTCTAGTTCCATGGTTCTGACGGAGAATGTCATGGAGACCGGGTTCTGAGGCTGACAATGGTGGTTCGAGTCTAGGTGGTGATGAGGAATTGGCTTGGTGACTCGTGACTTGGAGCAGTGGCATGCAAGTGGGGGCGACTGCATAGGAGATGTTCATGGTCCTACCTTCGGTGGTGAAAACCTGGTCTAGCCTTAATTGGTTGTGCCTGGCAATGGCTTTGTTGAAGGTATTATTTTGAGAGCGTGGACGTTTTTCAGGGTGAAAACCTAAGATCTATGATCGGGCGATGAAGGTGTTTGTGCAATGTTCCCTTCTTGGAGGCGTCGCTTTTGGTGAATCTAGACTTCTGGTGTTGTCTTGGTGGTGGTAGTACTATTGTTCCAACGAATGGATCATCGTAGCAGGACTTTTCTTTTTTGTAATTCTTCTTCCCTTTTTTGGATGTGTGCATCCGTATGGCCGCTAGGGCAATGCGTTGTTGTAGAGGATGGGTGTAATTGGTATCTTCTGATATTAATATATGCTCATTTCCAACAAAAAATCAAATCAACTATAAGTTGAGATTCTGCATAGTGCAGTTTCGGATGCAGATATCATTGAGAAGACTCTCTCTACTTTACATCCTAATATGAGGTTGATTGCTGAACGTCATCGTAACCAAATGTGTAGGAAGCGTTCTGAATTGATATATGCACTTCTCCAGGCAGAAAAGAACGATGAAATTCTTGATAAGAATAATATTCCCCGTCCAACGGGAACATTGCCCCTACCTGAAGCACATTTCAATTTTTACAATGCTCAAAACTTCTGTGATTCAAAGAAGAACAGTGTGAGGTCTAATGGAAAATGGACGGGCGGTGAGAATCAAAATAGCAATAGAGTCCAAAAGGGCAAGGATTATTTCAATAGAAATGATAGGGGTAACAATTCCCAAGGTTGTTACCGATGTGGTTGTAACACATATTGCAAAGAAGTGTACAACTTCTAAGCATTTGGTGTTGCTGTATCAACAATCAAAGGCAAGAAGGCCCAAAGGCACTAGTACGAAGCTCACTTCACTGGACTGATGGTCGAGAGTTCCCAAGGTGATCAACAGAACAGTGTTCAAGAGAACATGGAGAATCATGATCAGACTCAGCAAAAGGAAGGACCAACACTTCATGCTGAAGACATGCTAGTTGATTTCACTTCTACAAGTGACATATATACCAACTTTAAACTCCTTGTAGTGTTATAAGTATTGTGATGATGTCCTTACATATATTGTGTGTTGTAAAATATTTGTGTCATAAGACATATGGTATTGTAATAATTATGCAGTTGAACACAATGTAGAGCAGAAATACATAATATTACGAGAGATTAAATACTTCCAAACTCTGAAAAAGAGTAAGGGGAGTGTCATGACTATCGGTAGTCGCGACATCGTCATTGTTGGTTCTGGTTAGGACACATTTACACTCCCAAATGGTACGGAGCTTATGATCCAGGAGGCATTATTGTATCCGATTTCAACTCGTACATTGCTGAGTTTTAAGGACATTCGGAGTAATGGCTACCACATAGAAACTCATGAAGATGGTGAGGTTGAAAGCCTACTCATAACTCAGAAAAGGGTTCCGAAAGGAATACCCTTGAGAAACTTTCTTCTCTATCTTCTGGATTGTATTATACATACATAAAGCCAGCAGCACATTGGCGTATAAAATATTTTTTCAAAATCTTGATAAATTCAAGATATGGCCTGATCGCCTAGGTCATCCTGGTGTAGTGATGATGAGGAAAATTATTGATGGTTCAATTGGACACAACATAACGGTTGCTAATTTCCCCAAATCCTCAGATTTTGTATGCATTGGATGTGCAACTAGGAAATTAATCACTAGACCCTCATACCTGAAGGTCAAGAGTGAATCACTAAATTTTCTTGAACACATTTATGGAGATATGTGTGGTCCAATTCAACCGTTAACGGGGCCATTCATATATTTTATGGTACTCATTAATGCATCTACAAGATGGTCAAATGTGTGTCTCATATCGACAAGGAATCATGCAATTACAAAGTTGATTACTCAAATCATAAAATTGAGAGTTAATCATCGTGAACATAGGATAAAATCCATCGGAATGGATAGTGCAGCTGAATTTAGCTCACGAGCATGCAATGATTACTGCTTAGCTTTGGGAATAACAATGGAGCATTCTGTATCGTATGTACATACATAAAATGGTCTTGCAGAATCACTTATCAAAAGGATCAAATTGATAGCAGGACCACTCCTACAGAATTGTAATATCCCAACTTTATGTTGGGGATATGCGGTGTTACATGCCACAGAATTGATACAAGTTCGAGCAACTACATACTATACAACCTCCTCGTCTCAGTTAGTACGTGGAAATCAACCAAGTATTTCCCACCTTAGAAGATTCAGTTTCTCTATGTACGTGTCAATATCACCACCTCAGCGTATATCGATGGGTCAACATAGAAATATGGGTATCTATGTGGGGTACACTTCTCCATCGATTATAAAGTAACTAGTGCCTCTAACAGGGGATCTCTTCACAATCCGGTACACTGATTGCATCTTCGATGAGGATAATTTTCTGACAATAGGGGAGAAAAGGACCACAAAGAATGCCAGGAAATAGATCATAATGTTAAAGGCATCCAGTCTTTAGATCCACGTGCGAATGAATCTGAACTGGAGGTTCAGAAGATCATAAATTTGCAAAATATTGCAAATAATCTGCTAGATGCATTTACTGATTATAAAGGTGTTACTAAATTCCGTGTTCCCTCTATGAATATCCTAGAGAGAGTTGAGATAGCTAAGACCACTCAACTTCCCAAGAAGAGGAGAAATCTAAAAAAACGACAAACCTTCTCAGAAGTATCCGCGGGGAATGAGGATCTCTCAAATAGTAAATGTAGGTCAACCACGGTTGACGTTCAACCAAGTGTTGAAGAAATACACCTAAAGGATGTTCATCATTCATAGCCCAACACAAGTGCGCACACAAATATAGGTGTTGGAACATTGGAACACCTCGATTCAATCATTGAGGGAAATCACGATGAGTCTGAAGGTATTGAAAAGATTTCCACAAACTATGTTGAATCACGAGAATCGTTTAACATAAAGTCTACAATGTCAACATATTTTTCTCCTCAAATATTGCAGATGACCTGGCATTAGACCGTGAACCTAAGACCATGGTAGAGTGTATGAAATGCTCATACTGGCGCAAATGGATGGTTGCAATTGAGGATGAATTTCTCTCGCTTATCAAGAGAGGGGTATTTAACAAAGTAATACCTACTCCTCAGCATGTTTTCCCTGTAAGGGCAAACTGGATTTTTTATCGAAAGAGGAACGAAAACAATGAGGTGGTGAGATATAAGGCGAGGCTTGTAGCATAAGGGCTTACACAGAAACCTAGCATTGATTATGATGAAACGTATTATACTGTGATGAGTGGAATCACGTTCTAATACTTGATATCGTTGGCAGTGCAAATGAATTTGTATATCCAATTGATGGATGTGGTGACCGCATATTTATATGGGTCGCTGGATACGGATATCTACATGAAAGTCCCTAAGGGAATGAATATTCCATATCCGAAGGCTGATCGCAAAATGTATTGCATAAAGCTACAGGGGTCGTTATATGGCTTGAATCAGTCGGGTAGAATGTAGTACAACCAACTAAGTGAGTTCTTTTTGCAGAATGGATACTTGAATGATGATGATGGCCCGTGTGTGTTCATCAAGAAACTATTGATGGATTTTGTATAATCTCTATGTATGTGGATGATTTGAATACTATTAGTACTACACTAGAAATAAATGAGGCTAGTAATCATCTAAAGGCAGAATTTGAGATGAAAGATTTCGGTAAGACCAAATTTTGTCTCGGTTTGTAACTTGAACATATTTATTCGGGAATATTAGTTCATCAGTCTGCTTATATCCAAAATATATTAGAGAAATTCAATATGGATAAAGCATACCCATCTAAAACATCTATGGTTGTTAGATCTCTTGATAGAGATAAATACCTTTTTATAGCCAAACATGAAACCAGACCGAAGCAGGTCGCTCTAAATGACTCTTGCAGAAGTGTGAGCCTTCTCATTCCTACCTTCAACACATGGACAACACATAAAACCATCCCGCCGCTTGTTCGCCTCGGCCACAAGACAAAAAGAATGCACGCCTTCTCTAAAAGCGGCAGAGATTCGGTCACCGCACATCCATGGGCGGCTCATCTGCATTGTACAATTATATATCAAACGCAATCACGATGCTAAAATTAGTACCGCATGTTCTAAACGAGTAAATAGTTGCTAACCTTTTAGGACACTTAAAAACAAAGATGAGAAAACTTAAGTGTGGCTCGGGCACCTCATATCATGTTTGTCTTGTGTAAACTCAAGTGGCATCGCTCTAACAGACATTTCAGCGAATACCTCTAGTGCATACGAAGAAAAAAAACTAGCACAAACCTATAACACATCCCAACAGAAAAAACAGGAGTGAGGCGAGGGGATGTGCCCTATATATAGGGCGAGACCATATAAACCGGGACTAATGGGGGTGCCCGCAGCGCGCACTAGACCCCGGACCCACTAGTCCCGGTTTATATCCGAAACCGGGACTAATTGTCCAAAACGGCCCGGGACTAATGGTGCCATACGCCATGGTCGGCTCCGGGCCGTTGGGTCCGGACCATTAGTCCCGGCCTCAGGCATAGCCGGGATTAATGACCCGGACGAAGGTACCCAACGGCACTAAGGCCACTCCCAAGGCACCCCCTTCCCATTTTAGCACTCGAAATTACCCTTGCCTTGGCCGCATGGGCCAAGATGGGCATGTGGCTCCACCCCTTATGTACATGTGGACCCTCTGGGGCAGGTGATACCCACCATGGGACCCACCATAATCTTCTAGAGCATTCTGTTACTCTATTGAGATTTCTGAAAATTTCTTGAGGTTCTAAAAAATAATTTCCTTATATTAAACTTTATGTCTGGATTATCTTGGGCTCCTCGTTATGTCCTGGATACAATCCGAGACTCGGAACAAACATTGGTCTAACCATTATGAATGTCCTAGAGTTGCACGTCGAACGTTTTAAATGTGTGACCCTGCGGGTTCGAGAATATATAGACATGATCGGGGCAACTTCTCAGATCAATAACCGCTATCGGGACCTAGACGTCCATAACGATTCCCATACATTCAACAAAGATCTCTATAAGTTTGAATCACGATACTGAGGATTGAAACAATCTCGTATTCCATTCTCTTTGTCTGGTTCTATTTTAATTGCCCGAGCTCTTATCGTTGGTACTCCATGATCAAGACCTTGATCGGTATACCTAATTCAATCTCGTCACTAGCGGGTACTCACTACTTGTATCGTAATACATGATCCCTATGACCAAACTCATTAGTCATGTGCTTTCAAGCGATATAGGATGTGTGTTTACCGAGTGGGTCCATAGTATATCTATCTGTCACATGGGTGGAAAAAATCCCAGATTGATGCAACTCAACAAGTACTTTGTCAAGTACCTAGAAGACACGTTTATAGTCACGTTGTCACATTGTCAAGGTTGATGTCCCCAAATAATTCTTCTGACAATAGTAAATAACATATCCTCATGATCTAAGGATTAGGATACCTCACATATACCATCCTTGGAAATTTAAACTTTGTGAGACGATCTAATTGTTTTGCTTGGTTGGGTCTGCCCATCATGCCATTCTCCTAATAACATGATACCATTGTTAATTGACAAAACAAGTCCATTCTTAGGAAAAGTAACCATCATTAATTAATGAGCTAGTGAAGTAGAAGCTTACTAGGAACACAACTTTTTTTATGAAACCACACATGTATAATGTTTCATGTTAATACAATTATAGCATGGAGTATAAACATTTGTGATTGTAACAATATTATTATTGCCTCTGAGGCATATTTCCAACACTCTGTTCATGATGTTTCATTTTTTTGCAATGTTTGATTATATCCACTTGAAAGAACCATGTTAAGGTGCTGGAGGATATGGTGACCTGTACTCATGCGAAACGTAACATGCTTCGTGGGGAGATCTCCCCGAGGCACAAGCTCTACCAAGAAACCCTCGCATAGATGGAACAAAAGCAATGCTTACATCCCGGAGGAGATAATTGAGAAGACGACGCTGTGCCTCCACCTCCGTGAAAAGAGCGCCTGCATCGATGGGAAGCACATTGACGTTAAATGTATTTTTTTTCTCAATCTTATAATATTTCCACTTGAAAGAACCATGTTAAGGTTAAAATGGTGTTTTTATCTTCCGATGTTCTCAATCTTTTTGAAACGATTCACATGTGTGGAAACTGCTATGATGTCAAGAAAGGAAAATAATATGGTGATATATGTTCCATGTGAAAAAAGAATTCCCCTCGTGTTATTTTTTTGCATTTTTCTTATATATGATCGTTATAGTCAACCTCCGATCAGATTTATTTTTTGCAAGTGTGTAGGCAAAACTTTGCCTAAATCTACGACAATTAAATCGGAATGGAGGGAGTACTTTTTGTAGTGTTTCTTTTACGAATTACCTTTCTATAGCATATTCTATACCATGATTTTTGTTTCGCTTTATTTTCTTACAAAACCTAGAAATATAAAACTAAAATTCAAGACTGTTATATAGTTTATAATAAGTGGTTTCACAAAGTTCACCATCTAATACAGAAAGTTCTATAGTTTGAGGATTCTAGTTGTTCCAAACAATAGTCCCTGAAAAGCCTGAAGACAAAGGGACATGGATGTCTGAAAAGAAATGCAAAGAGACAAAACAAAAAAACAGTTCACCTATCTACACCAAGTCAAGCCACAATTATTTTACAGCTTGTATAACAAGAACGTAGTAAAACTATAATTCTAACCCAATTGCTAAAAAGTGCTCGAGGTCTCGTTTGCTTCCCAGAGCCCTCGATTCTAGTCCGTCCGATGGAGCAGCGCTACACGATTGTTCCGACAACGATGGAAAGCGGCGGCGATGGCCTCGTCTCGATAGTCCTCTTCCGCATTTGTTTCAAGTCAAACGCAACTCCCAGTCCCTCCGCCGTCGGCCTCCACCTGCGCCGCCGTCGGCCTCCACCTGCGCCGCCGTCGGCCCGTCTCCCCAACTCCAGCGCATCCCCACCCACGAGACCCTCCTCCTCTACCGCACCCCAATCCCGCATGTCCCTCTCTCCGATGACTCACATCCCGATATGCAGCTGATCCCCTTTCTATTCCCCTCGATCTTCTCCGTCCCCGCGCCGCTACCTCAGCCTTGCAGGCAGCATTCCTCCCGTCCGCCAGATCCCTTCCATGAAGCCTATGCACGAGTTGATGTTGCAGCAGGAGGGGATTCCAAGCAACACGTGGCGCACACGGTGAGGGCGTGGTGCTTGTCGTTGGTAGAGCGGCGCTCGCACAAGGACATTCAGAATCCAGGTGCACCTGTTTTGGGTGGTCCCTTATTGATGCGACAAGCTAGTTGTATGTGAAGTTCAGATGAGCTCAGTTAGGCTTCGGTTCCTTGAATTTCTGTTCTTTATTTTAGCTACACAAGTTCTAGTCGATTTTTCTTGCAAGGCTGCAAGTGCATGAAGCGTAGAACTACTATTAGTTTCATAGTTGGTTTACGGTTCAGGGACTTGGATGAATCCTTCAATGGGTTGGTCTGCTAGTGCATGGAAGCACCTGGAACTTCAATTGTTAATCTGACATTGTGCTTAATTACTAGAACTAATGTTGTTGTTGTCCGCTAGCCAGAAAGGATAGTTTTCTTTGCTCCAGTACTTGCAGATATAGCGTGTAGAGTTATTTTGGAAAGAGGTATGCACTTGGTATTGGGAGTGCTCTAATGTGCTTGCTTAACAAGACCCTTTTAAGGTTTACATTTAAGTGTGCATGTGTCCCTGATGTAGTTCCTGGACAAGGAATAGTGACCTACTGCTATTCCTTCCAAATGCAAATTAGACCAGAACTAAAACCTTTATGGTTGTACCTGAGGTTGTTATTAACCTTGAAAATGAATAGGTTTGAGATCTGTCCACGAATAAACCGACTCGCTATAATCAGTTTCAGATTTCAGCACTGCCTAAGACTTTAGTCTATGGGTCTTGTGCCAGTAGTCTGCACAGTTTCTGTATAGCAACTTTCCTAGTTTTATTGATGCATATATAATAACTGGAAGTGTGAAACAAATGCAACTCTATAACTTGTTCTCATATTCATGGATGTAGTGGGAGTTGTTTTTGCCAATACATTGAAGGTGTTTCTACCACTTTATTAAGTTTGATTAGGCATCTTAGGTTGTTTCCGCCTCAGCTTTTTGATTAATGGACTTGGGTTTATTAATTAAATTAAGTTGTCCTGCCAATGTAGTTTAGTTACTTGTACCATTTAATTAAGTTCATTAGAGATCCTAATCTAAGTTGTTTTTAATTTTACTTTTTCATATTTTTTGAAGTATCTTTTTTATGATATAGGTTTGTACTTAGAACACCACAACCATGATTGAATCAACTTAAGCCAGAAGCCCAATTACTATACGTATTTCAGGGGCATCTCATGTTCAAAGTGTGGTATCTAGAGCACTCTCAAGATCTTTTTTCTGCTATGATTAAAAAAAGATCTTCATTCTCCTAGTAACCTTAGCATAAGTTGATTTCCACTTGATCATAAGTTGCTTCTCCCATTTTTAACTAAGTTGATTAGCTCCTTTAGCTTATGTTACATTACACATTCCGTTTCATTAAGTTGTATACCGATTCCAACTAAGTTGTTTTATTCAGCATACTTAAGTTGTTTCCATCATTTTAATCTAAGTTTTAACTTATAATCAAAATGCACCATAAGTAGTATACTGATTTTATTAAGTTGCTTTTGGCCATCTCACTAAGTTGTTTCTCATTAAAGTTAAATATATACAATGACGAGTTTAAACTAAGTTGCATTTTACCATCCCCTCAGTTATATGTCGATTCTGATTAAGTTGTTTGATTCAACATACTTAAGTTGTTTCTATCATTTAATCTAAGTTTTGACTTATAATCAAATGCCCCTAAGTAGTATACTGATTTAATTAAGTTGCTTTTTTCCATCTCACTAAGTTGTTTTCATGAAAAATTAAGTTGTACATTGATGATTTTAAATTAGGTTGCCTTTTGTCATCCCCTCAGTTGTATACTGATTTTGATTAAGTTATTTTCAACATATAACTAAGGTACTAAGGTGTTATTTTTGTTCAATGTTTTTTCATGATAAGGACCCGGGGATTCCCTAAGTATGTAAGAAACTAATTATGCTTTTTATTTGTTCAAAGATGTACTAAGTTATTATGGGTTTGGGTTATGGTTATATTTCTAGGCCTGTATGTTTGTGCTTTCGTTCATTCGTGGATCTACCAAGATGCTACAGGTTTATGTTATGTTGTTTTTTCTAGGCTAGCCTTGATTTCATTTGCCTTTTTCTATTTGATGGAGCAACTTCGATGGAAGTTGAGATTTTCCTGTGTGGCAATTTGTGAAGAAGTACATATCCATGGTGATCTAGAGGAATAAAGGGGTGCGGTGCAAAATGATACATGAAAAAGCAATCTAGGTCGCTTTTGGCTCCATGTAAGTTGCAGTTCTAGATTTACCATGTTGCTTTTCGATGGCATATGACCATTTTGAATTATAACTAATTAAGTTGCAGTTTTCATATCACCTAGTTGCTTTTGGATCCATATAAGTTGCAATTCTAGATTTATTGTGTTGCTTTTTTATAGCATCTAGTCCTTTTGAATTATATATCTAAGTAAGTTGTACCAGGTTTGTTCTTTAGTTGCTTACGCTAGTATACACATGAATACAACTTTTGCACGATTCAGCGATTGTTGTCTATCTACTAAGTTGTTTCAGGGGAATTACTTTGTTGCATACACCTGGTTCACATGATTTTTAAGTTTTAACTAAGTTGTTGTAGGGTTTCCTTGTTACATACATAGGGTGTCTTATACATGTATTTAGTTGTCTCGAGCTTCTTACTTTGTTGTATCTAAACATACAAAAGAACCACTACTGGTTGTTTTGCCATGCAAGGGTTTTTTTTTGATGTTTTTTTTATAATGGTATAGGTTTTGGACAGAAGCAGCAAATCCACTAGAAAGGAAGATGACAACGCTTATTTTCAATTACCAGTCGCCAATGAAAGTTGTATCAGGAATAGGTGTTATTCGCTTTTCTAGATCAGGGTTGTTGTAGCTTTATTTTTTTTTTGCCCGACAATCTATATATAGTTGCTTCAGGTTGTTTGTTTTGTTGTTTATTATTGGGACCTAGTGTTCTGAACAAACACTAGACGGTTTCTACAGACTATGATTTGTTTTTTTGTTCTAGAATCTATCCAACTGATGCAAGTTTTGTTGCTTATGAACCAGGGATTTTGACTCTACATAAGTTATTGTAGGTCCACTTGGTTCTGTTACATGTTCTAGGGTTAAAAAATGCATCTAAGCTGATGTTGGACATTTTGACCTATATTAGGGGTAAAGGGAAGGTGGAATAAAAGGAGTGTAGGGATGTGTGTTCTCATCACCCTTTTTATTTAGGACAACGCTCTGCGTCCCCCGGACGATAGGATTTTTCCATCGTCCTCCTTTCTTGTGCGATACGTGTCCACAAAATTGCCCCAAATCCCGCTTTTGCTGCAAAACATCCCGCGTTTGCTGCATATATCCCCTCTTTTGCTTCCGAAGCAAAAAACGGTTCGTTTTAAAAATAGAACGTCTCGCCGGAGACCATGCAGCAAAAAAAAATATGCTAATGCAGAAAAACCAACTTCGCCGGAGACATCGTCGGAAAAAATTCGCCGTTGACTCTCGCCGGAGACCTTGTAGCAAAAAATAACACTGTTGTAGCAAAACCACAAGACGGTTGTAGCAACAAAGTTCTTCTAATGTAGCAAAAATCGTACTTTGCCAGAGACATCGCCAGAGAATTTAGCCGGAAAACCTCGTCAAAGAGAACTTGTAGCAAAATATTTATAGTATTGTAGCAAAACGAAAAAACAGAGATAGCAAAAAGAATATATCAATGTAGCAAAATCATAAAACTAGGTTGGTTGTCGCATGGAGCAGCGCCGCCCTTGGCGGGAAGCAACTCTAGCCGCCGATTGTAGCAACGTCGACCACCACATGGAGCAAATGCACTCTCGCAAGAAGCAAAAGCCGCTCGTCTCTCTTTCCTCACAGAGGTCGCCGCCGGCTTCTTCCTCCTCGCGCCCGGCTCCTCCCCGGGAGCTCCTTCTCCCTGCGTCCGCTCTCCCGACCTCGTCCCCGCTTCCGTGATTCCTGTTCCCCTTGGTCTTCTGCGTCTGTCCCCATCGAGAAGCGTCGCGTCGCTCTCCTTCCCCGGCCTCTGGCCAGGCTCCTGGCCTCTTCCCCGTCACACCTGCCTGGCGTCGCCTCCTGAGCCGCAGCATCCGCACCGCATCGCGCCTCTGCGCCGATCCTCCATGGCGCCGCCTCCTTTCGTTCTGCTCGCCGCCGCCATGCGCCTTGCCCTTACCGTGTTGCGCGTCGCCATCGCGGGGCCTTGGGCGGTGGGCTCGGTCCGGGCTCGGCGGTCGCCATCGTGGTGGGGTGGGTGTGGGGGGGATGGTGGGGCGGGGCGGGGCACGCGAGGGGGACAAGGCGAGATGACGGGTGGAGACTAGGGGAAGGCGACCCGGACGATGGTCGTCCGGGGGATAGGTATCATTTTCTTTTTATTTTCCTGGAGCAAGTCAATGAAAGTTAGTTTTTCGTGTATCGTAATCTTTCAACTACTCCCTCCGTTTCAAAATATAAAATGTTTTAGGTTTGTGAAGAGAATGTATCTAGACTTGTTTTAGTATGTAGATTCACTCCAAACATGAGTGAACCTATATATTAAAAGTAGTCTAGATACATTTGCTTCACAAAGCTAAAACGTCTTATATTTTGAAACGGAGGGAGTACAAAGCTATGGTGATTTCTGGAGGAGGACGAAGGGGTAAGGCAGAGAGCGGCCTGGTCTGAGGAAATGTGAGCCTCGTCTAACCTGTGGGAGGCACGTGAGAGGTGAGGTAAGGGCACATGTGTCTATGCGCCAAGGATGAATTTTTTTCCCGCTATAGGTTGGTGGGCTGGCCGGTTGGGAGATACTTTCCTATCGTGAGGAAAAGAGAAACTAGCACTCGGAGGCTAGCTAGACGCGTCCAATTCTAATGATAAGCAGTCAGGTATTCCAAATAAGGGGGTACCATAAAAGCTCTCGGCTCTCTGCTCGATCTCCTTGAGCGGCGTGGCCTTCCGGTATATCTTGCACAGCACCGTGTCCTCCATGGGCGGCGCGGCGCCGGTGGCTTGGTCGGGGTCGGGGAGGCGGTACTCGTTCATGACCCAGTCCGTCTTGATGCCGATGCCCCTTGGCGCGCGGCCCTGGTAGAAGACGAGCGTCTTCTTGAGGCCGATGACCCGCTTCGGGTCGGCGGTGCTCCTGATGGCCCTGTCCGACCCCGTCGCCTTCCAGAACCCACGCTGCGTCGTGCGGTTCGGCCGCCCGCCGCTCCCCGCCTTCCGGTCCCGTGGCACGAAGAAGTACCACTCCCTCTCGCCGATCTTGGCCATCGCCGGGAGGTCCCAGGGGTCGTGGCGGTAGATGTTGAGGGTGCTGATGATATCGAAGGGGAGCTTCTTGCCGAGCGCGACGTGGGAGAGGTAGAAGCCGATGAGCTCCTCCTCCGTGGGGTGGAACCGGAAGCCGGGAAGATCCTGCTCGACCTCCATGGTCGACGATGCTGCTGCCATTGCCATTGCTAGATCGCTGCTGCTCTGCTCGATCTACTACGACGAGTGATCAATCCCTGCTCTGGTTTGTCTTGCTGTTGCACTGGCCAGATGAGGGGGTCGTGGTAGCCTACATATATAGAGGTGCGAACTTTTACGCGGTTTCCTGCAGAAAGATGGTCGCAATTTCTTGGCACCGGTGATGGACTACTGACAGCAACTACTGCTCCACCTCAGTACGGATGGATTTGTGCCCGCTTTAACTAGCACTAAATTAATCACTGTGTTTTGGCGGCTTAATTTTAATCTGGATAAAGGTATGTTTGTAGATTCATGGTACACAGATTCTTTAAGTCATCTACATATAGCGTATTTTCATATTGATGTGCCTGTGTGCAGACATTTAGTGTCATTGGATATTTATCTTCTGCTACCCTCCAATTTGGTATACCTGACGGCTAATAGTTTTGTAGCACACTTTTATTTGCTCCGTGATGGAGGAGATGATGATGCAGAGGCCCCGCGGCGGCGTCAGGGAGTCTCTGGACCGCGGAACCGCCGGCCGAGCCGGCGACGACTACCTATCATCGTCCGACGACGTCCAGGACAACTTCCCGTTGCACTCCACTTCGTCTTCGTCGACGGCGGTGTCTGGCAGCAGCAAGAACGACGTGCGGGAAGCCAAGAAGGAGGCGGACGTCGCAACGGTCACCGTGGCGTCGATGTCGTTTCGGCCGCAAGCGGCGAACCCGTCCTACAACTTTCAGCACCCGGCGGCGAACCCACCCTGCATCTTCCAGCTCCCGGTGGCAAACGCACCTTGCAGCCTCCAGCTACCGGCGGCAAGCAATGGAGTGTCCGAGCTGCCCAGTCTGCAGCTCCCGGCGGCAAGCAACGGAGTGTTCGACTGGTTGCAGGAGCCTTTCCTGACGCAGCTGCGGAGTCCGTGGCAGGACCAGCATTGCCTGTCCCCGTACGCCCATCTGCTGTACTATTGAGGGACAGAAAACTAGGGAACTAACTAGCAAATTAGTGATGAACTCAAGAATCAAAATCGATCGCTAGAGATGCAAGTCATAAGGTCGGAGCAGAGTAGAGCTAGCTGTGGATTCAGTTAGACATATCTGTACCACAGTACCACCTACCTACATGTCCATCTTTTGTTTCGTTTGTGCATTTTAGAAAGGTGATGATGAACTTAGGATGTCCAATTAAGTACGCAATGTTTTAACTTAGTATTTTTTTTTGTATTTTCCAAGTTATTAATATGGTAATTGTCAAACATTAGTAACTTAAGGCTAGTTTCACTTTCTCTTGGAGAAATAATGGTTCCAGGAAACTCTCCTTATCCGAGATGGACCTAACTGAATTACTAGAATTTTCCGTTTAGATATTTGTTTTGCTAATCTATTGCTTGCTGGTATTGCTGATATTTTCGTAAGTGAATGTTCATGACTCACCCGACTTAGAAATAATTATTTCTGGGTCAACAGTGATAGTCGTCAAAAAAAGATATTTTCGTCCATTTACACTTGGCGCAAATGGTAATGTCTCTATATAATCGTTTATATGCTTTGTTCTCTGAGAAATACCTACAATTGCCTATAACTTAGCACAAAAACAAAAGTTTTGCAGGCATGACCGTAAATTTTTAGTCTACCGATTATGTGTGAACCAAGAGATTGATATGGTTTCTTAGAAAGACTACTAATATTTTTAAAAAATAAAACAACTTATGAAATGGACAATCCGTTTGGATATTGGTTCGTGCCTTTTCCCCACTGAACATTTGCCATACAAATATATATTAGTATTCTTTTTAGAAATTTGTGGTATCACATAAAAGGACAATGGGCAAGAATGGATAGAATTCATTTATATACTTGTATGTTATGAATATAATAAATATTTAGAAAAATTATCATAAAAAATTGTTAGTTTATGAACTAAGATATTCTTCATGTTCATCCATTAAGATGTAATTAGCGAGCAACGTGGCACCTTGGCCAACGTGACATGAGTGGAAATAGAAACCAAATCGACTTAGTCGTCACGCCTTAATGGAGTTGAGATGAAATTAGTAAAATGCTAATATTTTAATTGGATCTAAAGTAATATTATGAAGCTATTGTTATAAATTTGAATCAGAGCACTAGTATATAAACAACCAAAATTAATAGAAAAGAGTAATATAACATTAAATAATTATTATTTTAAAAAATCGAGTGGATAATATTTAATGCACAAGAAAAATGCACAGTTTCATTTAATAAGCAAGAGACGGATGGTGTTATAAAGGAGAAGGCCGCAGATAGGACTCCTAGGCCAGATTCAACGGAATGTTTGTGAAAACATGTTGGCCCATCATTCAAAAGGAGTTCTGCCGTCTGGCAAAGGATTCCTATGATGCAAATGTTAATCTACAAAATATTAATGGGTCTTAGGGCACCTCCAACGACCCACCACAGTTCGGACACCGAATCGGTCCATTTGGGGGGGGGGGGGTGTGGAGGACATGCAGTCCGGGGCTGGGTGAGCCCGTTTGCGGTGGCATGTGCCCTCAATGGCCACCCTCCCCCTCCCCCTTGCGTGCAAAAAATAGGGATTGCAGGAAATAATTATACAAATTATAATATGTCCCGAGCAGTCAAAATATCCTAAGAAAAGAAAAAAAGCCAATATTATGGGTGACCCTAGCTTGGGGGAGGCCGACGGTGCTGCTGGTCGGCCGATGCTGGTCCTGTTACGTGCCGCCTACTTCTCGTCCTTGTCCTCATCGCTGATGATGATGATGAAGACCTGGGGCGGTGGTGGCCGCTGGAGCGGTAGGATGCGCCGGGAGTGCGGGCAGCGCCGGTGGCATCTAGACCTGTGCAACCACCAGAGTCGTGCGGACTTCCCATGCCATCCCACTTCATCCCCTCCTCCAGCTGCGGTGCGAGGATGTCGGTCCCGATCTCCTCCTCCTCCTTCATCGTTCGGGGCTGCTGTGGCTGCTCCTGTGCCTCCACGTTGATAGCCAACTGGTCGGGCCGCTGCATGTTGGGAATATGCCATAGAGGCAATCATGTATGATGTAATTTTCATTGCTTTCATAAAGATATTAAGGTGTCCTTGTATAAACATCCGATGTGTATCATTGAATATGTGATTTAGTTGTGGAACTATACATTCATGTTGCTCATACTAAACATCCTTGGTCATTGAGGTTGTGTTGTACACACAACTTAGACCAATGTGTGAGTTGGCTGATGACTTGGTTCCACTTGTCATGCGCATGGTGATGCTATTCCGACTTACACATATTGAGTTAAAGAGTTTAGCGAGTCGGATTGACCCATATTGAGATATAACGAATAAGTCGTCATTTGTATTTCTCAATGAATATAATACTTAGACCTGAGGTTATGGCACAATCCAAGTTGAGGATCACCAACTTAGGTTCTATCAAACGATGATTCGTAACAGGATAGTTATAAAGGCAGGGTTCGGTTCGACTGAGAATCAAGCTGTGTGATTTGAATAGCCAAGATGGGATTTTGCCCCTTCACTAGGAGATATATTCTCTGGGCCCCCTCGGATGATATGATTCGAAAAGCATGCCATGCACGACTCGGTTAAGTATTAACCGAGGCGATCGACTAAGAGTTAGTCAGATGAATCACGTATCTCGGACCGAGAAGAGAGTCATACTATTTAAGGGATGTCGATTATTCGCCTATAGTTCGACAAGGTATATCGTGAGGCAAAAGGGACTCGGACACAAGTAACATTGAAGCCATGTCATCATGACTCTTTGGTACTTGGGAGTCAGCACGTTCTGCTAGGAGCGGCTACCAATTGATCGACTGAGATTCAGACTCCAATCGTGTCCAAGTTGCCATGAGCCTGCGGGGTCACACACTTAAGAGGGGGAGCAAGTTCGGATTGAATATGAACCAGAAACCTGGTTGGGTTAGACCCTAAACGGAATTGGACTAAGTCGATGAGTCGGACTCATAGTGACTAATATAATATGGGATTTGGTGAATGAGCCGCAAGTGAGTGGAGCCCACCTTCACTCCCTATATATAGTGGGGCGTAGATACCCAAAAGGATTGACGGTTAGGTCATTCCATGCGTTGGAAACCCTAGCTCCACAGCAGTCCTGCCGCCGTAATGAACCTAGCATTTCACCTCCGGCACTCCTCCTTGTACGTGTGGATACCAACAGCGGTGTTGTACAATCAGCACCTCGACGACCGGATTGGATCGTAAGGACTGCACTGCATCAACAGACGTGCTACATCAATAATTCGCAATTGCGCATCTAGTGGTAATTCTTGTAGCCTTCTACCTCAGCTAAATATTGGGATAACCGCGTAGGACAAAAAGTTTTGTTTTATCTCTACATGACCCAACAGTGTTAACAAAGCGATAGCTTCTGGTTTTAGGCTCGAGATCTCATATATGTGATATTCGGTTGGCTATAGATTGGATCTATGTACTGTTTTGGTGGTTAATCTATGAGATAGATCGGTTTTGTACGATGTTGATTGCATCAACTATACTCGGGGAATGGAAGATCTGATTTCCGTGATCATACCGCTGCAGTTGTGGAACGACATACCCCTACTGGTCGGCTTCCGCCATCGGGGTAGACTGTGACACATAAATCTAGATGTGGTGATCGAAGATCAAAGGAGTTTGATCGAGTCCGAACAATGATTGAAATCCATGTTCAGAATGTAGATGAGATCTACGTTTCGAGACCTTGGCTTCTCCGTCAGAAGCGCCTTAGATGTCGTTGCGAGTTTTACAACGCTGGTAGATATCATATCTATGCATAACTTGTTTTTGCAGGAAGTTGTGAATGGTATAGCTTATGTGCATGTGATGTGTGTAATCCATACGTGATCTGTGAATCACGGTTTTGTCACCAATTTGGACCCTAGGTGCTATCATTTTATTATATAACGACCTACGTGTTGAATTCTCTATGTAATTTACTTTACAAAGCTAGTATAGCTGTTTGGAGAACCTGAATGGCATGCAAGTCGATGTACAAGTCGGCGACATGGAGTAAAACGACAAGTGACAAGAGTTGGCACAAGTCGGATTACAAGCTTTGTGGAGATGGAGATCCCCATGAAGAGAGCCATACCATTTCACATTATACATTCTTTATTTTGTGTTATCGATATGTCTCTGTTTTGACATCTGTTAGATAGTCGATAAAATTTAATCCCTCAAAAAAGGTCTAGTCAGTTTTCCCACCAGTGTTTGCACCATCACAAGTCGGATATTTTTGGTAGTGGGCTCATAAAATTGAGCCAATTCTTTTCGACAAGGTGGGTTTGAGTCGGACTCTTACAAAAGAAACACTCGGTAAGCTAGACGGGTATATCACAATGGTTGTGGGACTCAGGGAAAAGTCGGACGGGAGCCGGGGCATGTGATGCCATCGACCAACAGGAGTCGTATGAGATGCAATTTACAAGGAGTTATCTACCTAGATCACTTGGCGGCTAGCGGTGATGCTAAAGCTCACTAGCCTACTTGATTATCTAGGATCCTGAATTACTAAGTAACTATCGGAGGGGTGTTGGTTCTAGTGGGAGCATAACTATTAAAATGTTTAATATGCTTGCTAATGAAGATTATGTGAAGTTTTGTATGAAGGAAAATTTTCAGGTGTAGAGAAAGAATGATGTAATGAGATGAAGAATGGACAAATTATCAAGCTTGGGGATGCCACCCCGTGTCACCCCAAGAAATATTCAAGAGGTACAAGCGTCAAATCTTGGGGTGGGCATCCCCTTCTTCATCAATAAAAATCTCAGGTCTTTCTAGACACTTCGTTTTTATTGTTTCATGCACAGTTGTGTTGTTCTTGGAGCGTCTTAGTTTTTGTTTTTGGTTTTTGTTTGCTTTAATAAAGTAGTTTGGACCCCCGTTCTCGCTGTGTTGTTTCAAATAAGTTGATTGGTGTTGGAGAGGAGTAGAAAGTTCTTGCTTAAATAGTACAAGAGGAGCTTGCTTTGAATGTGACTTAGACTTTATCATGTCATGCTAGATGTTGTTTTGACCTTATGCTTAGTGATTATTTTTGTATCATGACTTGTTCCAAACAATTAGGATTGCTTAATGTGCCTTGAAGGAATCATGCTTTGTTTTAGCATACAAAAGCATAGTATTGTGGTATTCTCCTTTGATGCTTTGTTTGGGTTGACTTGGCACATGATCACACCATGTTATGACTATGAACCAGTCACCATAGCCTCTATGATCATTTAGTTTTTGACTTGTGGTACCACTTAATGCTTTGATTAGTAATGTTTTGTCGCTCTACATGATTATGGCCATTATTGCTCTCTTAGTTGGTCGCTCCCAGTCTTTTGCTAGCCTCCACTTGTATAAGTAAGCTCTACTCATGCATCCAACTCCCAAGAAACCAAGTTATTCCAAAGTGTCCACTATAAATTCCTATGCATGGTGTGTTACTGTAACATCCCAGCATAAGAGCTTAGAAATAAGCTAAACACAGATGTGTGCATTGCATTCATGCATAGAAAATACGAATAATTTTCGCGCTTTTGAACAAAACTTGTCAAAGTGATTGAAGCTTCTCTCAACTTTATGGAATTGAAGTAGATCATCAAGTTGACTGCGATAAGTTTCATTATGACCTTTGCTAAAACCTTATTTTGCGTAAGGATGATTTGATCTAAGGGTAGATCAAATGTAATAAAAAATTAAACCCTAATACATTAGTTAATGATTTATATTTGATCTTTAGGTGATCATATCATAGTATTCATTACAATAACCCATGAATACCAAGTTAAGAATATAACCCAAGTAACAAGCATGTAATAACTAAACCTTGACTTATTTTATTCTTATCCAATTCTACCATGTGGATCATGGTAATACTTAATCCTAACTCTTTAGTTATATGGAGTAGGAAGGAAAGAAATTGAAGACCATTCACCACATATCTTTCTTCCCATGTCAATCCTGATCATCTCTATTGAATCTTATTCTAATATCTGTTGTTCATCAATGTTGAGTAATCAACTATTGATTCACCAATTCTTAACCTATCAATTCTTGACATAGCAACTCTTGTCGTTATCATAGCATTCACTTAAAGTCCTTTAGAGAAAGAGGTAAGAAGAGGTAAGTGGTAATGCTAATTTTAGATATCATCTATAGGATGGGAGTGTTAGAAGAGAATAAGATCAATATGATAATTGATGGAGTTAACTCACTCTTGAATGGATAGAAGAGTTATCTAGAATATATATTTGTATGGTAACAAAGAAGATTACAAGGATGAATATTGAATATAGTTACCAATGAATAATCCTATTGGATTAAGTAGGCATAGTAAATGAATAACATCTCTTAATCCAATAGAGATACTAAGAAGATAATTTTAATACAACTGTAATGTTGTATGGATGAAAGAATTGATTAGCCAACTAGAAACCTAAACAATAAAGGATCAAAGGATTATAATGATCATGCTTTAGTCACCAAGATTGAATGCTTATATCATGTATAAGTGACATTGGTGGATAGAACATGATTGAACCCTAGTATAGCTATGTTATTCTAGATTAGCTATGATAAGTCACCATGATATGATGTGAAGTTTGAATATAAGATACTAGAGTGAAGTAAATATAAGATAGTATGATTAATATGATGCTAGAGCAACATTGGAGTAAAGAAGTAGTATTTTCCTCTTTGGAAATACCAAGCATTTGAGGTGAAGTGGGATTTGATATATAAATATCTAATGGATAATATTAGTGTTGGGTGATGAAGGAAGTGTATAAATGGAGTGTATAAATGGAGTTAGAAGTAACTACTTGATGGACTAAAGGTTACCATTGTAGTTTGATATAACCAAGTATGGTTATGAGAAGATTATGAAAAGCTTTAGTGTCAATGTAGAGGGAGTGTCCCAACCTTTAAACAATATAAGGTGGAGTCCCCTGTGTTTACAATGCTAGTCCCTGGATCAATAGCTAGCATCCACAGTTAAGATGTAATATCCAGAAACAAAGGTCATATTATAACTTTATAACCAGGAATAACATAATTTTATTACATCACACATAGCTCATTTGGCTAATACATTACATTGCAGCGGAATAACTATAGTCATGGGGTCCTTCATCTTCAAAGTGCCACAGGCAGATGTTGGTTGTAGAGTTTGTAATCCTAATCAATCAATCTTCACTAAAATCAAATCAAACCTGCAACATTACAAGTTACAGCCACAAGGGTCAATACATTTGAATTGTATTGGCAAGTTTCACTACTATGTTGAATATAAGTGGATCCTATCATTACATGCATATTTGGCTAAGTAGGCTTTAAGGCTCATTTGTAGAAGCAAAATTTATCCTATCTTTTCAAAATGGTTTTGGTCCTTTGTCAAATCTCCTTTTCCAAGTTCCTTGAACTCCTTGGTAAATTCCCAAGTGTTCAAGTCCTTGTCAAAAATCCCTTGAGCTACTTGGTACCCCCAAGTGCATCAAGTTTTATTCAAACTCTCTCGAGCTCCTTGGTAACCCCAAGTGCATCAAGTTTTCATCAAAATCTCTTGATCTCCTTGGTAACCCCAAGTGCATCAAGTTTTATAAAGTTTTCTTTTAGAAATTAGAATGTCGAGATCTCCCATAGCTTCAAACTTTAGTTGCTCAGTATTGTCCATAACCGGGGACACGGCTAAGTACTTAGATTTTATTATCTTCTGTAGAAGTTGTACACTTTACCCACATGTCACACTCCCATCTTGTTGCCACCAGTGGCCACTGGATTAGTGCTCACCAAGATGGAGTGGCCAGATTGAGAATGTGAAGTCTTTCAGAGGTCCTCCCATACACCATTGCTAGCTTGTCTTCAGCACCCATGTAGGATTCCAGGTCCTCATGTCCAGTAACTTGAAGACAATGTATGGGTCTTCCCAATGTAGTTGACTAAGCCAGAGCCATAAATAGCATGTGGTTGCACACGAAAGCCACAATTGGAGAAACATGTTCAATCTCTAAGTTTCCTGGGTGGTTTCCTTTGAAGCATAACACAAAGAGATTGCCATAGACATGGTTCCTTTTGTTGCCACCTTCTCCAATACTCAAAGTATCCTTGGCCACCCAGGTGGTTCATTGAGTCCTTGTTTTATTATATAAAATCACAAGTCCTTTTCTCAACTTCATAAAATCTCAACATGTATCTCTTTTCAAAATATAGCATGGCTAAGCATGTATCAACTACATTGTTTTCACTAAGGAATGTATAGGGAATCCTATTAGGATTTAGCATAGCATAAGTATAGAAACTCTTTTCATGCATGTTTCAAAATCCACTAAGTATAATGAAAATAGTAGGACTTTAGATGATAGTGTAACTTGCCTTTCTTTTGGTAGGGAATGTTGGTTCACTCCTTGATATTGCTAGTCTCACACTTTTCTAACTTCACTACAATCAATCAAGAAAACACAATATCAACTAGCATTCCAAACCAATAATCAATCAAACAATTCATTCACATAAAACAATGGGATCTAAGTCATGCATGTAAGCATGCAAGAGATTGCTTTATTTGCAAGGGTGGTCTCCACTAGGCTTCTAAACTTGGTAAGGTTCAAAATGGTCATTTTTCCAAAGTGGCAAAGTCATTTGCAAAAGGGTTTTATCCATAAACCATTTTTAAATCCATTCATTATTGTATGTGGCGGAAAAATATTTTTATCAAAGCAACAACTTTAAGTTGTTCACCAAATAAGTTGTTGTTTCTCAAAACTTGGTGTTTAGGGTCAGTAGGTTTGGTCCAAATAATTTTCCCAAAGTTTTTACTCCAAAAACATTTTCATAACAAAACCATTATTTTTATTTGGCTAGAAATAGGCTAAACTAATTAGTCCATCCTAAACTTTACCAAATCCATTTTCAAAACCATGGGTTGGTTCCTAGGGTCAGTAAGTTCACCACAAACTAATTTGCAAAGGTTTTAACCTCAAAAACATTTTTGAACAATTTTTCTAATCTAAACAAGCATACAAAAGTTTCTGCAAAAACAAACAATCTAACATATACTATTTACTAAAAAAATTGCATGGCTGGCTAGGGTTTGTTCCACTGATTCCAATGATATAAAGTTTGCAATTTTTGGATGTGTGGATCAAAAGTTATAGGGTTTTCAAATCTGCAAACAATTCTGTTTTCAAATTTCTGTTTTAAACAGAACTGGCCACGCGTCACAAAGCCATTGGCTGGTACCGCTTCGGTCGGATCGGGCTCTGTGGTGCGTTGGATCTAATTTAAAAGAACGGATCAGATGGGGCGCGTACCGGTTCGCCTAGTTCTAATTGCAGCCACCAGATTTTAATCCAACGGCCACAGATGCTTGGCCAAAGGCTGGCGGCGCTGCGCGGCGGCAGACGGCGGCGACGGTCAGGTGGTGGTGGTGCCGGCGATACAGGAAGCTAGAAGGGAGGGGAGTATGCTCACCATGATCGCAGAGGCCTGGGGAAGCTCAATGTGAAGTCGTCTGGGCAAGGGGCGCACGAGGACAGGCGGAATTCCTCACCGGAGTAGGGTCTGGCGACGGGTGGTTCTGTTCGCGGTCGAAGGCGACACTGTCAATCACAAGAAGTTAAACAGAGGGCATGGTTAGGTGCATGAGAGTGAGGCGAGTGTGGGAGCATGAACGAGACGGCGTGGGGCGGTCAGTGTTTACCAGGGGACTTCGCCGGAGAAGTTGCAGAGCCAGCGCTCGAGTCTTGTCGAAGACGGCTTTCTGGGGCGCCCGCGGTTGAACGGAGGGTACTGGGAGGAGCGTCTGGGAGTGGGGAGTAAGTTCGTGTGCTCGGGGAGGCACGGGGTGGAGAGGTTCGGCCGGAAT
Organism: Avena longiglumis; assembly: GCA_030063025.1. Classification (NCBI taxonomy): domain Eukaryota; kingdom Viridiplantae; phylum Streptophyta; class Magnoliopsida; order Poales; family Poaceae; genus Avena; species Avena longiglumis. The sequence goes on from CP125975.1 coordinate 556,350,820, forward strand.
TTGTGCTGCAGCTCGTCGGAGCAGAGTAGGTTTACGCGTGAAATCGTGGCAGCCTTGTGGTCGGGAGAGAGGAGTGAGCGAGGGGAAATGGAGAGGGAAGAGAGACGCTTAAGTGCACGCAGTCACGGGCTGAATCAATGCGTGGTTAAGGAGGAATCAAGCGTGCATTCAAACAGCAGAAACAACGACGAGGTTTGGGGAGAAGAAGTCGCGGGTGAGGAAGGCTGGTGTGGGCGTTTCGTCGATGGAGCGAGAGAGAGGTTGTCCACAAGTCGTCACTCTGCGGTGGGGAGCGGGCGAAGCGTTTTTCTGCGGATGAGGGGAACTGGGCTGGATTGGGTCTTGTTGGGCTTGGCCAGTTGGGCTGAGTCCAAAACCATTTTTTTCTTCCTAAAACCTTTTTCCTTTTCTAATTCTAATTTCTGATTGAAATTCAAACAACACTCAAGCAATCAAAATGATTCAAACAATCACCAAACAATGCAATTGAATTTTGGTTCTGTTTAACACATAAACCAAAGTCCAAAATAAAATAGTAACTTTTAATCTTTTTAAGATCCATTCATTAATTAAATAAAATGGACCTTGTTTATTTAGTCAAATAGATTTTGTTTTATTTAAAACCTCCATTTGAATTTTAATTATTTTCAAAACCAAATCAGTAGGTTTTACTTTGGAAATAAGGAACACTTGGAAACTTGTTTAAAATAAATAAATAAGTTTTAGTGTTTAAAATAGTAAACCCTTTATTTTTAATAAACTTGGTTATTAAATCCTTATTATTTTATTTTAAATAAACCTTTACCAATCTTTACCAAAACAAAATGTTTTATTTCAAAAGCTTTGGCCAAGGTTTAATTTGGCTCTATAAAATAATCCTTATTTGTAAAACTTCTATTTCTTTTGAAACCAAATCTTCTTATTTAAAAGATCCAAAATAGTAATTTTAAATATTTTTATTTTCCTTTATTAAATGTTTATCTTTTTAAATCCCTTTAGGATTTATTTGATCCAAATTGGTTTGAAAGTTTCCAATTGGATTCAAAAAGTTTCTTTTCACTCTGAAAATCAAACAAAGTTTTATTTTATTCATTTATTTTTCACATTACAAGATTTGGAAAATCTTGGGATCTGACAGGCTACCACCCTGAAAATAAATATCGTCCCGAGATTTGGGAAGGCTAGGGTTACAAGTAGGCTCAAAACAACTAGGGTACTACCACCCTTAAAAATTTCAAACAAATTACATATTGGCCTTCTTGGGATTCTGGGAAAACTTCTCTGGGCAAACATTTGCATTTGTGTCCTTAGTTTCCATGCTTGACTCATGGGCCAAGGTTGAGTTTCTCCATGGGCTTGTTCAACTTGTTCTTCATCTTTTCTGGACAGTTGCTTGCATAGTGTCTTGGGTTCTTGCAATTGAAACGGTTGATGTCCTTGAGTTCTTTACGTAGCTCTTGTGGACATGTTGCTACATAATGGCCTAGCTCTTTGCAGTTGTTGCACACCACTTGGCTAATTTCCTTATTCTTCTGGTTCTCTGGGCATTCACTGGAATAGTGTCCCATTTCCTTACACTTATGACATTGCACATGGCTTTTGTCTTTCTTTTGCTTTTTGGGTTTCTCCAAAGCTAGGAGTGCATCCAGTTCATGTTGTTCATATGTTATCTGGTAGGTAGGAATGTCTACATGCTTCTTGGATCTTTTATTGCTCTTTAGGAATTTCACATTCCTCTTATTTGATCCCTTGAATTGGGTTGTTTTGTTTGGAGGTATATGTGGTCCTTTTCCTTTGTCATCAACCTTCTTGATAGACTTGGATCCTTCTTGATGGTCTGCAATCATTTGTTGCACTCCACCTTGTTTCCTTTGTTCCACAATGGAATAGATGGGGCATTGGATAGGAACATGGTTGTTTCCTTCACACAAATAACAAGTAGCTTGAGAGGTGGGACATTGTCCAACAGGATGTTTCTCTTCACAGTTGGGGCATTGATCTCCATGCTCCTTGGAAGTATGATCCTTGTCTCCAAAAATAATGCAAGCTAGGGCTCCATCTAGAATAACATTTCTGTCATCCTTGTTGTCAAAGACTCTTTTGGAATAGCTTTCTTCCATATTGATCATTTGATCAGTCACCTTAAGCATCAGTTGGCCTTGAGTTTCCAAAAATCCTTGCAGGGTTGGATCTTCTCCACTAGTGTTGGCTATGAACTGAGCTGTCACTTGGTTCAACTGGTTCTGGGTTGCTATGAGCTCTTTCATGCTATCCTCTTGGTTGGTGTTGGTGTCATCAACCTTGATGTTGGAGTCTTTTGGAGTAGTCATCTGTTTGGGTTTGAATGGAGATTAGAATAGGCAAGATATTTCTAAGGAATCATTTCTAATCACACATATCACAATTCACTTCAAACAATGTGCAAGGATTCACAAACAACTTTTCACTCAAACAACAAAGTTCAAGCACATACTTAGGCAACAAAATATTTTTGTTACACCCCATAAGTTGGTGAGTTTGTCTTAACTACAATATGGTGGTCCATCTACATGGTTCACTTGTAATCTTTCCATCTTTCTTTGGTTGATCCTTCTTGTATGAGATCATGGTTTCCTTGAGAATTTCTTGGTCACAATCCTTCAAATGATGTAGGTTCCTTCTAACTTTTGCATTCCCTCAGTCTCTAAATCTTGAGCAAGGTTTCCTTGTCTCACTTGTAGTCCTTAGTGGTATCCAAGTTGGAAGTCCTTGGGGAATATGCTGAAGATGTTGAAGTCATTAGAGTTGAAGATGTTGAAGTCATTAGAGTTGAAGATGTTGAAGAAGTCCTTTGCACATGGTGTAGTCTTTGGCCATGGGGTAGGCTTTTCCATCAAGTTGAAATAGAAGAGATGTAGAGTTGAAACCAAAGTGGTTGAGGAAAGAGTTTACAAGATTTGTTTGTAAATAAGTTTTTGAACAAAACAACTCCTATTTTTCTAAGGGTTTTTGTCCAATCCTAGGTTTACAAATACTACAGGCAACACAATGCTCTGATACCATTTGTAGAGGGATTGTCCCAACCTTTAAACAATATAAGGTGGAGTCCCCTGTGTTTACAATGCTAGTCCCTAGATCAATAGCTAGCATCCACAGTTAAGATGTAATATCCAGAAACAAAGGTCATATTATAACTTTATAACCAGGAATAACATAATTTTATTACATCACACATAGCTCATTTGGCTAATACATTACATTGCAGCGGAATAACTATAGTCATGGGGTCCTTCATGTTCAAAGTGCCACAGGCAGATGTTGGTTGTAGACTTTGTAATCCTAATCAATCAATCTTCACTAAAATCAAATCAAACCTGCAACATTACAAGTTACAGCCACAAGGTTCAATACATTTGAATTGTATTGGCAAGTTTCACTACTATGTTGAATATAAGTGGATCCTATCATTACATGCATATTTGGCTAAGTAGGGTTTAAGGCTCATTTGTAGAAGCAAAATGTATCCTATCTTTTCAAAATGGTTTTGGTCCTTTGTCAAATCTCCTTTTCCAAGTTCCTTGAACTCCTTGGTAAATTCCCAAGTGTTCAAGTCCTTGTCAAAAATCCCTTGAGCTACTTGGTACCCCCAAGTGCATCAAGTTTTATTCAAAATCTCCCGAGCTCCTTGGTAACCCCAAGTGCATCAAGTTTTCATCAAAATATCTTAAGCTCCTTGGTAACCCCAAGTGCATCAAGTTTTATAAAGTTTTCTTTTAGAAATTAGAATGTCGAGATTTCCCATAGCTTCAAACTTTAGTTGCTCAGTATTGTCCATAAACGGGGACACGGCTAAGTACTTATATTTTATTATTTTCTGTAGAAGTTGTACACTTTACCCACATGTCACACTCCCATCTTGTTGCCACCAGTGGCCACTGGATTAGAGCTCACCAAGATGGAGTACCGGCAGATTGAGAATGTGACGAAGTCTTTCCAGAGGGTCCTCCCATACACCATTGCTAGCTTGTCTTCAGCACCCATGTAGATTCCAGGTCCTCATGTCCAGTAACTTGACGACAATGTATGGGTCTTCCCAATGTAGTTGACTAAGCCAGAGCCATAAATAGCATGTGGTTGCACACGAAAGCCACAATTGGAGAAACATGTTCAATCTCTAAGTTTCCTGGGTGGTTTCCTTTGAAGCACAACACAAAGAGATTGCCATAGACATGGTTCCTTTTGTTGCCACCTTCTCCAATACTCAAAGTATCCTTGGCCACCCAGGTGGTTCATTGAGTCCTTGTTTTATTATATAAAATCACAAGTCCTTTTCTCAACTTCATAAAATCTCAACATGTATCTCTTTTCAAAATATAGCATGGCTAAGCATGTATCAACTACATTGTTTTCACTAAGGAATGTATAGGGAATCCTATTAGGATTTAGCATAGCATAAGTATAGAAACTCTTTTCATGCATGTTTCAAAATCCACTAAGTATAATGAAAATAGTAGGACTTTAGATGATAGTGTAACTTGCCTTTATTTTGGTAGGGAATGTTGGTTCACTCCTTGATCTTGCTAGTCTCACACTTTTCTAACTTCACTACAATCAATCAAGCAAACACAATATCAACTAGCATTCCAAACCAATAATCAATCAAACAATTCATTCACATAAAACAATGGGATCTAAGTCATGCATGTAAGCATGCAAGAGATTGTTTTATTTGCAAGGGTGGTCTCCACTAGGCTTCTAAACTTGGTAAGGTTCAAAATGGTCATTTTTCCAAAGTGTCAAAGTCATTTGCAAAAGGGTTTTATCCATAAACCATTTTTAAATCCATTCATTATTTTATGTGGTGGAAAAATATTTTTATCAAAGCAACAACTTTAAGTTGTTCACCAAATAAGTTGTTGTTTCTCAAAACTTGGTGTTTAGGGTCAGTAGGTTTGGTCCAAATCATTTTCCCAAAGTTTTTACTCCAAAAACATTTTCATAACAAAACCATTATTTTTATTTGGCTAGAAATAGGCTAAACTAATTAGTCCATCCTAAACTTCACCAAATCCATTTTGAAAACCATGGGTTGGTTCCTAGGGTCAGTAAGTTCACCACAAACTAATTTGCAAAGGTTTTAACCTTAAAAACATTTTTGAACAATTTTTCTAATCTAAACAAGCATACAAAAGTTTCTGCAAAAACAAACAATCTAACAGATACTATTTACTAAAAAAATTGCATGGCTGGCTAGGGTTTGTTCCACTGATTCCAATGATATAAAGTTTGCAATTTTTGGACATGTGGATCAAAAGTTATAGGGTTTTCAAATCTGCAAACAATTCTGTTTTCAAATTTCTGTTTTAAACAGAACTGGCCATGCGTCACAAAGCCATTGGCTGGTACCGCTTCGGTCGGATCGGGCTCTGCGGTGCGTTGTATCTAATTTAAACGAACGGAGCAGATGGGGCGCGTACCGGTTCGCCTAGTTCTAATTGCAGCCACCAGATTTTAATCATGGCCAGATGCTTGGCAAAGGCGGCCTGCGGTGTGGCGGCGGCGGCGGTGGTGGTGGTGCCGGCGATACATGAAGCTAGAAGGGAGGGGAGTATGCTCACCATGATCGCAGAGGCCTGGGGAAGCTCAATGTGAAGTCGTCTGGGCAAGGGGCGCACGAGGACAGGCGGAATTCCTCACCGGAGTAGGGTGCGGCGGGTGGTTGTTCATGGTCGGCGTATTGTCGATCACAAGAAGCTAAACAGAGGGCATGGTTAGGTGCAGGAGAGTGAGGCGAGTGTGGGAGCGTGAACGAGACGGCGTGGGGCGGTCAGTGTTTACCAGGGGACTTCGCCGGAGAAGTTGCAGACGCGGCGGCGCTCAGAGTTTTGTCGAAGACGGCTTTCTGGGGCGCCCGCGGTTGAACGGAGGGTACTGGGAGGAGCGTCTGGGAGTGGGGAGTAAGTTCGTGTGCTCGGGGAGGCACGGGGTGGAGAGGTTCGGCCGGAATTTGTGCTGCAGCTCGTCGGAGCAGAGTAGGTTTACGCGTGAAATCGTGGCAGCCTTGTGGTCGGGAGAGAGGAGTGAGCGAGGGGAAATGGAGAGGGAAGAGAGACGCTTAAGTGCACGCAGTCACGGGCTGAATCAATGCGTGGTTAAGGAGGAATCAAGCGCGCATTCAAACAACAGAAACAACGACGAGGTTTGGGGAGAAGAAGTCGCGCGGGTGAGGAAGAAGGCTCGGGTGTGGGGCCGTTTTCGGTGGAGCGAGAGAGAGGTTAGGGTCCACAAGTCGGTCCACTGTGGTCGAGGCGGGTGCGAGCGTTTTTACGGATGAGGGAACTGGGCTGGATTGGGTCTTGTTGGGCTTGGCCAGTTGGGCTGAGTCCAAAACCATTTTTTTCTTCCTAAAACCTTTTTCCTTTTCTAATTCTAATTTCGATTTGAAATTCAAACAACACTCAAGCAATCAAAATGATTCAAACAATCACCAAACAATGCAATTGAATTTTGGTTCATTTAACACATAAACCAAAGTCCAAAATAAAATAGTAACTTTTAATCTTTTTAAGATCCATTCATTAATTAAATAAAATGGACCTTGTTTATTTAGTCAAATAGATTTTGTTTTATTTAAAACCTCCATTTGAATTTTAATTATTTTCAAAACCAAATCCGTAGGTTTTACTTTGGAAATAAGGAACACTTGGAAACTTGTTTAAAATAAATAAATAAGTTTTAGTGTTTAAAATAGTAAACCCTTTATTTTTAATAAACTTGGTTATTAAATCCTTATTATTTTATTTTAAATAAACCTTTACCAATCTTTACCAAAACAAAATGTTTTATTTCAAAAGCGTTGGCCAAGGTTTAATTTGGCTCTATAAAATAATCCTTATTTGTAAAACTTCTATTTCTTTTGAAACCAAATCTTCTTATTTAAAAGATCCAAAATAGTAATTTTAAATATTTTTATTTTCCTTTATTAAATGTTTATCTTTTTAAATCCCTTTAGGATTTATTTGATCCAAATTGGTTTGAAAGTTTCCAATTGGATTCAAAAAGTTTCTTTTCACTCTGAAAATCAAACAAAGTTTTATTTTATTCATTTATTTTTCACATTACAAGATTTGGAAAATCTTGGGATGTGACATTCAAGATCATTGGATTTATAAATGGAGTTAGAAGAATAAAAGGTGGATAAGAATATTCTTATGAAGCAAAGCTCATCATGTTAACACATGATGATGGATATGAAGAAGTAGTATATCTAGGAAAGGATTTCCTTAATTAGAAGTCCAGGATTGTGAATTATGGAAGATAGGAATTCTTGGTAAACACTAAACCCTAAATCTATAATAAAGCTTAACATCCATCTCATCTGTTGGATAAATCATTCTATAGGAATATTTTCCTATAGCAAATTACTTAAGCACATCTTTGTTATTCCTAACTATCATCATATGTGCTCAGGAGTTATCTTTATCAATTCCTTTTCATAAGACATTCCAGAAAATAACTTTCTATTTTAAAGGGTGGTATAATTAAAGATCACAAACATGAAAACAATATGTTTAGCCATCAATCATTATTCACATCAACAAAAGAATATAAGTATATTAAGAACCCTAAACCCTAGGGTAAGTATTTACATTTCAAACCCTAACTCCTGTGTTAGTAATAATAAAATATATACATTGCTATTTCCTAAATTCATAAGAATAATATTAATCATATTAATTCCCTAGAATTTTATGTATCATATAATACGAAAAGGATCACCATATATATATTTATCTCCAAACTCTAAATTAATTAGAACTAAGTTTTATAAAGAAATAAGGAAATATCATATAATTAATCAATGGGTTATCATATAAAGGAAATTAATAACAAAGGCCCTTACAAATACTAAAAGGAAAGATATATATATATAAGAAAATAAAGCAATATAACATTATATAATAAAAATTCACAAATTGATTCTAAATAACTTTATGATTGTTGCAAGTATTTAGAAAAGAAATTCCATTAAGAAAATTCAAATCAAGTGCTTAAATAAAAAGCTAGAAAAGAAAATAGAATATATAAAATAAAAAGGAGAGAAATAGGTTAGCTCAATCCTGGTCGTGGCCCATTTTCTTTCTTCTCTATCTGCTGCTCACGAGCAACTCACCATAGCCCAAGATGCGCCAAGAAGGACAACACTCGATGTATCTACGGTGGGTGGGACCAAGAAGGATCATGGATCGAATCGGAAAGTTCTAGAGGGTTTCAAAATCTCCATCGTCTTCCTTGCCCTTTGGAAGCACCTCGGTGGCCCTCTTGCCGTTCTCCGTTGCTGATGCCCGCAGACGCCAAGATACATCTTTGTTTGTTGCTATAAGAAGACCGCCCCCGCGCCGGAGATCCTTATCCTCATTCTTCCTCCCCATTTTCCTCTCTGACGGAAAACTTAGCTCGCTGGAGCTGCACATCACCGTCGCTCCCGAGCCCCCTGGCCTCCCCGAGGATGCCATTGGACTCACCTCGTTGTCCTCGTTCTCCCAAGCTAGGTCTTGGAAGCCCGAAGACCTTCTGTTAAGCCAATTGATATCTCTCGGCCGCTGCCAGTCACCGACGTTCGTCGTCGATTTTGACCTCGCCTCGCCTTATCGACCACACCATCGTGTTCCTGCTGAGTCACCGAGTCTCCTCGTACGCTTAAATGCTTTGTTTGCTTCCTAAATCCACGCCGCCATGATCATCTACAAGCACCGCCGCATGAGCTCGTCGCCGGTCATCCTCCGGCGACCAAAATAGGGCGACGCCACCACCAATAGGTCCCTCGGGATACCCTCTTTCCAACGAACCTAGCCACTACCCCGCGCACGCACAAAATCACTTGATTGATCACCGATCTGAGAGGATCCGGTGGGATGACGTCAGGATGATGCCATCCTTGACCAGTTCAACATGTTGACCAGTCTTTGCTAAGGTGGAGTGTGACGTGGACTAGGGCCCAATGGTCAGTGACTAGGACTAGGTGTCTGTGCAGTATACAAGGTTAATGTCTGTTTAGAAAATAAATAAACAATATACATTCAAACACAAATAAATTCCAGAAATTAAAATCAAATGATTCAATCTTATAAAATCAATAACTTTTGTTTTATAATTCATAAAAATATGTTTAATATATAAAAAAATTATAAAAATAAAATCTACAACTTAAAACTATTATCAAATATTATTATGTTAATTATTTAAATATTTATTATTTAATAAAGATTTTTTCAGTAATAAAACTTCGATAATTCATATTTTAATATTAGTAAATGTTAAAAATATAAATAAAATACCAAAAATGTTAGAAAAATAAGAACTATAATTTAAAACTATAATCATGCATTATTATTTTACCTAAATAAATATTTATTATATTTTAAGTATTTATAAAGTAATAAATCTTATAAAAATCATATCTTATTATTTATAAATCACAAAAATAAATGTAATACCAAAATGATCACAAAAATAATACCTACATGTTAAAAATATAATATTACACTTTTGAGGTAAGTAAAATTTTTGCTAATATTTATAAAAGTTAGCCATTGAGTCTAATAAATAGTATTAGTCTTAAAATATGAAGTCAAAATGGTTCACATTTTAAATGCAATTTTATTGAATTATCATCCAACCATAAGTATAGATTATTTTCTAAAAAGATTCTTACCCAATATAAAATCTTCAAGAATAACTTGTGACTAAATAAAATCTTTTCCATTACTTCAACTACAAGTTTAAACTAAACATATCACCACACTATAGTAAATCCATAAGTAGTTAAGTAATATTACTTCCTTGATTACAAATTATAACCATTCATTCACAAAGAGATAAATGATTCTATTCCATTATAAAATCAAGAAACCATTACACCAAATAAAACTATAACCATCCTTAAGTAACTTTAAGGAAACATTATAAAGTAAACAAGGTACACATAACATAAGAAATATACCTTAAGTCCATCTATGTCTTTAAAGTTAACTTTAGTCTACAATACTGTAAATACTTTGCTAAAAACTTTGTTATGTGTTTTATAGTTAACTTTGGTCTGTTATAATTAAGTTATAAAGAATCTCAAGTCCAGATTATTCAAGCAAGCATAAAAAATATCAATCACATTCTATCAAATATATTCTAAAAACTATCAGAATTGTTTAAACCTTAATAAAGAAATCTTTTCTTCAAAAGTTATTCGTTTTGCCACTTCCATCAACATATGACAATTAATCATAATCATATTACTTTATACTTTACTTGTATACTTAGGATTGATAACCCTTAAGTTCTTTATAAGTGGCATTACTTGTAAAGTAAAATTCTAAAGATAAACAATTATAGTATAAGCAATCTTGAGTAGCATTTCACATTTGTGTGTATCTCATTGTTTTATGATATTATAATTACATGTTGTTTCACACACAATCACAAGCCTTAATAAGAAGCACAAATATGAAACTAATCTAAAAGGACAACACATTCTAATAGGAACAATTTCTAGTTTCCAAACCCTAGATCAACGTTATCCTGGGATTCGAGTTTATCAAATTGCATTACATTACATATGCATAATAGTATCTTGCTTCTTTAAACATTATTCCTTACTGGACCAATGATGTTGATTTTAGATATTGGATCTTATATTGTCTCGAAGATCGTGAGTGCATAATCTTGCAATTACAAAAGGCAAGTTCATCACTTGCTCATGTCCTTTGAAGAGTCTTTATCAAAATATTTGCAAATTGTGTGTTATCATCTATGTTCCAGAAAAATAAAATATTATTTTCCCAAACAAATAAATGTTTATTATCATCCTAAGTGATGATATAATGAGGCAATAGAACTTAGGGTTCTATTTCCAGCAATAAAGATCAATTAGGAATTTAATAAACCATGACATAAGTGATTCTAGCGCCATATATTACGCGTTAACCATGAGATTTGGAATGGGACGGAGAAGTGAGTTGTACCCTTTTCCCTTCGTATTGAGGCAAGACTATATTAACGTGACGTTGTGATTCCTTGTGTGGATCCAACATATGGGTGGGAACCCTTAGGCCCCGCGTTTTTGATGTCCAGATTATCTATGAGTGGCTGCCAGGGGTTTAGCCGGACCTATAAGGTACTTACCTAGGCATCACCATCTCATAGAGTCTTTGGGACTCATTAGGGTTCTAGCCTGCCCGAAAGGGGGCTTAACGGAGGTGAGCCAGCCCCGAAGGATGGTGCAGACATATGGGGTCACGAAGAGGGCAGTGATTGGCTTGGATCTTAGTATGGGCCTCACACCAAGGAAGTGTGAACGAGCCTATAACTCGGATGTGCAACAAAGCTAAGATCTCTCATGGGTATGTTGGAATTATGCCCTAGAGGAAATAATAAAGATGTTATTATTATAATTCTTGTTCATGATAAAGTTTATATTCCATGCTAGAATTGTATTAAGCGGAAACTTTAATACTTGTGTGGTTTGTGAACAACACCGTGTCCCTAGTACGCCTCTATGGACTAGCTCATTGATCAATGATGGTTAAGGTTTCCTAACCATAGACATGAGTTGTCAATTGGTAATGAGATCATATCATTGGAGAATGATATGATGGACAGACCCAAACTAAGCGAAGCAATTAGATCGTTTCATCGTGTTCATCTTTGCGAAGCTTTTCCTATGTCAAATATTGTATTCCTTAGACCATGAGATAATGCAACTCCCTGGTACCGGAAGAAAGCTTTGAGGTCATCAAACGTCATCCTATGAGAGGGTGATCATAAAGGTGTCTCTCAGGTGATCGGAAAGTATCTGTTGGGTTGTATGTATCGAGATGGAATTTGTCCCTCCCAAGTCGGAGAGATATACTTCGGGCCCACTCGGTAATCGATATCAACACCGCTTGCAAGCATGTGGTTAAGGAGTTAATCATAAAGTGACATCGGATTACGGAATGAGTAAAGTACTTGCTGTGAACGAGATTGAACTAGGTATGACGGCACCGATGATCGAATCTCGGGCAAGTAAAATATCGCGAGACGAAGGGAATATATATATGGGATTGATTTAATCCTGGCATCGTGGTTCATCCGATATGATCATCGATGAATGTGTGGGAGTCAATATGGGTGCCCAGACCCCGCTGTTGATTATTGATAGAAGGTCATGCGCATATTCTCGAACCCGAGGGTCACACTTAACGTATCTCGACGCTAGGATAGATTGGATAATTGGTTTATGAATTTTTGTTCGGAGTCTTGGATGGGATCCGGGATATCACGAGAGGTTCCGGAATGGTCCGGAGAATAAGATTCATATAAGGCAGTGCAGTTTTTGGAGTTGAATTGTTCAAGGTTAATCGGTATTGTCCGGAAGCTTCTAGAACCTTCGGAAGGGGACCAACGTGGCCCCACCTTCCGGGAGGGGCATGGGCCTATGAGGGAGTGTCCTGGCGCATTGGGCCAGGGCACAAGGCCCCATAGGGCCCAGCCGATCCTAGAGAGTTTAAATCGTTTAAACTAGAGATAGGGTTTCTAGAAGAGGGAGAGTCCATGCCCCCACTCCTTATCCTTTGGGCTTGGGGAGGGCTGGCTGCCCACCCTCTATATAAAGAGGTGGGGTCGCACCAACCCCACACCTCTCCTCCAAACCCTAGCCGCCTTGCTAGCTTTCCTCTCCCTCCTGTTTGTGGCGAAGCCTGCGCAGAAATTCTCCACCATATACACCACGCCGTGTTGTAGATCCAATCTATCTCTCCACCATACTTGCTGGTCCGAGGAAGGAGGAGAAGTCGAGTCTTTGCGTGTGCCTCTCACGGAGGCACCGCCACTTGTGGTTCTAGATCGGATCGGATCGCGAGGAGGAGAAGCAGTGCGACTACATCACCCGTTACGCGAGCGTTCCGCAGGCGAATCTTCAAGGGTATGAAGATCTAATCCAATCTCTCGTTGATTGCATCTCCTAGATTAGATCTTGGCTTTCCGTCTGTCGCATCCGTAGAAAATTTTGATTTACTATGCCGAAACCCTTGGTGGTATCGAGCTAGATCTATGCGTAGATGTGTTTCACGAGTAGAACGCAACATGGTTGTTGGGCGTTGATGTTTTCTATTGCAAGCCTCTTGTTTGTGTTCTTCTTATGACACGGGATAGTGAGATTGAAGCGGTCCGGCCAACCTTACGGCGTCGTTCGCGAGACCGGCTCCGCACTTGACGTGTGGCTTGTTCCACACATGCGACTGGTGGATGTCAGTTTCTCTCACTATAGTTGTCATGGGATTAACACCGGAGTTTGGCAAACATAATATCACCGTTGTGGCTTTCCGTAGGTAAGAATCGTTCTTACCATCTACTCCTATAAGCCACGTAAAACATGCAACAACAAAGTAGAGGCGTCTAACTTGTTTTTGCAGGGAGTGTTTTCTGTGATATGGTATGGCCCAAGATGTGATGTGTATATTGTATGCGATGATCATGTTTTGTAATGTTTCACGACTTGCATGTCGATGAGTACACAACCGGCAGGAGCCATATGGTTGTCTTTATAATCGTGTATGACCTGCGAGTCAACTTCTTATACGCCATGTAATAGCTTCACTTTATCGCTAAGTAGTTAGCAATAGTTGTAGTTGCTATTCGTGGTGGAGGCAATCATGGTGGAGTGATGGAGATCATGCCGGAACGCACAAGATGGAGATCATTGCGCAAGGATTGGCTATACCATGTCACATAAAGTTACATGCATGTGATGTTTATCCCTTTATGTATCTTATTATGATTAGATCGCGACGGTAGCATTATAAGATGATTCCTCACTTAAAGATCAAGATAAAAACTGTGTTCTCCCCAAGTATGCACCGTTGCAAAAGTTCGTCGTGTCCAAGCATCACGTGATGATCGGGTGCTATAGACTCTACGCTCACATACAACGGGTGCAAGCGGTTTCTTGCGCAGAAATACTTGGGTCTAGCTTGGCGAGCCTAGCATGTAGACATGGCCTCGGAACACAAGAACCGAAAGGTTAAGCATGAGTCATATGAATGATATGATCGACACTTTGTTGTCCACCATTGAAACCACATCTCTTCTCGTGATGATCGGATTAGGTGTGGTGAATTTGGATCGTGTTCACTAAACAACTTGAGGTATGTTGAATTTAGTGGGATTTCATCTAGTAATTTGATTAAGTTGAACTATTTATCATGAACATAGTCTAAATTATACTTGCAAATACTGTAGATCACATGGCCAAATCCAACTTCAACTTCAACGTTTTTGCTGAGAAGGAAAAGCTTAGAAACAATGGGTCTAACTTCACCAATTGGTTCCGCAATCTAAGAATCATTCTGTCTGGCGGACAAAAGGACTATGTCCTTGGGAAGGCGTTAGGTGACCCCCCTGCTGCAACTGCGCCGGCTGATGAGAAAGCTGTCTATCAGTCGCGCAAAGATGATTATGGTGTGATTAAGAGCACCATGTTGTTTGCTATGGAACCGGAGCTTCAAAATCGTTTTGAAGAGTATCCCGGGCCCTTTGAGATTCTCGAGGAGCTGAAAACCATGTTTCAGACTCAGGCCCGTTCTGAGAGATATGAGATCTCCGAGAAGTTCTTTAACTGCAAGATGGAGGAAGGGAGTTCCGTTAGTGAGCACGCCATTAAGATGACGGGCTACACTCAATGGCTTGAGCAACTGGAATGCGATTCGAGGAGCTCAAGACCCATGTGGTTCTGCAATCACTCCTCCTAGCTACAAAAGTTTTGTAGTGACTCATAATCGATTGGTTCCACGATCGATCACCGAGCTCTTCGCAAGTGAAGGCTGCGGAAGTGGACATCAAGAAGGATAATCATGTGTTGATGGTCAACAAGCCCTCCTTTAAGAAAGGTAAGGAGCAAAGAAGCCCTTCAAGAAGGGCGGCAAGCTCAATGCCCTGAGAGAAGAAGCTCGGTCTGGTCCCAAGCGGACCTTCGAGTGCTTCTATTGCAAGGACAAGGGTCCTTTGGGCATACTGTCCAAAGTACTTAGCGGACAAGAAGGCTGGCACCATCAAAGGTATATTTGATATACATGTTATTGATGTTTTCCTTACTAGCCCTCGTTGTAGTGCTGGTATTTGATAGTTCGGTTGCTAATATTTGTAACTCAAAGCAGAGCTACGGAATAGACGGCGGCTTGCGAGGATGAGGTGACGATCTTGGCGTTGTAGCGGATCAAGAGTTGATGTAATGGCCGTCGGCACGCTCTCCTTAGTTTTACCTTCGGGATTAGTTTTAAACCTTAATAAGTGTTATTATGTGCCTGCGTTGAGCATGAACATTATTTCTAGATCGTGTTTATTGCAAGACGGTTATTCATTTAAATCGGAGAATAATGGTTGTTCTATTTATATGAGTAACATCTTTTATGGTCATGCACCTCTTGTAAATGGTTTATTTCTTCTAAATCTCGAAAGGGATGAAACACACATCCATAACATTGAGGCTAAGAGATGCAAAGTAGATAGTGATAATACTACTTATTTGTGGCAATCGTCTCAGGTCATATTGGTGTAAAGCGCATGAAGAAACTCCATTCGATGGACTTTTGGAGTCTCTTGATTTTGAATCATTTGACACATGCGAACCATGCCTCATGGGCAAGATGATCAAAACCCGTTCTCCCCAGATGATGGAGAGAGCAACGGACTTGTTGGAAATCATACATACCGATGTATGCAGACCGATGAGTGTTTCGACGCGCGGTGGATATCGCTATTTTCTCACTTTTACCGATGACTTAAGTAGATATGGGTATATCTATTTAATGAAACATAAATCTGAAACATTTGAAAAGTTCAAGGAATTTCAGAATGAAGTGGAGAACCATCGTAACAGAAAGATTAAGTTTCTACGATCCGATCATGGAGGTGAATATTTGAGTTATGATTTTCTCACGCATCTTAAAGCAAGTGGAATCGTTTCACAACTCACGCCACCCGGAACACCACAGCAATGGTGTGTCGAGCGGAATCGAACCCTATTAGATATGGTCCGATCAATGATGTCTCTTACTGATTTGCCGTTATCATTTTGGGGTTATGCATTAGAAACCGCTGCATTCACTTTAAATAGGGCTCCATCTAAATCCGTTGAGACGACACCGTATGAACTGTGGTTTGGTGCTAAACCTAAGTTGTCGTTTCTTAAAGTTTGGGGATGCGAATCTTACATCAAGAAGTTGATGCCAGACAAGCTCGATCCCAAAGCGGAGAAATGCTTCTTCATAGGATACCCTAAGGAAACTATTGGGTATACCTTCTATCACAGAACCGAAGGCAAAGTGTTTGTCGCAAAGAACGGTTCCTTTCTTGAGAAGGAGTTTCTCTCGAAAGAAGTGAGTGGGAGGAAAGTAGAGCTAGACGAGGTTATTGAACCTTCTCTTGAATTGGAGAGTAGCGCAACACGAAATTGTTCCATGGTCACGCACCAACAATAGAGGAAGCTAATGACAAGGATCATGAAGCTTGGGACGATGCTACTCTTGAGCGTCGCGGTCGACAAGGTCGCGTGCCCCTCTGAGTGATACGGCAACCTGTCTTGGCTGTCTTGTTGGTAGAAGACGGTGAACCCACGAACTATGAGGAAGCGATGATGAGCCGGACTCGAGAAATGGTGGAAGCCATGAAATCTGAATTGGGATCCATGAGCGAAAACCAAGTATGGACTTTGGTGGACCCTCCTAGCGACCGAAAGGCCGTTGAGTGCAAATGGATCTTCAAGAATAAAACGTACGTGGATGGTAATGTTACCGTCTATAAAGCACGGCTTGTCGCGAAAGGTTTTCGACAAGTTCAAGGTGTTGACTACGATGAGACTTTCTCTCCCGTAGCGATGTTTAAGTCCATTCGGATTTTATTAGCAATTTCCGCGTTTCATGATTATGAAATATGGCAGATGGATGTCAAGACTGCTTTCCTCAATGGCAACATTGATGAAGAGTTGTATATGATGCAACCCGAAGGTTTTGTCGATCCTAAGGATGCTGATAAAGTATGCAAACTTCAGCGTTCCATTTATGGACTGAAGCAAGCATCTCGGAGTTGGAACCTTCGTTTTGATCAAGTGATCAAGAGCTTTGGATTTGTTCCAAATTGCTACGAAGCTTGCATCTACAAGAAAGTGAGTGGGAGCTCGGTGACGTTTCTGGTACTATATGTGGATGACATATTGATTATTGGAAATGACATCAACATGCTTAACGATGTGAAGAGTTATTTGAACAAGTGTTTTTCAATGAAAGACCTAGGTGAAGCTGCTTACATATTGGGCATCAAAATCTATAGAGATAGACAAAGAAGCCTGATAGCTTTAAGCCAGAGTACATACCTAGACAAAGTTCTGAAAAGGTTCAGAATGGATAAGGCAAAGAAAGGTTCAGTGCCCATGTTGTCAGGTAAGATATTGAGCAAGGCTCAGTGTCCAGCTACGGTAAATGATAGGGAAGCTATGAGCAAAGTGCCTTATGCCTCGGCCATAGGTTCCATCATGTATGCCATGTTGTGTACTAGACCGGATGTGTCCAATGCTCTTAGTTTGACGAGCAGATATCAAAGTGATCCAGGAGTGGAACACTGGACAGCCGTGAAGAACATCCTAAAGTACCTAAATAGGACTAAAGAAATGTTCTTAGTCTATGGGGGTGATGAATAGCTTGTCGTAAAAGGTTACGTCGACGCTAGTTTCGACATCGACAAGGATGATTCCAAATCTCAGACAGGATACGTTTATATTTTGAATGGAGGAGCTGTGAGCTAGAGAAGCTACAAGCAAAGCGTGATCGCGGGATCTACAGTGGAAGCGGAATACATGGCTGCTGCAGAAGCGTCAAGTGAAGGAGTTTGGATCAGAAACTTCATCACTGAGCTTGGCGTGGTTCAAGTGCATTGGACCCTTTGGAGATATTGTGTGACAAACTGGCGCCATAGCACTCGCTAAGGAACCAAGATATCATCCAAAGACCAAGCATATCAACATAAGTTTCATATAATCCAAGATTATATAGCGAGATGGAGATCGAAGATTAGCAAAGTACATACGGATCCGAATGTCGCAGATCCATTGACTAAACCTCTTCCACGTGTAAAACATGATCAACACCTCGATTGCCATGGGTGTGAGATTGTTGCCATGTAAACTAGATTATTGACTCTAGTGCAAGTGGGAGACTGTTGGAATTATGCCCTAGAGGCAATAATAAAGATGTTATTATTATAATTCTTGTTCATGATAAAGTTTATATTCCATGCTAGAATTGTATTAGCGGAAACTTTAATACTTGTGTGGTTTGTGAACAACACCGTGTCCCTAATGCGCCTCTATGGACTAGCTCATTGATCAATGATGGTTAAGGTTTCCTAACCATAGACATGAGTTGTCAATTGGTAATGAGATCATATCATTGGAGAATGATATGATGGGCAGACAAACTAAGCGAAGCAATTAGATCATTTCATCGTGTTCATCTTTGCGAAGCTTTTCCTATGTCAAATATTGTATTCCTTAGACCATGAGATAATGCAACTCCTGGTACCGAAGAAAGCTTTGAGGTCATCAAACGTCATCCTATGAGAGGGTGATCATAAAGGTGTCTCTCGGTGATCGGAAAGTATCATTGGGTTGTATGTATCGAGATGGAATTTGTCCCTCCCAAGTCGGAGAGATATACTTGGGCCCACTTTCGTGTCGATATCAACACCGCTTGCAAGCATGTGGTTAAGGAGTTAATCACAAAGTGATATTGGATTACGGAAGTAAAGTACTTGCGTGGACGAGATTGAACTAGGTATGGCATGTAGCGATCGAATCTCGGGCAAGTAAAATATCGCGAGCGAAGGGAATATATATATGGGATTGATTGAATCCTGGCATCGTGGTTCATCCGATATGATCATCGATGAATGTGTGAGTCAATATGGGTGCCTGCACCCGCTGTTGATTATTGATAGAAGATCATGTCTGCGCATATTCTCGAACCCAAGGGTCACACATAACGTATCTCGGCGCTAGGATAGATTGGATAATTGGTTTATGAATTTTTGTTGGTCTCGGATGGGATCCGGGATATCACGAGACGTTCGGAATGGTCGGAGAATAAGATTCATATAAGGCAATGCAGTTTTTGGAGTTCGGAATTGTTAATCGGTATTGTATGCGGAAGCTTCTAGAACCTTAGGAAGGGACCAACGTGGCCCTACCTTCCGGGAGGGGGCATGGGACTATGAGGGAGTGTCCTGGCCGCATTGGGCCAGGGGCACAAGGCCCCATAGGGCCCGGCCGATCCTAGAGAGTTTAAATCGTTTAAACTAGAGATAGGGTTTCTAGAAGAGGGGAGAGTTCATGCCCCCCCACTCCTTATCCTTTGGGCTTGGGGGAGGGGCTAGGTTTGCACCCTCTATATATAAAGGGGTGGGCGCACAACCCCCACCTCTCCTCCAAACCCTAGCCGCCTTGCTAGCTTTCCTCTCTCCCTCCTGACTGTTTGTAGGCGAAGCCCTGCTGCAGAAATTCTCCACCATATACACCACGCCGTCGTGTTGTAGATCCAATCTATCTCTCCACCATACTTGCTGGTCCGAGGAAGGAGGAGAAGTCGAGGTGCTGCACGTGTGCATCTCACGGAGGCACCGCCACTTGTGGTGCTAGATCGGATCGGATCGCGAGGAGGAGAAGCAGTACTACATCACCCACATTCCGACGAGCGTTCAACATGCGAATCTTCAAGGGTATGAAGATCTAATCCAATCTCTCGTTGATTGCATCTCCTAGATTAGATCTTGGCTTTCCCTCTGTTCATCCGTGAAAATTTTGATTTACTATGCCGAAACCCTTGAGGTAAAGTGGCACCTCTTGAGTGTAAGCGTAACTTGTTACTCCTGTTCGGGAAGGAGCTATGACAGCGGGAAAGGAACTCCATGAAAGTCTTGGTAAACCCGTGAAGGCTGACAAACATAGCTTTTTAGAATAAAAGCAACCATTGAAGAAATGTTTACGAAAACCTGCATTGCCTACGACCTTTGGTCTGTGGCTGTATATATAGTGCATCAAACACTCCTTTTCTAGTGAATTTTCTGAGTATGCTCTTACTCAACGTATCTTCTTAACCCTTGCTAGATTCTAAAGCCAATACAGACAATGTCTACATAAACTTCTACTCGAATAAGTCTCCATCAATAGCTCAAGTATTCAATGAAATCAAGAAAGTAAACATATACATCAACTCAAGTGAAGACGAAGTTACTGATTAGATAGGAATATAATCTCTAGCCATCGAACCTATTTTTGTAGTGTATTGCAATAGTAGCAATGCCAGACCAATAGTTCAGATACTAGTCTTATTAGTATGATAGTTTTTGAGTTATTTATTTCTGATTCTTCTTTGTAAGAAGTTTCTTCCTCTCTCTTTAACCTAGAGTGTTCTCTGGATCTTGTGTAAAGAGTTGAGTTGTAACCTATAGTCATGTGTTGGACCTACTGTGTTTCTGTTGTACCACTCCGAGGGATGTAATACTAGTGAACGGTGTGTCATTGGTGTTATGTCAACGACTATAGTGTACTACATCATGCAGTGGTATGCTGGGTCACCGCAGTTACATCATTCCAAGTATATTCTTGTTTTATCTATCTTCCAAATTAAACTTATTATGTGAAAATTAGTGATTAAAGCTCTCACAAACTTGATGACACACTTTATTTTTCTTGCACCTAATAAACTTGAACCATTGTGTAATCTATGTTGTATATGCTTGCACTTATACGTTGGGATTAGAAAAACCGTGCTGTCACGGGGAACGCTTTCAACACGTGTAAACATCTACCCAGTTGATATCATGCTCTTTTGTTTATGGATGTCGTCGGTGTGAAACGAAAGAGGAGCTTGTAAGTCCATGGAGTTATGTATGTGTGTTAGAGAAACATCTGAGCCACTAGCCTAAGCCATGTCTAATCATGGTGGAAACTTGCAGCATCACCATAATGAGCAATCTATGAAGCATTCTTCTAATAAAAAGAGAGAGAGAGAGAAAAAAAAGAGATTGAGAAAAAGAAAAAAAAGATGAGAAAAGAGGAAAGAGAGAAAAAGCACCATTTTCCCATGGAAAATAAGAATATTGCTGAGATACTCATTGTCTGCTTGCCTTGTCATTTTGATATGGGATAGCTCCTGTATCATGGGGCAAGGGGTACCCCTTTGGCGGTTCTCTATGATACAAATGTACTTACTATGACAAAAACTTACCGGTAACTAAAGTTGAGTAGCATGAGGAGTGGCCCTCGTATTCAAGGGACATGAGATTGTCAACTAATACTTTGTCAGGCATATACTCCATAGTTCGTTCACTTTAACCTTAATCACTTCAAGATGCTTATGATAGGGGCAATGAGAGTTGAAATCTAAAAAGTACCATAATTTTTGGAAGCTCTTTTTGAGACTTGAAATCCCTGCTTGCCATTATGAAGGGCATTTCTTCCACTATTATATTGAGTCTCCACCTTCTATCCTTAGGCACCAATTAAGAGAGCACAGTTTCCATTCTTAGTTCTATGTGCATTGTCCCAAAACTTATTGATTGATTCATATTATTGATATTGCTTGTTTATGAACTATTTGTATCTAGTCACTCTTATGAAATTTGAATGTTTCCTATGCATTTATTTTCTACTCCATGAGGGACAAGCTGAATGCCACTATGCTATGTTTTCTATATGTGAAACAAACAAACGTCTTTCAATGCATTGTTATTCATGAATCTTTGTTTGTAACCTTTCATGTTGCACGCATAGTTACTTTGTCTTACTATTAGAACTCCATCTTTTCTGCTCATGTTTAGAGTTCTTTGATCCCAGCTTTCAATGCTTGTAAATGGTTTGATCTAGATTTTGATGGTGCATGTCACCTCAAAAATTATTCTTTTTATCACTTACCTATTCGAGGACGAGCAGGAGGTAAGCTTGGGGATGCTTGATACGTCGAAAACGTATCTATAATTTTTGATGTTCCATGCTTGCTTAGTATCTACTTTGCTTTGCTTTGTTTACACTTTGAGGTATTTTTATAAGTTTTCTGGTACTAACCTAGTAACAAGATGCCATAGTACCAGTTGCCTGATTTCTTCTGTTTTTGGTTCTAGAAAAGGCAGAAAATCAATATTCTCGGAACTGGACGGGACAAAAGCCAAAGTCAATATTTTACCGTGGGGAACACGCAGCCAGAGTACGAGAGGGAGAAGATAAGGCATGGCCCACGCCTGGGGGTGCGGCCACCCCGGGTGCCCCTTCCTCGCCTCTTCGCCTATAAGAAGCCCCCTGATACCAAAGCCCTAGGTACCCGATCAATCTTCCACGAAATAGTCTGTATCTGCCACCATCGTCCCTAGATCGGGGGTATCTGAAGCTCTTCCTGGCACCCTGCCGGAGGGGAGATCATCCCGGAGGCCTTCTTCATCACCATGCCAGCCTCCGGTATGATGCGTGAGTAGTTCCACCTTGGACTACGGGTCCATGTAGTAGCTAGATGGTTGTTTCTCCTTCTTTATGCTACCATGTTTAGATCTTGTGAGCTCCTTTCATGATCAAGATCATCTATTTGTAATCATGCATGTTGTGTTTGCGGGGATCCGATGGATATTGAGATTACTATGTCAGATTGATTAATGGTTTTGTCTTATTGATTCTATCATGTCTATGTTGTTTGTGATCTTGCATGCTCTCTGTTTCTAGTAGCTATCTTGGCCAAGTAGATGCTAGTGACTCAAAGAGGTAGTATTTATGCTTGATAGTGGGTTCATGCCTCTATTTAATTTGGGGAAGTGACAGAAATATCTAAGGTTGTAGATGTGATGTTGCTACTAGGGAGAAAACAACGGTCTCTTGTTCATGGAACAAGTGGATGTTTACCTTACACACTTTGCTTAAAGAAGTTATCCGTTGCTTGCAACTTAATACTGGAGGGGGTTCGGATGATAACCTAAAGGTGGATTACTAGTCATAGATGTAGTTGGATGGCGGTCTATGTATCTTGTTGTATTGCTCAATCAAATCTCATAGGATCATGAATGTCTAGTGTTGCATTGTTATGCCTTAATTTGTCCTGTCAATTACCCCGCTCTAATTTGTTTACCCAGCATGTCATGTTTGTTTATCTTAAGGAGAGCACCTCTAGTGAACTATGGACCCCGGTCCAATCTTTACCATTGATACATCTTTCACTATTACTGTTTACATTATGCAAACCACCATTACCTTCCACAACATACAGTTAATCCTTTTTTTACAGAAAACCGGTGAGATTGACAACCTCACTGTTTGTTGGGGCATAGTCTTGAGTTTGTGTTGTGCAGGTTTCCAAGTTGCTAGCAACACCTTTTAGTCGTTTCCTTACTCCTACTGGTTCGATAACCTTGGTGTCTTACTGAGGGAAGTCTTGCTGCTGTGCTCATCATACCTTCCTCTTGGGGTCTCCCGACAAAGCTCTACATTCAACTGAGCCACCATGGCGGGAGAGAAGAGGGATGACGGCGGCGGCCAGACACGACGGCGGTGGTTAGGTATTGGGTTATTTTCGGGTGTGGGTATTTGGATCGGTTTCAGCGGTGGCTAGGTCATGGAGAAGGGTAGCTCTAATACCATATCAGTGACCTAGGGTAGACGGAAACGATGACCCTCTCGGGCTCGTGTTGCATGTGAATATAGGTGGGAAGAGCCCCCACCGTGGCAATACAGAGGGGTACGTATGGGGCGGTGTACTACACCGTACCCATACATACGATACACAATATCTAACAATCGGCACACACCCGTAAAAAAGGAAGGGGGCAAGGCTAACCCTAGCTAGAGCTCCCCTTCTTCATATCCAAATAGCCGTTATTGCTTGCTGCCTCCCGCGCCCGTCGTGCTGCCGAGCTACTTCTCTTCCTCATGTTGTCCTCATCATCATCGCGTGGAGGTATACTTCATCATCGCCGTGGAAGTGCTTCTAGATTTGTGCCACATGTTAGATCCGGTAGCCCGGATCTTCATTGACACGTTCCCACTTTGACCTTGTGTTTGATCACACCTCGACGCGACATTGCTGATATCATATTGTGGAGGTTCTTCGCGTGTGACACTAGTTCGTGGGAACCGGTCGTGAGATAATACATCTCCTCGTGACTTGACAAGTCTTGTTGCGGGTATCGACTTGCGTCTTCATCAACCTCGTTATCGACAAACTTCTGCTATCTCAATCTATGAGGGTATGACTTGCTCTCTCTCTCTCTCTCTCTCTCTCTCTCTCTCTCTCTCTCTCTCTCTCTCTCTCTCTCTCTCTCTGCCGGTATAAAAAGACAAAAGTTGTACTGAAAAAAGCTCTCTACGAGAGTTGGAGAATTTTTTTTGTTTTTTACACAGGCTACAAACGGTTTTTCATGAAACTTTACATTTGTACAATATGGAGATGCACGCAAGAAAATTTCTTCAAGTCTTTTGACAAATCGGGGTAAAAGGAGCATATGCTCCCCAAGATCAAAACTGAACTTCTGTGTTTCTCTATGTTGTTTTGTTGTCTTTTGTACTTCATTCTTGTTTTTCAGTCTTGATCGTTTGGTATCCATCATTTAGGCATGGAATCCTGAAATTTATTTTGAAATTTCATTCCTATACTGTTTGATTGGCACGAAATTAGGCCGTCATTTCATTTGGTAATTCCATCCAAATATCCTCATGTGTAAACATAATTCCTATCTCAGACCCGTCATTTTTAAATTCCGATGGTAGCCAAACATGTAGATGCTCTTAGAGTCATAATATAAAGAAAATGAATACATGAATGTCAAACTACCTC
The DNA here is from genome assembly GCA_030063025.1 of Avena longiglumis. Taxonomy (NCBI): domain Eukaryota; kingdom Viridiplantae; phylum Streptophyta; class Magnoliopsida; order Poales; family Poaceae; genus Avena; species Avena longiglumis. The sequence continues at coordinate 556,375,689 of CP125975.1, forward strand.
TTAATGGAATTGGCGGATCACCTGCCGTTTGTCTTATAAAAAAAAGTGGTCCGCGTTTGACTTTTGACCAAACCATGCGGAAAATAATATACTCCAGATAACACCTTTGCTTCGTCGTGGAAGAAACAAGGAAATTATCATAAACATTCTAGGCTGCTATCTATGAATGTAAGACCTCGTGCAATGTCTTCCGCTCCTGCAGTCCACATCGCAACGCATCACACTCTTTTTTCTTCTCGCTCGGATTCCAGACCCGACCAGACCAGAAGCATGAGAGCCTTCTGGCTGCTCGCTTTCACCGGCGCTGCCCTGCTCGCGGCGGCCGGCGGGCAGCAGGCCAGCGCACTGTCGATCATCACGCGGGAGAGGTTCGACTCCATGCTGAGCAGCCGCAACCAGACCGGCTGCGAAGGCCGGTTCTACACCTACGATGCGTTCGTCAAGGCCGCCAGCAAGTTTCCGGCTTTTGGTGCCACCGGCGACGAGGAGACCCGCCGTCGTGAGCTCGCCGCCTTCTTCGGGCGGACCTCCTACGTAACGGCCGGTATGGATCATAGTACATTCTACGTCCAGGGTACATAAATCTGCGGTTGTTTGAACGATCTTGGATGTCCATGTTGTGCGCGCGCGTGTGCAGGTTACTGCTGGGTGAAACAGCTGAAGCGGGCCGCGAGCGAGCGCTACTACGGCCGAGGCCCCATACAACTGACATTGTAAGACACACCTTCGCCTCGACAGTATTATTTTCTCTTTTAATTTTCGTTTACCTAGGACATGGATTTCACGAATTCTGATTCAGTGTCACCTCATTCTTCACAGCGAGGGCAATTACCGGCAAGCAGGGAGAGCGCTGGGGCTGGACCTGGTGGAGAACCCGGACCTGGTGTCCACCGACCCCGCCGTCGCGTTCGCGACGGCCATCTGGTTCTGGACGACGCCGCAGCCTCCGCAGCCGTCGTGCCACGCCGTGATGACCGGCAACTGGACGCCGTCCGCCCAGGACCGCGACGCCGGGCTGCTGCCGGGGTACGGCATCACCGCCAACATCGTCAGCGGCCAGGTGGATTGCGGCCCCACCTCCAGGACCGCCCAGGACGGGGCACGCTACTACAAGATGTATTGCGACGTACTCCAAGTAGGGTACGGTGACAACGTATTTTGTAGCGATAGCACGTTGGCACAGCCCGCCGTTGTCGGCACGTCCTCCACGAGGACAAGAAGGTCAGTACTCCCGTCCTTGGAGCTGGATCTTCCACATATTGCATTCAGACGATGGTCCAGTGTGTCATTCTTCGAAATTTCTCACAGAACCGTCGCCTCCTCCACCTCGTCCGAGGAGAACTGGGCTTGTGATCGGCATTTCCACCGGTTCTGCGTCCTTCTTGATCGTTACTGGCTTCTTGGCCTGGCTCCTGCTACGGCGGCGATGGCAGAAGCGGGCTCAAATCCACGAGGGAGGGACAGAACAAGGGTCAGAACAGGGCAACTTCTTCGATGTTGACCAGGCCATGGAAGACGAAATGGAGAAAGGGACAGGGCCCAGGCGGTTTCTGTACAACGACTTGGTCGTCGCCACCAGCAACTTCTCCGACGGTAACAAGCTCGGGGAAGGAGGATTCGGCTCCGTGTACAGAGGATTCCTGAAGGAGCTGAACCTCCAGGTGGCCATCAAGAGAGTTTCCAAGGGATCCAAGCAGGGGACGAAGGAGTATGCCTCAGAGGTGAGGGTCATAAGCCAGCTTCGGCACAGGAACCTGGTGCAGCTCATCGGCTGGTGCCATGGGGGCGGCCATCTCCTCCTCGTCTACGAGCTGATGCCCAACGGCAGCCTCGACAGCCATCTCTACCGCGCAACCGATAATGCCGTGCTCCCATGGGCCGCAAGGTACTCCGCTCATCTGAGAATAATTAAGCATGAATGCTCTGACGATAAGTTGAAAATTAATGTGAAGAAATTTCTTCTATCCACAGGCACGAGATTGTGCTCGGATTAGGCTCCGCACTTCTCTACCTACACCAGGACTGGGACCAGTGTGTTCTGCATAGGGACATCAAGCCAAGCAACATCATGCTTGACGCGGCGTTTGGCGCCAAGCTCGGCGACTTCGGGCTCGCCAGGCTCGTCGAGCACGGCCGAGGAGGACGAACGACGGTTCTCGCTGGCACGATGGGCTACATGGACCCAGAGTGCATGATCACCGGCAGGACCAACGCTGAATCGGATGTATACAGCTTCGGCGTCGTCCTCCTTGAGATCGCATGCGGCAGGCAGCCTATAGTAGCAGCCGAGCAGGAGGAGGACACGGTACACCTGACTCAGTGGGTCTGGGATCTGTACAGTAGGGGGATGATACTAGAAGCCGCCGATGCGCGGCTGAGAGGAGAGTTTGATGCCGGGGAGATGGAGCATGTGCTACTCGTCGGCCTCTGGTGTTCTCAGCTTGATCTCAAACAAAGGCCTTCTGTCCGGCAAGCAGTCAACGTTATTCGGTTTGAGGCGCCGCCCCCGGTCCTCCCGGCGATGATGCCGGTTGCAAATTACATGACACCAGTCGGCGCCAGGAGTTGCACATCTTCATCCCTGATTGGTGGCAGTAGCCGCGGCACCTCTACATCTTACTTGGAAGCAGCAACAACGCGGCCACAACTCAGCGAAGATTAACTGAAAAGTGATCTTTCTGAAGAAAACAAAATTCAATTCTTCTTTCTTTGTTCACATGAGTCATGAAAATAGGACGGTTCACTCCCCGAATGCGAAAAAGTCATTCTTTGGTTTCCCGCATTGTTTGTGGCATCAAAGTGGTTCTGAATGTTGAGTATGATAGAGAGAATAAATTGACCGCGCACGTTGTGGGTTTCGTGTTATCTCATATATATAGACAATTACACAAGATATACATGGAATGGATCAATCCAAATACGTGGCCTGAGTAATAATAAAATATTCGTGTTATCTCATATATATAGACAATTACACAAGATATACATGGAATGGATCAATCCAAATACTAACCATGATGGCCTGAGTAATAATAAAATATCAAGCACTGACAGTGGTAGGATACGACCGAATAATGAGAGATATTCGGTTGTCTAACATCCCTGCAGTCAAAACGGGAGATTCTTGGATGCTGAGACTGGATCGAAGTCCAAAAACAGTCACTGGTGGAGAACGTGCCATGCATCCCGGTTGGTAAGAGGCTTTAGTCCCGGTTGCCCAACCGGGACAGGGCAATCGGGACTAAAGCCCCCACCCTTTAGTCCTGGTTGGCCCACGAACCGGGACAAAACCTGGTACACGTGGCCGCTGCTCCGCATGAGGGGAGGAGCAACCGTCCCGGTTCATAACACGAACCAGGACAAATGACCCTCTGCCGTGGCAGAGATTTGGCACATTTCTCTGCCGCGGCAGAGAATTTATTTTGGCAACCTTTTTTTTTGCCGCGGCAGCATTTTGGCCACTTTTTTTGCCGCGGCAGCATAATAGCGTATGATTATTTTTTATTTTATGTTTTGCACTCGTCAATGAAGGAACCATTATATTACACAAGATCATCATGACAATATAGATCCAAGTGTCGAACATATACATTCGATACACGGATTTCATGCACATATATACATACAAAAATAAGCTCGTTATACAATCCCTATTGCCTATACATCGGCATAGTATTCTTCTTTAGGTTTAGGACTTCTGCATCCAAGAATCCCGCCAATTCCTCCTGAATTGCTCGTACGCGATCCTTTGGCAGAAGACCGTCCCGTAGACATTCGAGCTGATTTAAAAAAGGAGTCAACCTATATGAATGAAACTAAACACAATTTGATGGTAATAAAAAACTATAGAAATTGTTTACATACGATAAAGGTGCTCTAAATTTCTACCATTCTCACAACATGTCTGACAGATGAACTCGCAAACATAGTATCCACATAAATTGTTCCCTGGTCCCTGCGTCAGGCACATTACTAGAACAGAGTTCAATCAAAATAATAATCAAGCATGATAATAATGGTATCAAAACTAGAATCAAAGAGATGTGCAGATATAGCTAGTGGTGCTTACATCTAGTGGTTCAAATGTAAGCTCCTATTTCCAAACACCCCTAGCCTTCTTGGTGAACCGTTTCCAAGCGCTGCCCGACGAAGAAAACGAATAAAAGACGTTATTAATTACTTGATATCATAAAATTCACGAACGTTGCCGATATAGTGTCGCAATGATTAGAATTACCACTGGACGAAGATGGCGGGCCTTTGGTGAAGATGTCCACAAATTGTCAAGACGAAGGCATATGAAGAACTCGAATGTGCCCGAGCACAACACGATCTCGAACGAAGTGGAGGTGGATCTCGATGTGCTTGGTCCGTTGCTGCTTGACCGTATTCGTGGACATGTAGACATCACTTACGTTGTCGCAGAAGACAACTGTAGCACTGGGAAGAGGTCGATGAAGCTCCTGAAGGAGTTGGCGGATCCAACTTGCTTCAGCGACGGTGTTAGGGACGACCTGATACTCAGCCTCAACGCTCTAGTGGGAGACGGTGTGATGGCGCTTCGAGGACCAAGAGATGAGATTGTCGCTGAGGAACACACAGTAACCAAAGTTAGAGCGACGTGTGTCTGGACATCCAGCACAATCCGCATCGGTATAGGCAAGGTACTCCGCTCATCTGAGAATAATTAAGCATGAATGCTCTGACCATAAGTTCAAAATTAATGTGAAGAAATTTCTTGTATCCGCAGGCACGAGATTGTGCTCGGATTAGGCTCCGCACTTCTCTACCTGCACCATGACTGGGACCAGTGTGTTCTGCATAGGGACATCAAGCCAAGCAACATCATGCTTGACGCGGCATTTGGGGCCAAGCTTGGCGACTTCGAGCTCGCCAGGCTCGTCGAGCAGAACGACGGTTCTCGCTGGCACGATGGGATACATGGACCCGGAATGCATGAGCACCAGCAGGACCAACGCTGAATCGGATGTATAAAGCTTCGGCGTCGTCCTCCTTGAGATCGCCTGCGGCAGGCAGCCTATAGTGGCAGCGGCAGAGGAGGACACGTACACGACTCGGGTGCAGGATCATGACAGCAGGGGGAGGATACTAGAAGCCACCGATGCACGGCTGAGAGGGGAGTTTGATGCCCGGGAGATGGATCATGTGCTACTTGTCGACCTCTGGTGTTCTTAGCTTGATCTCAAACAAAGCCCTTCTGTCAGGCAAGCCGTCAACGTTCTTCGGTTTGAGGCACCGCCCCTGATCCTCGAAATAGGCTTTCGCCCCGCTTTATAGATAAAGAAACGTCCACATATAAGGTTCATACAACATCCACTATAGTCGAGGCCGAACCGAAAAGAAAAGAGCACGACAACCGCTGGGGCCTCAGCACAAGAAAGCCCAAGAAAAAACCAAAAAGCCACAACGCAGCAGCGACACGGACACTCAGGCCACCGATGGGGTCGCCGTAGCAGGAGCCGAGAGGGGGAGCATTGCCGTCCTCAAAGCCCGGAGAGTGACGTCGAAGACCGGCCTGTCACGCTGGCGCACCAGGGGTGAACACTGCTGGAGGAAAGCAAGAAAGGAAAAAACTGGGCCAGTCACGCGGGAGGGAAAGATCTTCTCAATCACCATCTTGTTACACACATTCCACAGGGTCCACGAGATGGCTGCAAATACAAGCCAGAAGAGGCGGCGCCCCCCTCCGGCTCGGTTCGCCTGGGTTTGCAGGAACTCCCCGACCTCCAGCGCCTGCCAGGCAGGCCCCAGCGCCTCTCGGACGAAACACCACAACGCCCGAGCCGCCGAACACAAAAACATGATATGGGCACAGGACTCCGGCGTCCCACATAGGGGACACAAACCATCACCCGGGCCATTCCGCTTGGCCACCTCAATCCCCAAAGGGATCCGATCCCGCAGGAGTTGCCAAACGAAGATGCGAACACTAAGCGGAACGGGGGACTTCCACAGGGGGGAGTCCAGCTCAGCTCCGGTCCCTCAAACAGGGCGCGGTAGGACGAGCTCACCGAGAACACCCCCGAGGGGTGGAGCTGCCACCTGGCAGCGTCGGGGCCCTCAGACAAGGACACCGGAAGCACACCGAGTAGCTGCTGGAGGGCCGTCGCTTCTGCCTCGCTAAGGAACCGGCGAAACAGGATGTTCCATCGGCCCCCGCGGAAGGACTCGGCAACGAGAGCCGAGGGCGAGGAAGAGATAGCAAAGATACATGGGAATTGGACCCCCAAAGGGATGGGGAGCAACCACGGGTTAAGCCAAAACCGCACCCCCAGCCCAGCGCCCGCGGCGAAGGAGATGCCCAAACCAATGAAGTGCTTAATCTCTTGGATGGATCTCCAGAATTGAGAGCCCTCCCGCCTCTCGCGGGCCAACAGAGGGCGGCCCCGGAGATACTTGGCCTTGATAAGCTGCAACCAGAGACCACCATCCTCTCTGATGATACGCCAGACCCATTTCAGCATCAGCGCCACGTTAAAGCGGCGAGAGTCGAGGATCCCTATGCCCCCAAGGCTCTTGGGGGCGCACACATCCGCCCATTTGACCATATGGTACTTCTGATGGCCATCCCTCGCCACCCAAAAGAACCTAGACAACTCCTTTGCGAAGTCGGCATGTGTCCCTTCTGGCAGGAGGTACAGGCCCATCTGGTACATAGGCAGGCTGGAGAGGAACGAGTTAATCAGAACCTACTTTCTCCCCTTGGACGTCAGGCGCGCTCGCCACGACTCCGCACGTGAGCGCACCCTAGACACCAGGGGGGCAAGGTGTCTGATCAGCACCCTGGTCTCCCGGATGGGCATCCCCAGGTACGTAATAGGGAAGTCATCCAGCCGACAGTTCAAGTTATCGGCGATACGCCGCCGCTCCTCATCAGAGTACCCGAGGATTATAACCTCGCTCTTATCAAAGTTGATCGTCAACCCAGACAACGACTCGAAGCAAAGGAGCAGGAACTTCAAGTTTATTATGTCGAGGTCTGAACCCTGCACCATGATCAAGGTGTCATCCGCATACTGGAGGTGGGAGACCCCACCTCCGGGGATCAGGTGGCCCACCACCCCCGAGATATGGCCAGTCGCTTTGGCTCTGTCCAGAATCTCCGCCAGGGCATCCACTGCGGCGTTAAACAGGAGGGGAGAGATCGGGTCCCCTTGTCTAACCCCGCAGGACGGACTAAAATATGGGCCAATCTCCCCATTAATATTGATCGCCGTCTGTCCACTCATCACGAACTGCATGATCCAGCAGACCAGGCGGTCGTTGAACCCCTCCTCTCCAGTACTAGTCTCAAGAAAGCCCAGTCCAAGCGGTCATAGGACTTCTGAAAGTCCAGCTTAAGGAACACCCCTTTCTGACGTTGTACCTTTACTTCATGGATAATCTCATGAAGCGCCAGGACATCGTCATGAATGAGGCGTCCCTTCAGGAAGGCGAACTGGAGTGGATGGGTAAGTCGCTCCAAGACCGGAGTGGATGGGTAAGTTGCCTAACATGCCCTGCAGTCGAAACGGGAGATTTTTGGACGCTGAGACAGGATTGAAGTCCAAGAACACTGGTGATGGGAGGCCTTTGGTGAAGATGTCCACAAATTGTCGAGACTAAGGCATATGAAGAACTCGAATGTGCCTGAGCGCAACACGATCTCGATGTGCTTGGTCCATTGGTGCTGGACCAGATTCATGGACATGTAGAGAACACTTATGTTGTCGCAGAAGACAACCGTAGCAGTGGCAAGAGGTCGATGAAGAGCCAACTTGCTTCAGCGACGGTGTTAGCGACAGACCGATACTCGGCCTCAGCGCTCTAGCGAGAGACGGTGTGCTGGCGCTTCGAGGACCAAGAGATGAGATTATCGCCGAGGAACAGACGGTAACAAAAGGTGGAGCGGCATGTGTCTGGACATCCAGTCCAATCCGCATCGGTGTAGGCGACAAGGCGATCTGATGGAGGAAGGAACAAGATGCACCCTGTGATGAAGAGTGCCCTTGACGTACCGAAGCACCCGCTTAACGAGGGACATGTGTTGCTCGCTAGAGTCGTGTATGTGGAGACAAATCTGCTGCACGGTGTAGGCGATGTCGGGGGGAGTTAGTGTCAAGTACAGGAGAGCACCGGCAAGACTATGATATTCCGAAGGATCGGCGACTCGTGTCCGGCGGCTGTAGCGAGTTTGGGCGATGTAACCACGGGTGTCGAAGCAGAGTGGCAGGGGCTCATTCCAGTACGCTCGAGCGTACTGGGTCTAAGAGAGGAACATCCCCTGAAAATCACGTCGAACGTCAAGGAAGTGATGGAGCTCACCCATGTCGGTCATGGAGAACCTGGCGCTGAGAACGGTGATGATACGCTCAAGCAGGGTCGAAGTAGAAGTCGTGAGGATGGTGTCGTCAACGTAAAGGAGCAAGTAAGTGACGACCCATAAGTATAGGGGGTGTAGCGTAGTACTTTTGATAAATAAGAGTGTCGAACCCAACGAGGAGCAGAAGGTGTTGACAAGCGGTTTGGAACAAGGATTCACTATAAATACTAGCAAACCGATTTTTAGGGTTTTTTGGTAATGCAGATAAATGAAGTGCGAGTAAATAAAAGACAATAATAATAATTGCAGCAAGTGGCCCAATCCTTTTTCTAGCAAAGTACATGCCGATTGTATTAATTAAGATTACCAAACATTCTCGAGGACACATGGAGATATTTTCAAGAGCTTTCGCTTCATATAGTCGATTAATCTTCATTGGTTGGATAACTATTATGGGGGTGAACCTATGCTAATGTACTACCCCAACTTGGACTAACACAACTATAATAAAGTAATTAAGATAAAAACCTAACCACATCATTAAACTCTAAGATCCTACACTCCCTTATGCAAAGGTATCCTAACGGGGGTTTAGGTTTTTGTCACTCCGGCAACCCCACAATTAGTAGCCAAATACACAATTTAATTTCCTAGGCCTATAAAGGTGAATTATCATGTAGTTGACATTCACATGACACCACTAGAATAATAGCACCACAACATAAATATCAAACCATTAAATATTACTCAACATAATTCCACTACTAACAACATGATCTCTCCCATATCCTCAAGAACTAAACGAACTACTCACAAGACATCATATGGATCAAGATCAGAGATGAAATAATGATAAGTAACAATCTGAACATGAACAATCATCCAATGGTTTTACTCAATAGCATCAACTACAACAAGTAATCAACACTGGGAAAGTTTCCCATATGAACTATACAAGATTCAACCCAATTGTTACAACGGTATGTCGTGGTGGTGATGGTGCTGGTGGTGATGATGATGATCCTGATGAAGCCCAACTCGATGACGGTGTCGATGGCGATGATCTCCCCTCTCCGGGGAGGAATTTCCTTGGCAAATTTCTCCCTACCGGAGAGCTCTTTGTCTCTCTATGGTTTTCGCCCCGCAGAGGCGGTGGAATATTTCTGTGATCGGTCCCCTGAGTCTTAGGTTTTCGGGAGGAAGATATACGCGAAAGGGCGACGCCATAGGTGGACCAGGGTGGCCACACCACCTGGCCACGCGACCGAGGGGGACCCGTGCCTAGGTGTGGTGTGGGGCCCCTGTGGCCCATTTCCACTCCCTCTTCTGGCTATCTTCGTCTTCTGAAAAGATAGAAATTTCCGTATATTTTCTGGGATTTTCTGATCTTTGGAAATATTGTATCTGGATAGCGCTTTTTCCAGCAGAATTCTCACTACGGCAGTTAATTATCCAAAAATCATCAAACATGTAAAATAGATGAAATAACATAAGTATAATCTCTAAATATGAAATATATCAATGAATAACAGTAAATTATGATATAAAATAGTGATGCAAAATGGACGTATCAACTCCCCCAAGCTTAGACCTTGCTTGTCCCCAAGCGAAAACATAACACAGTAAACATGACCACAGATTTATGGAGTGAAGTGTCGATAAAGATAATACGGACAAGAAACATCACATTTATCAATAGACAAATCATAATAGAAAGCAACTCACTCTTATATAACTTAACTCGCAATGAGTAAGTGATTCACAATAAAGGTGCACAAACAAAATCATAATTGGTGGTGGCAAACTTTATTCTTGGTCAGAGAACAATTAACAAATCATACTTATTTTTTAGTAAAGCTTTTATAATGAAGCTTATATTGCAGGAGTCTCTTTCTCAAACATAACAGTCTCTTCACAAACAATGATAGCTTTCAAAGTTATATTCATTCAGATAAGATGATTGTGCAAAATGAGGAACATAAGAAACAAGATTGAATAAATTAACATATAGATGATTGAATCACAACAACTCAAATGCTTGCTTGAGATATAGAGGAATAGGTTTACTGACTCAACATAAAAGTAACATATAGGCCCTTCGCAGAGGGAAGCAGGGGTTAACAAGTTTTATAAATCTTTCAAAAATTATGGTACTCATTAGCTTTGAGATCTCATTATACCTATCATAACCATCTTGAAGTGATTAAGGTTAATGTGAGGGCAAATAGGAGTTATATGCTTGACAAATCATAAGTTGAAAATCTCATGCCCCTTGAATACGAGTACCGAGGCCTCATGCTACTCAACTTTGGTCCCATGTAAGTTATTGTCATTGTAGGTATATGTGTTTCATAGAGAACCGCCAACGGGGTACCCCTTGCCCCATGACATAGGAGTGATCCCATATCACAATGACAAGGCAACAGATAATGGCCATCTCAGCGATCTTTTTATTTACTATTTGCATAGTTTTTTTTATTAAGGATGCTTCATAGAATGTCCACTATGGTTTTGCTGCAAGTTTCCACCATGATTATGCATGGCTTAGGCTGGCCGCCCAAGCGTTTCTCTAACACATATACAAACTCCATGGACTTACAAGCTCCCATATTATTTCACACTGACGACATCCATATAACAAAAGAACATGATATCAACTAAATAGGAATAAGTGCAATGTTCAAAGCATGCCCCATGATAGCATGGTTTTGCTAACTCCCAACTTACAATTTGCAAGCATATAATCATCATAGATGGTCACAATGGCTCAAATTTATTAAGTGTAAGAAAATAAGTTGTGCCATCAAGTTCGTGAGAGCTTTACTAACTAATTTTCTCATAACAATTTTTTAATTTGGAGGATAGATAAAACTCGAGAATTTACTTGGAATAGCAACGATGCTAATAGGTGGATATGGTGGACACAAATGGCATAAGTTTTGGTTCAAGGTTTGGATGCACGAGAAGCATTCCCTCTTAGTACAGGTTTTTGGCTAGCAGGGCTGGGTAGCAAGCATAAGAGTTGAGTGAAACAAGCAAACATACATGTGTTAGAAACAATCATGCAATCTTCCTTGGAAGCGCGAACGATCTTAACTTGAGAATACTAAGCTTATGAGCCAATCAAGAAAGAAAGATAATGAAATAATATATCTATGAGTACCTTTTCTCTTTTCTACTCAAACCTCAAAATATTGTTGCTACTGACCAAAGCTAAGTTTGCCAAAACCAACTAAATTTACTTGATGCTCCCAAAGTGATACCAATACTAACAATAAGATCAATCATATAACAGAAATTGCAAACTAAAATAAGATTTGCAAAAAGTAAATGATAAAACTTCTCATTAATATTCCATAACGGCACTGACACCAAGGGATACATAGATAACCAACTAGAGGAGAGATACTTACACACTGCAAACCATCCTATATGATAACTCCTCTACTCATGATATGACTCTACTAAAAAGGTAAAAAGATATAAGATAATGATATGATACCACGACACTCCCCCAAGCTTGGAATAAACCAAGGGATGCCAAAACCTGATGACGAATTATTCCTTCGGTGGTGGTGTGATCATGATCGGAGTGGGAAAATTCTCCACCATATTGTGAATCCTATTATTCTCCTCTTGAAGTATATCCACCTCTCTCCTCAGAACTCGATACTTATCACAAAACTCATCTGTGGCTCGAAGGGCTTCCACTGCTGCAGGGCAGGAACTGAGGTAAGAGTAGGTTTTCTTGCCCTTGATCCTGTAGCAATATGTCCCTCCATGCTTGCTAACATGTTCTTTACTTACTCCTCGACACTTTGATCCATGTCTTTGCGCCTAGCTGTTATCCTTTCTTCTTCAACCCATCCAAAAAAGTCCTCTGCTCAAGATCGTGAAGGAGGTCGCGTCGGCGTCGCAGCTCATAGTCCTCCGAAGACGAACCCTGGGACGACATCTGAACAGAACAGATCAAAACGAACACACGATGAGAAAATGATATACGGACCTTGGGGGATCCAGGGGATTATATATCAAAAGGTTTAACGACAAAAGGAAGGTACTGGGAGAAAACGGGTCGGAGACGAACTCCGAGGCGGCCACACCACCTGGTGGCGCGGCCAGGTGGGCCCATGCCCAGGGGTGGTGTGAGCCACCCGAACTCCATTTCCATCCCTCTTTCAACTCATGATATTCCATATTAAATAAAAACTACAAAAATATAAGTTGGAAAGTTTTTCACGAACTTTTTCTTACCAAAACTATGACCTATTCAAAAACGGACTCTGCAGATTCCTGAATTTGGTCTTTAATAAATTCTTCCAGAGTCACCACTTGAATAATATCAATATCTTCATTATAAGAATCTCTATAAATATAATGTTTGAGCCTTTGACCATTCACCACTTGCGTAGTGTTGTCTCTAAATGAAGAAAATTTTATTGCGCCTGAACGATACACCTCTTCAATAATAAAGGGTCCTTCCCATTCTGAGAGTAAATTCCCTGCAAAAAATCTGAGACGAGACCTATACAATAGAACTTTGTCACCAACATGGAACTCTCTCTTAAGAATTCTCCTATCATGCCATTTTTTAACTTTTTCTTTAAAGAGTCTAGCATTTTCATAAGCTTCAGTTCTCCACTCATCTAAAGAACTCAAGTCAAGCAATATTTTCTTACCAACAAGTTTAAAATCTCTATTAAGTTCTTTCACTGCCCAATAAGCTTTGTGTTCTAATTCTAAAGGCAAGTGACAAGATTTTACATAAACCATTTTGTAAGGAGACATTCCGATAGGATTTTTATAAGCAGTTCTATAAACCCATAAATCATCATTCAACTTTTTAACCCAATTTTTTCTAGATTTATTAATAGTCTTTTTCAAGATAGATTTAATTTCTCTATTTGATAATTCTACTTGCCCACTTGTTTGGGGATGATAAGCTGAAGCAATTCTATGATTAACATCATATTTAGCAAGGGTCTTCCTATAACCACCATGAATAAAATGAGAACCTCCATCACTCATAAGATATCTAGGCACACCAAACCTAGGAGAAATAACATCCTTAAGCATTTTTAAAGAGGTCACACCATCAACACTTTTTGTAGGTATGGCTTCTACCCACTTAGTAACATAATAAACTGTAACAAGAATATGAGTATAACCTTCTGAAGGAGGAAAAGGACCCATAAAGTCAAATCCCCAATATTCAAATGGTTTAATAACAAGAGAATAATTCATAGGAATTTAATTGCGTCTAGAAATATTACCAACTCTTTGACATTCATCACATGATAAAATAAACTTTCTTGCATCTTTAAAAAGAGTAGGCCAATGAAAACCTGATTGTAGAACCTTTTGTGCAGTTCTATCACCAGCATGATGTCCTCCATAAGCACTAGCATGAAATTTTCTCAATATCTCTCGTTGTTCATATTCTGGAGCACATCTTCGTATAATACCATCCACTCCTTTATATAAGTGTGGGTCATCCCAAAAATAATGCCTCAAATCATAAAAAAATTTCCTTATTTGCTGAGCTGTAAAGGTTGGAGGCAAATACTTGGAAACAATAAAGTTAGCATAATCAGCATACTAAGGACTCTCTCGTGAGCTTACCTTTATTGCAGCCAACTGTTCATTTGGAAAACTATCATTAACAGGCATAGGATCAAAAGAAATGTTTTCCAATCGAGACAAATTATCAGAAACATGATTTTCAGCACCTTTCCTATCTACAATATGTAGATCAAACTTTTGTAAAAGCAACACCCATCTAATAAGCCTAGGCTTAGCATCTTTCTTTGTCATAAGGTATTTGATAGCAGCATGATTAGTATGAATAGTAACTTTTGAATCGACAATATAAGGTCTAAACTTATCACAAGCAAAGACTACAACTAAGAACTCTTTTTCAGTAGTAGCATAATTCTTTTGAGCAGCATCAAGAGTCTTACTAGCATAATGAATAACATTCAAATTTTTATCTATTCACTATCCAAGAACAGCACCTACAGCAAAATCACTAGCATCACACATAATTTCAAAGGGTCGATTCCAATCATGTGGTTGGACAATCGGAGAAGTGATGGTGCTGGTGGTGATGATGATGACGATGATGATCCCGATGAAGCCCAGCTCGATGACGGTGTCGATGGCGATGATCTCCCCTCTCTGGGGAGGAATTTCTCCGGCAGATTTCTCCCTGCCGAAGAGCTCTTTCTCACTCTGTGGTTTCCGCCCCGTAGAGGCGGCGGAATATTTCTGTGATCGTTCCCTCGAGTCTTAGGTTTTCGGGAGGAAGATATATGCGAAAGGGCAACGCCAGAGGTGGACCAGGGTGTCCACACCACCTGGCCACGCGACCTAGGGAGGACCCGCGCCTAGGGGTGGTGTGGGCCCCCTATGGCCCATCTCCTCTCCCTCTTCTGGCTGTTTTCGTCTTCTGGAAAAATAGGAATTTCTGTATATTTTCTGGGATTTTCTGATCTTTGGAAATATTGCATCTGGACATTGTTTTTTCCAGCCGAATTTTGACTCTAGAAGTTAATTCTCCAAAAATCATCAAAATGCAAAATAGATGAAATAACATAAGTATCATCTCTAAATATTAAATATATCAATGAATTCAGTAAATTATGATATAAAATAGTGATTCAAAATGGACGTATCAGTAAGCCATGCCAAACGAGCCATGGTGGGTGAAGAGCGACGTGTCGTACTTTGAGCTGGGGAAGCCGAAAGTGGTGACGAAGGTCACAAAGTGATGGTACCACGCACAAGGAGCTTGCTTCAGGCTATAGAGTGCACGGTTAATACGACACTAATGGTCGGGGTGAGAAGAGTTGATGAAACCGGTGGGCTGATGGCAGAAAATCACCTCGTCGAGACGGCCATGGAGGAAGACGTTATTGACGTCCAGTTGAAGAATCTTCCAGTTGGAGGAGAGGGAAATAAATAGAATAACCCGGATGGTAGCCGGTTTAACCACCGTGCTAAAAGTCTTGTAAAGTCGATGCCATGTGTGAGATCTTGGCGCATGGCTTAATAGGATTGATAGGAAACACATACCAATAAGTTGCAACTTCTTTTCCAAAAGCTCATCTAAAAAGAACTCTAAGGTTAAGTGTGCTTGGCATAGAACAATTCGATGATGGGTGACCGACCGGGAAGTGGGTATCGGGTGCGCACGAGTGAGGAAAAAGTGCACATAAAATACTAGTGTTGGTCTGTGGGGTTAGTATAGAGATCCTATTGAGCTTCCAGGAGTGACAGCCGCTGGTCCGGAGAGGCCAAGGTGTTACAAGTGGTATCAAAGCCGACCCTCGCTGTTACATGGGAGTGTGCGGGTTAGTGGCGGACATGTGGAGCATCGCGCATGTGGCCTAGAGTGGACACCACATGGCATATGTGCCGGCACTAGACGCACAGACGTGTGCCAAGAGGGGACGTTCCTAGATTGTGGTTGATCGACGAGGGTGTCGTTCTTCTAAGGGTGGATGTATGTAAGACCCTAACGCATGGCTTGATAGGATTGATAGGAAACCCATACCAACAATTTGCAACTTATTTTCTAAAAGCTCATTTAAAAAGAACTCTGAGGTTAAGCATGCTTGGCCTAGAGCAATTTGAGGATGGGTGACCGACCGGTACCCGGGGCGCACGAGTGAGGATAAAGTGTGCACAAAAGACTAGTGTTGGTATGTGGGGTTAGTCTAGAGATTCTATTGAGCTGCCAGGAGTGACAACCGCTGGTCCGGAGAGGCCTCAGTGTTACACCATGCTCTTGGGAGAAACCGCGTAAGACCCAACGGGATTTGTAAAGGTCGAGGCTGCCATCGATCTTGAACTTGTGACGAAAGAACCATTTGATAGAGACATGGAATTTGCAGGAGTGTTGGGGTCCGTGGGAGAAAACAAAAAAATTCCTATGATAGAACATCCTAATGCCCAAGATCTATCTATTAGTAATGTAGTAACGGCCGAAGGTTTTGGATACATACCCTTGTAGTCTGAAAATGTTAACATTCCGAGGGAAACGTTGTTGAAGTAGTCATGCTCGTAGCCGACCTCAAGGTCGCGAAGCTCCTCCTAGATCACCCCTTGCACCATCACCGCACTAGTGGAAACGAGGGCTTTTGTTGATCCCGAAAATGGGCTTTAACACCGGTTCTTCTACGAACCGGTGTTAAAGGGGGGGCCGTACCAGCGTGGCCTCTGGCATGCAAAGGAGCTCTTTAACACCGGTTCGTGCCACGAACCGGTGTTAAAGGTCCTCCACTGGTTCAGCAGACTTTAACACCGGTTCGTAACACCGGTGTTAAAGGGTGGGGCTATATAAGACACCAGCCCACACACACCCCACTCTTCCATTCTTTCACATTTTGGAGCCTAGCAAGAGGGTGTGAAGAGTGCTAGTTTGTGTTTTTCATATGCACTAGAGGTGTTCGTGAAATGCCCGAGAGCTCAAAATAAGCTTTCTTGTTGCTCTTTCCGTCTCGGTCGAGGTCGGCAACTATAGTTTCATGTGTCATTGATGTACTATATATATAAATGGTCATCTCCCTATTATTTTTGATATATACTACATATTAATGCAGATGAATCGGCAATGGATGTACGGTGACCGCCGCACTTCCGAGTACATTACGGCCTCCAAAATTTCATCGTTGTGGCTAATGCAAACCGTGGTCACAATGGTTTTATGTGCTGTCCGTGTGTTCACCGTCGTAACAAGAAAGACTACTCAAATACCGTAACCATTCACGCCCACCGCTTCGATCCGGTTTCATGCCCAGCTATAATTGTTGGACCAAGCACGGAGAAAAAGGGGTTGTGATGGAAGACAACGAAGAAGAGGATGATGAAAACTATCATAATATGTATCCTGAATATGATGATAATGCAATGGAGGTAGATAATGAAGATCAAGAGGGCGAGATGGGCCGGCCGATGACGATCTTGGTCGGGCCATTCGATGCAAAGGAAGAATGTGAAACTGAAAAGGAGAAGGAGAAGTCTGGAGCAGATGTTAAAGGATCACAAAACATTGTTGTATCCAACTTGCGAAGATGGCCACAAAAGCTAGGTGCCACAATCGGATTTGCTGCAATGGAAGGCGGAGAATGGTGTGTGATAGCGCATTTTCAAAGTTGTTGGTAAAAATGAAGAATCTTCTTCCAAGAAATAATGAGTTGCTCGACGGTACATACCAAGCAAAGAAGGTTGTACGCCTCTAGGATTAGACGTGCAGAAGATACATGCCTGCATTAATGAGCATCCTCTACCGCGGTGAGAAGTACGAGAATTTGGATGCATGCCCGGTATGCACTTTGCGGTATAAGATCGAGAAGACGATCTCGGCGATGTTGAGGGCGAGGCCCCTAGGAAGAAGGTTCCGCCAAGGTTATGTGGTATGCTCCTATAATACCACGGTTAAAACGCTCTCTTGAAATAAAGAGCATGCCAAGTTGTTGCGATGGCACATGGAAGATCAGAAGAAAGACGCGATGTTGAGACACTACCGATGGGTCACAGTGGAGAAAAGTCGGCGAGAGTACCCGGACTTTGCACGTGGCAAGGAACTTAAGGTTTGGTCTAAGCATGACGGCATGAATCCTTTTGGTGAGCAGAGCTGCACACAAAGCCTGTGACCCTATGTATCTATAACCTTCCTCCTTGGTTGTGTATGAAGAGGAAGTTCATTATGATGCCAGTGCTCATCCAAGGCCCGAGGCAACCGGCAACGACATTGATGTGTACCTAAGGCCATTAGTTGAAGAACTTTTACAGTGGCCAAACCAGGTACGTATGTGGGATGAGCACAAAGGGGAGCCATTTGACCTACGAGCATTGCTTTTGAACCATCAATGATTGGCTGCTCTTAGTAACATTTCAGGGCATAAACAAGGGATACAATGCATGCACACCGCTTAGATGATACTGAAAGTGTATATTTGGATAAATGTAAGAAGGTTGTGTACCTAGGGTATCGCCGATTTCTTACGAACTCGCATCCAAGAAGAAAGAAAGGCAAGCATTTCAAACGTCTCGAGAACCCGGAGGAAGCCTGTCCTCCGTACTGGTGAGGAGGTATTTGGTATGGTCAAGGACCTAGAAGTAATCTTTGGAAAAGGTCCCGGCAGTCTATCTGTTCGAATGACGATGCCGGACACGCGCCCATGTGGAAGAAGCAATCTATATTTTGGGACCTACCCTATTGGAAAGTCTTAGAGGTCCGCTCTTCAATCGACGTGATGCACGTGGCGAAGAATGTTTGCGTGAACCTGCTAGGCTTTCTAGGAGTGTATGGGAAGACAAAAGATACACCGGAAGCACAGACCAAAGAACGTCGAAGGCCCCTCAAGAGCCTATGCATCCCGAGAACGAGAAGGGTAAACGATGCCACTTAACTCCTGCCGCTACGCCTTACCAAAGCAGAGAAGGAAATCTTTTTGAATGTCCGAAAGCGATATCAAGGTCCCGTCTGCTTCGTCGAATATAAAGGGAATAATAAATATGGCGGAGAAAAATTCCAAAACCTGAAGTCTCATGATCGCCACGTGATTATGACACAATTGCTTCCGATTGCATTGAGGGGCTTCTACCGAAAATGTTCGAGTACCCATTGTGAAGCTATGTGCATTCCTCAATGCAATATCTCAAGGTAATCGATCCGAAAGCCTACCAGGTTACAAACAGATGTGGCCCAATGTCTTGTCACTTTGAGTTGGTGTTCCCACCATCCTTCTTCAATATTATGACGCATCTCTGGTTCACCTAGTAGAAGAGATTGCCATTCTCGGTCCTGTATTTCTACACAATATGTTCCCCTTTGAGAGGTACATGGGAGTCTTAAAGAAATATGTTCATAACCGTGCTAGGCGAAGGAAGCATCTCCAAGGGCTATGTAATGAGGAGGTCATTGAGTTCGTGTTGATTTTATTCGACCTTAAGGCGATTGGTGTTCCGTAATCACGACATGAGGGGAGATCGTGGAAAAGGCACCCTAGGATGTAAAGCAATGATATGTAGGGGGCATTCTCTCAATCAAGCACACTACACGGTTTTACAAAGATCTATCTTGGTTGCCCTATATCAATGAACACAAGAATTTAATACGCCTCAAACACCGTGCGGTCGATGAATGGATTATAAGTGAACACATGGCGAGTTTTGGCGGTCGCAAAGACTTCTCACGAATAACACCACTGTTGGGGATCAGCTGTACTTGTTGGCCAGGACACCGTCTTCGACTGTATGTACTTTCCAAGGGTACGAGATAAATGGGAATACATTTTACACGATAGGCCAAGATAAAAAGAGCACCAACCAAAACAGTGGTGTCCGCCGATGCGGTGAAGACAATGGGCAAAAGACCACGTATTATGGGTTCATAGAGGAGATATGGGAACTTGACTATGGACCTAATTTTAAGGTCCCCTTGTTTCGATGCAAATGGGTCAAGCTAACAGGAGGAGGGGTTGAGGTAGACAAGAAGTACGGAATGACAACGGTGGATCTCAACAATCTTATGAAGAACTTAGACGAACCATTCGTCCTAGCCAATGATGTGGCTCAGGTTTTCTATGTGAAGGACATGTCCTCCAGACCAAAAAAAGAAAAAATATGCAAACGAATACATCATATGATGAGCCAAAGCGTCACATAGTTCTTTCAGGGAAAAGAAACATCGTGGGAATCGAGGACAAGACAGACATGTCAGAAGATTTTCTAAATTCATATCATATTTTTTGAATTAAAAAAGCCCCTTTAATTCATGAAATAAGTGTTTATTTATTTTAAAAATTTCATGTAAAGTAAATATAAAATGATTTACATGAATGGATAGATATTATTTTTCTGAAAATTATGATATATTATTCATATTTTTCTGAGTTGAAATGAAAAAGATATGAATTTTCTAAATTTCATATCATATTTTTGAATTAAAAAGCCTGAATAAATGCCCCTTTAACACCGGTTCCACAGAACCGTGTTAAAGGGGGCATTTTCGTTCCTTTATTCCCCTTTAACACCGGGTTCCAGCGAACCGGTGTTAAAGGGTAATCATGAAAACACACTTTAACAGTTCGTGGCTGAACCGGTGTTAAAGGGGGGGTAATAAATGCGCGTGGGAACCCCCCCTTTAACACCGGTTCCAGCCACGAACCGGTGTTAAAGGGGGTGTATTTATTCACATTCCTCCCTTCCTTTCTTCCCCATCGAGCGGATCGATCACGCTTCGACCCGCCGCTCAGCTGAGCCCGAGTCTCGCCCGCCCCCGACCGCCTCTGCCCGCCGCCGGAGCTCGAGGTTCGCCGCCCGACCCTCTCTTCCCGCATCCTTCCCTCCACCGGCGGCCTCCCCAAGTGAAGAAGTTGCCGCCCGCACCGCCAGGCTGCCGCTCACCGCCACCGCTGTTCTCGGCCTCCATCCGCCACCACTTCCTACAGAGTAGACAGTGACGAACGGTAGGCCGAGCGCGAGACGGCCGCGAGGGTGTCTGGCACGGCTTCGGTTACTCGGTTGCGAGGGCGTCATTCGGTTGCAGCGGGCGTGGCGAGCGGCGCTGAGCCGCGAGCTTCAGCCGAGGGCGCTGGCGTGGCGAAGCTCGGCTTCCGGCGAGGGCGCTGGGCGAGCTCCTCCCTCGTGTGTGAGCTTGCTCGATGGATGGTCGAGGTTAGGGATGACGGTGGGGTCCAGCTTGACGAGGGCGCAAGGTTGGCGTGGCGAGGCCGTCGGGCTCGGGCTTGGCGTCGGGGAAGTGCGGAGGCGGCGCCGACGGCCCCGGTGGCGGCCAGGCGTCGCAGAAGGAGGTGTGGGGAGGGCCTCAGCGGAGGTTGGGTCACCGAGACGAGCGGCCGGGCGAGGCAAGGGCGGCGCTTATGAAGCTCATCGAGTGGCGACGGGAGAGGTAGACAAGCAGAGGCGGCGGGCGGCAGAGCGGAGGAGGCCGCTGGGCTCGCCGCACGGGCAACTATAGGGAGTCTGGGTGGGTCGACACCTGGCGGAGGTGGATGCAGGGAGTTCGATGGGGAGGGTGCGGTGACGCCGGAGGTGGGAAGTGCGGGCGCGACGGCCCCGGTGGCGGCCAGGCGTCGCAGAAGGAGGTGTGGGGAGGGCCCCGGCGGCGGAGGTTGGGGCGCTGAGGACGAGCGGCCGGAGGGCGAGGCAAGGGCGCGGCGCTCGGCCCAGCGAGCTCATCGAGTGGCGACGGGAGAGGTAGACAGAAGCAGAGGCGAAGTGACGGCGAGGGGAGGCCGCAGCTCGCGGCACGGGCAACTATAGGGAGGCGGGGTGGGTCGGCGGCTGGCGGAGGGTGGATGCAGGGAGTTCGATGGGAGGGTGCGGTGACGCCGGAGGTGGGAACCGAGGCGAAGAGGGAGATGCGGCAGCTTGTTGAGCAGAGGGACAAACCCCAGGAACATTGTCGTTGTATCTTGTGATTGCTATATTAATATAGCGGGGCGCAAGCCTATTTCGAGGAGCCCTACCATCTCGCTCTCTTCCCCGTGCAGGAGCGTCTCGCCGCCGCTTGAGCTCAGAGGCCACGCCTCAACGCCGACGCCGCTCACGCCCGACAAGCCCGCCGCTAGCACCGCGCCTGACGAGACCGCAGCATCCGTCCGACGAGCACCGCCGCCGACGAGACCAACGCCACCCCACCGGTGAGCGCCACGTGTCCGCCACGTGTGTGATTGCCGACTCATCCCGATTAAAACTTGTTTGCTCGATAAATTGTACTACATGCATAGATTAAAACTTGTATACAAATTGGACCTCGACTCATTTGTGTATTTATTTGTGTATTTTGGTATGAATAATATGTATATTTGTGTATGAATCCAAGTCCACTTGAATGTTTACACTCTTACTCTAGATAATATTATTGTTTTAGAAACTATGGATCCACTTAGTAGAAACCTTGAAGAAGAAGAAATAATGGAGAACATTATTGATGAGGACACCTCACAATATCTGAACTTGGAGGGACATGACGACGACAGCTCAAGTACTAGTCATGGAGAAGATGAAGACTCGGTGAACAATTTAATGGTTACAAAGTCCGGAGGTATATGCATTGATTAAGCCTCGGTGACTTCAACCAAAACAATCTTCTTCTACATGTATTAATTAACGCTTCTTTCTTCTTTTTAGCCCTGGATCGACCAGCCAAAGAACCATCTTCTTCTACGAAAAACAAAGCGGCGCGAGCTGGCGGTTGAAAGATCGCAAAGTTCACGATCAAGCAGTCGTGTTGATGGCAGGCCGATGGAGCCCAAGAAGGCCGCAGACAAATTTATACGTCAGTGAGTTCTTGTTAGGGACCAAATCCCAATCATAATTGAATATTGGAATAAGCCAAAGAAGGCGGCGTACCTTTGTCGATGAGATCCAAAGAAACGCTGAATTCGTTGTTGGTAAATTTCACCCTTCCGCCAGAGGAGGATGAAAACAACCTTATAAAGAAAAGGTCAAAGAGTGGACTCTAAAGAAGATGGCCGAGGCTTTCCGCAATCGAAGACAAAATTGAACAAATTTGTCAAAGCTCATGAGACTCAAATTTCAAGACGCATATTATGCGAAGATAAGACCTCACCGCCCGAATTTGAGACATATAAAAAGTGCTATAGCTAAAAGAGGTCGAAACCAATACGCTTAATGCCTCAAGAAGGAATATCACCAGAGGGGGGTCGGTGGCTACATATCTCGAGAGGCCTAAGTGGGAGGAAGCTGAGAGGGCCTGCATGAGAGGATCACACCCGACATATGGGTGGGACCTACGTGCAAAGACTTGGTTCTACGGAATCGGGCAAGGTTGGACCCAAACAGGATTGTGTATCTTCCCAACCATCCTTGCCAAACCCGTCACCGAACTCATCACGGCATACGAGGAAACATCCGCTAGGATCTTCCATCCCGACAGAGAATGACCAGCTCACACGCCATCGGTAAAAAGAACACCGACATGCACGAGGCACGGGGGTATGACGTGGAAGGATGGGTTTGCCGGTGGGCGACTCTTACAGATGGCGCGCAGAAAAGAAAAAGCGCACAGATCGGATGACACAGATAGAACATGCACTTGCGGCAGACGCAAGTGAATGCACAATGAGCCATCAAGCTACCGGCCCATCTCAGCGGCATGAAGAGCCTGCATTGGAAGCTGCCCGCGCCCGCATCTGCGGAAAAGCGGTGTGGCTTCCACGGAGAACGTGCAGCCAACGCTTGAAATGACGGGTCTCGATACCCGCTGATGAGATCACGGAGAGCGAACACGCTGAGCTGCATGTGAGATTAATGGGCTTATCCATTAAGGTGGTGTCGGCTATGCCTTACCTCCGTAGCTGGTGGAACTTACCACTGCCGACCGATTCCAGATGGCTATGCTATTGTCGGGGTGGATGAGGTTGTGAAGGAATATGAGGAAGCACAGCTTGACCATGCTACAGGTGAAGAGGAAACTCAACTCAAATTTGCAGTGAAAACAACCATTCTTTGGAAGAGGGAACACATTGTGCTTCCAAATTGGAGGTCACTGGCACCCCCGCCGTCTCCGCAGCTGCCAGCCCGAGCCGCTTGACCATCTCTCATGGCAGCCATCTCCAGCCGTCACCATCTCTCCTGTGGCAGCCATCTCCGTCACCATCTCTGCAGCCATCTCCGCCCGTCGCCATCTCCGGTGCTTCACCATCTCTCCTCGCGAAGCGGAAGAGCACTGCCATGAGGAGCATCAAGAGCACCGCCACAAAGAAATCCACAGAAACCGTGACGCCAAAGAGTTCAAAAACTACGTCCAGCCTTCCGCCAAGCCATTGCCGGTTTTACCGTGGAATCAGCGACGAGGAGACCAATAGGATCTCGGGAGAATAGGTCAAGAAATTCTTTGCACCTAGACGGGCCGAGCCAAAGCAGAAAGTAGATCCGGCGGTGGTGGAGAAGTTTTACAAAAATCTTTTGAAACCTGAAACCCCACTTGTGCCGGACTGAGCGCCAGATTTTGAAGGCGGATGCAAGGCGTGAGGGAGATCGAAAGTAGCAGTCGTGAGGCACCCGAAAACAGTTCCCATGCTCGAGAGCAGGAAAACCAATCATGTGCCCGCTCCAAATGTTTGACAACGGACGCTCCTCCCGTAGATGATTACGAGGCGAGCTACAAAGAAAGGCCAATGAGATGGGGATGACTTACATTGCATACTTGAACGTCATGGGAGACAACTTGCCCAAATCGATGTCAACCCCATACAGCCATGGAAGTATGGGAAGAATCTACAAGAAAGAGGAGCTCAAGAATCTACCAACAAAGATGCGAAAATTGCATAAGTGGTACCTTCATTTCTGCAAGACGAGAAAAGAAGAATGGATCACGGCGCATATAAGAGATGAGATTTTCTTGTGCGGAGACGACGCGATCGACTTCAACATTCAAGACTTGCATTTTCTATTCAATCAGAAGGAACTCGACAAATCTGCCATCAGCCTTTATTGTGTGTAAGTACTATTTCTGTAATTTTTATCTCAACTCATTCACTTCATTAATTGCATGTATATATATATGCTCACCATATATGTATATACTATTATGCAGGAAAAAGGTTATGGAATGCATGAAAGGAGGCCCTTTTGACATTGGGTTCGTTGACCCAAATAGAGTTCATGAAGAAGTGGTAAGAGACAAACCCGGGCAAACAGAAGATTACTTGCTAAAGTCTTTACTGAGACAACAAACCAAAAGGGAAATACTATTGCCTTACAACTTCTCGTGAGTACTTACCTCTCTCTTGTACACATTCGCTTCGCTTACTCGATGTTAAGTGTAACGATGATGAGTTATGCGTATGAGGTTCCACTTTATTCGCTAGTCATTCAACCCGACTGGAAAAGTCCTTGTCATGGACTCGTTCGAAAAGAAAAAGAGCTATGGGCAGACTTTAGAGAGATGCTCCAGAGGTAATTTCAATCATATTATCGCACTAGATCGGCAACTTTCGTGACAATAAGTAATTAATTACTCCTTTATCCATTTTCTTTGTCGGACAGGGTTTGAAAATGTTCACGGGCGTGGGTGAATGGTCAAGAACTAAAATTTGTAGACCAAAATGTAAGTAATACTAGCTAGCTTCCAATTCCATTATATCATGCTTTATTGATTATTATTTTGATTGAACTCTCTATTCTCGTAAAGTGCGCGCATCAAGGACACGCAATAACTTATGTGGGTACTATGTTTGCGAATTCATTAGAACGATATGTCTTGACCAAGCCGCACTAGAACAACTTAGAGTAAGTAAACAAAGTCCACAACATTATTTTATTACCATCAATTGTGTTGAGTTTTATTCTTATATATATATTGTGACCCATTCTTCATATATATTCAGATCGAACGGATGCGGGACCAACTCCTACCATTTGAACGCATACGAGCCATTCAAGAGGAATTGGCGGGTTCATACTTGATGAGGTCGTCACGCTGGCGGAGAACTCTATAGATATCCACCAAAATGAACGATGACGATGTATGTGCCGATGGCGATGTATGTGCCGATGACGATGTTTGTGTATAATAATAGTTGCTTAATTATTCATGTACTGTATACCGATGACGATTTATAAGTATACCGCTCGATCGATTTCCCTCGCTCCCCCTCCGTAATACGCTTAGCAGGCGGGCAGAAATCTGCGCAGATTTAGGCCGTTTCTGCGGCGCAGTTACGCCGGCGCAGAAACCTTCAAATCTCGCCAGCAGAAGAACCTTTAACACCGGTTCCAGATACGAACCGGTGTTAAAGGGGGGGGCCTGAGGCCTGTGGCAGCCCCACGTGTGCCACCCTTTAATACCGGTTCGTATAGGAACCGGTGTTAAAGGGGCCCCCCCTCTAACACCGAACCCTCAACAGCGGTTGGGGAACCGCTGTTAGAGGGCCCTCCCAACCGGAGTTAAAGGGGGGCTCTGCACTAGTGCCGTGCAGCAGTCCGTCTCACGACATCCAAGGTGCCCCAAGTGTGCCCCCTCGTGGTTTCATACACATACGGTGTATGATGATGAACTACGACTCCCCCATCCCTGTCGGGAGTGCGGAAGTAGATCTCCGTCTTGGAATCTCCGTAGCGCAACGGCGCACGCGGTGAAGCCTTTCTCGCACATCGCATACATGGGGGCCACAGTCACAAGGTAGAGAGAGAGAGAGAGAGAGGAGAGAGAGAGAGGAGAGAAAGTCAACCAAAGGACTTCTCTTTTATGTGTTTTTAATCCCACCCATGGGCACCCCTTTATATAGGGGAAGGGGTGTGCCCACCCCATTAGATTAGCCATATGGGATTAAAGGAACTAGGAAAATAAATGGAAAAGTTTAAGCAACCGGTTGGGCTCTAGGCACCAACCCAACACAACAACAGGGGCTAACCTAGGTGGGCCTGTCTGCAGCCCAGCTCGTGGAGCAGCGCAGTCGACCGGGTGGTCCACACCATGCGGGCAGCCCAACAGTGCCCCTGGCTGCCAACACCCGGATTTTTAATCCCAGATGCCTGTTATGCCATACATCACAATCCCGGGATTACCATTTTTGCGAGACATAACATAATTGATATCACAGTACATCATCCATTACAAACCGTAATATAGGTCTTACAAATAAAGGATCTCATGATCCAGTCTTAATATAATCAACACAGAGGAATATAATAGTAGTAGCATGGTCCAGGCTCCATCTTCAGGGGCACAGGCAATGCTGACGATGGGAGATGATCCTAGTTGTCATAGACTTCTTATTGTCCATCATCCTGGTGGTCCTCCTCATAGCCTGGCCATAGGAATAGCCAGGGACAAATCCATGAGTACTCTTTAAGTACTCGCAAACTAACGCTAACAAGTAAAGTAGTTCGAGTAGGAATCCTAAGATCTAGGTTTATTTGCAAAAAGCCAGGTTTATCTCAAACGGAGTTTATAAGTAAAGAAAACTAGTTTAATGTTCTACAACACCTAAGTGGGAACTTAGTTTTCATGTTCACAACTCTGTTGTGGTCAAGTAAAATTCATAGTTCATTTCACAAGTCATTTTGAAAACATCTGACGACCAAACAATATGGCCACTCCAACTTTCCATAACCGCAGATGCGGCTATTCGAATAGTTTGACACTCTACAGAGATTGTACACTTTCACCACAACATTCGATACATCCGTCAGGGATAACCCTGAATCATCATACTTAGTATGCGGATAATCAATCCTAACATTTCAATTACACACCCTAGTATAGGCACCTCCCCTATGAGTTTGGCCTCCCAACCATGACCATCTGTCATCTTGGGAACTGCATAGATGGACATTCATCACGAGATAGCCTCAACTCAAACCTATTCTGCAAGGGAACCCATACTAAGACATATAAGTTTCCAGGCAAGCCCTACCCAAATTCGGGTATTGTGGTTCTACGGTAAAAATTGGAATGGTATCGCATCCGAACCCAACCATCAGCTTTTATAAAGGGTCAAAGCTCATGCCTCAACAATTTCATCATCCAAATCATCTGGTGTTCATAACACATGTCAAAACATTTAAATAGAATGAATCTCATTTCAAGGTTTTCATAATAATTTTCACCAAGTATTCCCATCTAAAGTGATCAATTTTTATGCTTAGCACTAGCTACTAAAATTTAGGGTATTCACTACTGAAGGGTGATAATCAAGTGTGACTATTCCAAACTAGTCTCATGCTTTTTGATGACATCTAGTTCTAACTACTTAGGCCTAGTTTTATGCTCTTTATGCTACCTATAGTAACTTTCTAAATTTCACAAGTTACTGAGGTAAGGTAAAGAACTTTGATAAAGAAATAAAAGATTAAAGCTTGTAAGTAAAACTAGGAATTGGTATAATCAAGATTGAATAACCAAAGCATGCCTAAGGAATCTAGCTTGCCTAGTTAAGCTTGCAGGAATGTCTTGCATGGTTTAGCTTAGCTTGCATAGTTAATCTAGCTTGCCTTGATTGGTGCAGTGGTTGAAGTTTTCTTCTTCTTCGTAGTACTCCTCCTCCTCGTAGCCTTGGTCGGTACTAGCATCTATAAATAAATGCGAGGTACACAATCACCAAACAATACTTAATTACCTCTATTTGGCACACAAGGGCTCACCCTAGATGATCGAGCATCATCACAATCATCACATGAAATAAATACCTAGTCTTAACTATTTTATTTAGAAAAGTAATTTCTATCATTGAAAACTACTTAAGATTTATTATTCTCCAATTTCATCACCACATATTTTAACACTTGAGAATGTGATTTAAAGTGGTGGTCATATTTTTAAAGTTTAAACTTATTATTTTATATAATTAAAGTGACTAGAATGCCTATGGAACATTCTTTTAGTACTAGACCAAGATCACTGCGTGTAAACCTAAATGTTTTTACATATTCAGATAGATCTTGTCAAATGTGATTTTTGAGAGTTGGAATCAACTCAAAAGCATTTATGGTTGATTTTTGAAAAATGTTTGAATGTGCAAAAGTATTTGTAT
Source organism: Avena longiglumis (assembly GCA_030063025.1). NCBI lineage: Eukaryota > Viridiplantae > Streptophyta > Magnoliopsida > Poales > Poaceae > Avena > Avena longiglumis. The sequence goes on from CP125975.1 coordinate 556,404,546, forward strand.
TGTTATTTTTTGTATAGGTGATCTATAATTTAAAATGGTTTGAAACCAACGGTCTTGGATTGATAATTTGAATACCTTTCTAGTAAAATTGGAATCATGCAATTTGGTTCGGTACATTTCTCTGAATTGATTTTCAAAGTCACTGCAAGGACTAGGGTTTGAATAAAATGGAAAAAGGTTATTTGAATCTCTAGGCTAGAGCGGAAACGATATTAGGCCGGCCCAACTGCACAGCGTGCGTGCAGCAGGCTGCTGACAGTGGGGTCCTGCTAGTCAGTGGATCAGTTAACCCAAAGCGGTACGCTTCAATATGAGCCCTATGATTAGACTAGGATCTAACAGCTACGGTGCGTCGTCTCTGTCGAACAGCTCCGACAAGACTGAACCCACAACGACGATGGTGGGGGTACACGGTGGCTCACCTGGGCTCCATCTAGGGTTATAGATGGGGGCGAACGACGTTGTCGATGACGACGGCTCGAACGGTGGTCGCTGCGGCTCTTGGGGTGTCTCCAATCAATGGCTCCTCTCCTCCTCTGCAGCGGTGGAATCCGGTGAAATTCCAGTGGCCTGGTGCTCGCCTTGATCCGGGAAATGGTCAGGGGTGGTTCTGAGAGAGAGGGGAGTGAGATGGTGTGGAGAATGAGGGCTGGGTGGCCTCTATTTATACACCGGCGAGAGGGGCAGTGCGGCATGTTCAGGCTCCTACGGTGACGTCAGTACATCGAGCTAAGGGCATGGCGACGGGCGTAGGACGGTGCGGTGTCTCTTGGCGATCATCGCGGGCTTGATGGCACGACACATGGCGGTCAATAACAGTCGGGCGTGGGTGGTGCTGCGCGCGGGGATGGCAGTGTTCAAGACGGCGTACAGGGGCTTCATATCACGTGGCGGCGAACAATCGTGTCTAGGAAGTAGATAGGGGCATGGAGCATGCAGTTAAGCGCAGTGAGGGCGAGGCGCGGCGTGTGCGAGCGTGTCGCCTGCGGTGCTCTGACGTGCTCCCGGCATGGTGACAGAGAAATGGGTGCGGCTGTTCTCGGTGGTCTAGGGCTCGTCTATGCTAGAGGGTTGGACAGGGGGTGGCGGTGGACGGTGGCCTGCCTCCTGGACATTGTGGGCGGGCGCGACGCTTCCTCCTGCGAGCTGCCCACGGTCGGCCGGCAATGGCAGCATCGGGTGGCATGGCACTGGTGCAAAGGGTAGAGGGGTAGCTTGTTCAATGCGATGTTAGGTGCTGGCGGTGACAAGGGGAGTGAATTGGGGACAAGAATTGGACAAGGCATTGATCAAGAACAGTAGAAGTTAGGCAGTTTGATCTGAGCTCACCAAGTATTTGATGAAATGGCCGCATGAAATTTGAATTTGAATTTTTGGCTGAATTTTGGTGAGTGCTCTGGTCACATGCTTGGTAGTCTGAGGTTGCTTGGGTTTGGCAAGGTGAAGTGGTTTGGTTGGTTTTTGAGAAGTGGTGATCTTAGTACCTACACTTGATTCAATTTTGAATTGTCCTTTAAATAGATTTAAATTTGTTTCTGTTGGTTTGTAAAGTGGGCTTGGGTTCAATGTTACTTGGTCTAGCAAGGGGTGAAAAGAATTGGATTTGTTTTTGTTAGAAAACTTGGACTAGGAACACTCAAAGTGGTCTAGTGTTTAACTTAGGTCAAAATGACCATTTGCTTATAATGCTAATTTTTTATTTTCTCTTCAATTGATTTTGCTTGGAAAAGATCTAGATGATATTGCATTCATCTTTAAACTAATCCTGAGCATTCATAGCAATCAAACATGGCATTGCAAGTATTCATGCATTATTCAGACACACATGCATTCATATCAATTTCAATAGCAATTTTGTTTGTTAACCCTAAACTTGGGTGATTAGAACTTGATAATATTGATTAATATTTTTGGGATGTTAGACTGGCAGCCCGCGGTGGCTATGGCGGTGGGAAGCGGTGGCCGGGTGGGCCTTTGACGCAACCCACCGCATGCCTCCTCGCCTTCCTGCGCCAGTGCGCGCACGCGATCCCGGGTGGGCCGGGTTGGCCACGGCCTGCCAGTGGCGGCTAGCTGCTTGCCGCCCACACGTTGCTTTGGGTACGCCTATGTGGGCTGACTGGCCTACATGAGGCAAGGGCTTGTTTTTTCTATTTTCCCTTTTCTTTTACAGGGTAGCTTTCTCATGGCAATTCCCTTCATGGTTTTGGCCTATTGAGAAAGTTGCCCTATAAACATCAATTTAAATATGTATTTAATATATATTAATTCATAATTAACATATAATAAATGCATATATTAAATTATCATTTATCCGAAACACCTTTCGGTCATTTCTTTTCATTCTTTCTTTGAACAACTTCGGATCTCTCCCCGGAACAATTCTGGCTTTATCTTTATCTACTGTGGTTCCAACTTACTCATGATATCTGGCTCATCGTACCCTTAAGTGTATCTCTCCACGGCTCGGGAATAGCACAAACATGATCTCTATCAATGATCAACAGCGGGACCGGGATGCCCATATTGACCCCTATACATTCCACGATGACGATGCCATTTGAACTATAAACGTCGAGTCCAATTTCCTTTGTTTCTTTGATACGACTTATCCGAGATCTGATCGTTTGGTATCACATACCTTGTTCAACCTCGTTACTAATAAGTACTATTTCACTTGTTATCGCGATATTACATCCCCGTGACCTAGTCACATGTTGCAACATTTATGGATGTAATCTCACCAAGTCGTCCTTATGTATCTTACCCGTCACTTTGTGAAAAAATCCTGATCTTGATTCATAGGCCTCAACCTGTTCCTCTAGAATACCCAACGTACACCTTTATAATCACCATTTCACTAAGTGACGTTTGATGTAGTTAAAACAACCTCGGGATATAGTGATAAATATAATCTCATGGTCTAAGAAGAAGGATACTACGTTTCTAACTATTGCAACGATGAACCTCATGACTTGATTGTGTTGCAATCTTTGGGTAATGTCCATCATATCATTCACCAATGATATGACCTCGTTGAAGGGAATATGCCCTAGAGAAAAATGTTAATGGCATATTTCATAAAGTTTATGATTAAGTTTTATATCATACTATAACTATATTGATTAGGAAATGTCAATACACGTGTGATATACAAACAACCAGTAGTTCCCAGTGAAACTCTAGTCACTGGTTCATTGCTCAACAGATGATCAAAGGTTTCCTGATCATGTTGGAGCCTTAGCCCCTAATTGACAATGGAGTCATTTCATTAGAGAATGAGATGGTAAACATACCCTATCTACAGCATTGTATCACGATCATGTCACATAATTTAGGTTGTGATGATTAGAAAACATAGTGACACTTTCCTTAGACCATAGAATCAGTGTCTCTCGGGGTTACTATGATGGCACTTAATGTTACTAGGTGGAACGATGATCATAAGGGTGTCATTGGGTATCCGGAGGAACATGTTGATGCGACTGCATCAAGATCGGGATTTGTCCATCCACGTGACGGAAGATACTCTGGTCCCACTCGAATAAGTTATATCCATAAGCTAAGCAGCATGTGACTAGGTCACAGGGATATCACTTATCAGATCGAGTAAATAAGGTATTTCGGCAATGAGGTTGAACCCTGACATGGAGATATCATTTGGTCAAGCCTTGGACAATACAGTATTGCAGAAAAAAGTAATAAGACACGGTGTTTATGGTTCAACGACAAATTTCGTTGAATACACATGTGGTCATCTAGGTCCCATTGTTGATCATTGGTCAGAGAGGAGTCTTGACCATGTTTGGAGTATTCTCGAACTGTTGGGTAGCACGCTTAAGAGTTTGACAAAACTTAGAGATTACTAATGCCTAGTTCGGAATCATTGAAGAAATGAGAAGAGAGAAACCAGAAAAGTTCTCGGGAGATCCGAAGGTGTTCGGAGAAAGAATAAAGGACAGAAAAAGGTTTTCGGATAAATGATGATTTAAATAAATATTTATTATATATTAATTGTGGATTAATATATTATAAATAAATATATATATAGGTGTCTTATTTGTTAGAAAAAATCCCGGAGGGATTTTACCTAAAAAGAAACGGACATAAAAAGACAAAAAGAGAATTCTGAAGTGCACGTGGGCGGCAGATTGTTGCCGCCACCCATGGCGGTATATAGCGGAAACCGTGAACGCGCTGGGCCGTGGCGGGGAGGGGGGTAGTCGTCCCACCCAGCATGACTTCATGATGCGCCTCTAGGTCGTGTGGGCTATGAGTGCTTAGGCAGCGGGAGATCGATTATCCCCAAGCGCCCGCCCAAAACTGGCTGGGTCATGAGGTGGGCGGTGGCCCACCTCGCCATCACTTATCGCCCTAGCCACGCCCTCTATTGCTTGTTCCGGCCGCGGGTGGGTAAACAAATTACAACAGGGCAATTGATAACAAAACATGCTGGGTAAACAAATTACAACAGGGCAAACAAAACATGCTGGGTAAACAAATTACAACAGGGCAAACAAAACATGCTGGGTAAACAAATTACAACAGGACAATTGATAGGACTGAGCAAGGCATAACAATGCAATACTATACATTTATGATCCTATGAGATTCAATTGGGCAATACAACAAGATACATAGACCGCCATCCAACTGCATCTATGACTAGTAATCCACCTCCAGGTTATCATCCGAAACCCCTCCAGTATTAAGTTGCAAGCAACGGATAAAAAATCCACTTGTTCCATGAACAAGAGATAGTTGTTTTCTCCCTAGTAGAAACATCACATCTACAACCTTAGAGATTTCTTTCACTTCCCCAGATTAAATAGAGGCATGAACCCACTATCGAGCATAAATACTCCATCTTGGAATCACTAGCATCTACTTGGCCAAGATAGCTACTAGAAACAGAGAGCATGCAAGTTCTCAAACAACACAGACATGATAGAATCAATAAGACAAAACCATAAATTAATCTCACATTGAAATCTCAATATCCATCGGATCCCCACAAACACAACATGCATGATTACAAATAGATGATCTTGATCATGAACGGAGCTCACAAGATCTAAACATGGTAGCACAAAGGAGGGGAAACAACCATCTAGCTACTACATGGACCCGTAGTCCAAGGTGGAACTACTCACGCTTCATACTGAAGGCTGGCATGGTGATGAAGAAGGCCTCCGGGATGATCTCTCCCCTCCGGAAGGGTGCCAGGAAGACCTTCAGATCCCCCCGATCTAGGGACGATGGTGGCGGCGGCTATAGACTATTTCGTGGAAGATTGATCGGGTCCTTAAGGTTTTGGTATCGGGGGGTCTTTATAGGCGAAGAGGCAAGGCAGGGGGAACCCGGGTGGCTGCACCACCCAGGCGTGAGCCAGGCCTAGCCGCTGCTAGGGTGTGTCCGCCTAGTGGCTCCCTCCGCCTTGTATTCGCCCGTGTTCCCCATGGTAAAATATTGACTTTGGATTTTGTCCGTCCAATTCGAGAATATTGATTTTCTGATTTTCGGAACCAAAAATAGAAGAAAACATGCAAGTAATCATGGAATCTTGTTAATAGGTTAGTCTGAAAACATATAAAAACACCTCAAAGTAAAGACAAAGCAAAGCAAAGTAGATACTAAACAAGCATGGAACATAAAAAATTATAGATACATTTTCGACGTATCAAGCATCCCCAAGCTTTACTCCTGCTCGTCCTCGAGTAGGTAAGTGATAAAAAATAATAATTCTTGAGGTGACATGCACCATGAAAATCAAGATCAAACCATTTGCAAGCATTGAAATATGGGATCAAAGAACTCTAAACATGAGCATGAAAGACGGAGTTCTAACAATAAGACAAAGTAACTATGCATGCAACATGAAAGGATACAAACAAAGATCATGAATAACATGCATTGAAAAACGTTTGTTTGTTTCACATATAGAAAATATAGCATAGTGGCATTTAGCTTGTACCTCATGGAGTAGCAATAAATTCATAGGACACCTTCAAAGTTCATAAGAGTGACTAGATACAAATAGTTCAAGAACAAGCAATATCAACAATATGAATCAATCAATAAGTTTTTGGACAATGCACATAGAACTAAGAATGACAACTATGCTCTCTTAATTGGTGCCTAAGGATAGAAGGTGGAGACTTAATATAATAGTGGAAGTAAGGCCCTTCATAAAGGAAAGCAGGGATTTCAAGTTTCAAAAAGAGCTCCCAAAAATAATGGTACTTGTTAGCTTTCAGCTCTCATTGCCCCTATCATAAGTGATGGGGGAATACCAATCGGGGTATACCCACGAAGCAGATTCGCCAGCTGGATCGAGCCGACTGAAGCCAAGCCCAGAGCGGGTCGACTCGCTTAATCTGGCCAAGCGCATCTTGCACCCAGTGGCGATCGAGGCCCAAGACGGCGACTTCAATATAAAGCCCACCAAATACTTGTAAACCCTAACTGGCTGCATATATAAAGCCACCAGGGGCAACCCCACGGGGTAGGTCATATTGGATCTTCTCCCACATCATATTAGATCTAGTCTCCCTCCGCCTACGACGGCTCCCTTGTAAACCAATCTATAATTATATACTGGATTGATAGCAGGACGTAGCGATCCTCCACCGAGGGGACGTGAAACTGGGTACATCGTGTGCCAATCTCGCTCCCGGATTCTCCTACGTCGTCTTGATCCTCTACGTAAGCTACCCCCAGTAGCATCTGCCGTGCAATACCACGACAGTTGGCGCCCACCGTGGGGCTAGCGGTGCTTGGAGGGTGATAATCCGGGCGGGATCCCCAAGATCACATCAATTTCGTTCAAGCCGATCGCCGTCCTCGGCCATGAGTGCGCGAGCGATTGGTTCTTGCCGGAAGCTAAGTTTTCAGTTCAATCCCGTCTTTTTATTACTTTGTCAACTGATTATCGCTCGATCTCACCAGTCACCGTGCTTGGGGACTCGGCACTCGCCGGTCGCTCGACCTCGTCACTCGTCGCGCTCGGGGGCTCGTCGCTCGCCGGTCCATCGACCTTGCCACTTGTCGCGCTCGGGGACTCGGCGCTCGCCGGTCGCTCGACCTTGCCACTCGCCGCGCTCGGGGACTCGGCGCTGCCGGTCGCTCGACCTCGCCACTCGCCGCGCTCGGGGACTCAGCGCTCGCCGGTCGCTCGACCTCGCCACTCGCCACGCTTGGCAACAACCACTACTATTTTCAAAGTATGAGCCTCAAGTCGCCTCTACAAGCCAACTCGAGCCTCGGGGACTACTCCTAGGCATGCTGCGTGTACGCGTGGTTCCGCGACCGCGGCTCGCCATCGCGTACTCTCCATGCTCGGGGACTCTCCACCGCGGACTCACCCTCGGGTACTCGACATGCTCGGGGACTCGCCACCGCGGACTCGCCCTCGCGTACTCGACACGCTCGGGGACTCTCCACCGCGGACTCGCCCTCGCGTACTCGACACGCTCGGGTACTCTCCACCGCGGACTCGCCCTCGCGTACTCGACACTCTCGGGGACTCACCACCGCGGACTCGCCCTCGCGTACTCAACGCGCTCGGGGACTCGCCACCGCGGACTCGCCCTCGCGTACTCAACGCGCTCGGGGACTCGGCGTGCTACAGACGGCGCCACTCGCCGGTCGCCTAACCTCGCCACTCGGCGCGCTCGGGAACTTGGCACTCGTCGGTCGCTCGACCTAGCCACTTGCCACGCTTGGGGACTCGGCACGCTCCACATTTGGGGACTCGTCGCAACTAGCGGCTTCACCGACACCCTGCGTCTTTCGCCAACTGGCCATCACCGACTGGCTCACGCTAATCGCCTCCCGCTTCATGGTTCTTTCCTCTGTTCAGGAGCTCGTCGCCAATTCGGCATGACCCATCATCAAGACTCTCTGCGCCCTGCCTCAAGCCCGCGGCAAATCGATAATGCGCTCGGGGACTACTGATGGGGTAATACCAATCAGGGTATACCCACGAAGCGGATTCGCCAGCTGGATCGAGCCGACTGAAGCCAAGACCAGAGCGGGTCGACTTTCCCAATATGGCGACTGGTGCATGCTGCACCCAGGCGAGTGGCGCCGACTGGAGGCCCAAGACAGCGACTTCAATATAAAGCCCACCAAATACTTGTAAACCCTAACTGGCTGCATATATAAATCCACCAGGGGAACCCCCACGGGGTAGGTTATATTGGATCTTCTCCCACATCATATTAGATCTAGTCTCCCTCCGCCTACGGCGGCTCCCTTGTAAACCAATCTATGATTATATACTAGATTGATAGCAGAACAAGCGATCCTCCACCGAGGGACGTGAACTGGGTCCATCGTGTGCCAATCTCGCTCCGGATTCTCCTCGCCTTGCTCCCTCTCGTAAGCTACCCCAGAGAATCACCGTGCCATACCACGCCAATAAGCATCTTGAAGTGACTAAGGTTAAAGTGAACAAACTATGGAGTATATTCTTGACAAAGTATAAGTTGGCAATCTCATGTCCCTTGAGTACGAGGGCCGCTCCTCATGCTACTCAACTTTAGTTACTTGCAAGTTCTTGTCATAGTAAGTACATGTGTATCATAGAGAACCACCAACGGGGTACCCCTTGCACATGCTACATGAGCTATCCTATAACAAAATTAAAAGGCAAGCAGAAATGATCATCTCAGCAATCTTCTTATTTACCATGGGAATATGGTGCTTTTTTGTCTCTTTCCTCTTTTTCTGTTTTTTTTCTTCTGAATCTCATATCTCTTTTTTTATAAGAAGAATGCTTCATAGATTGCTCACTATGGTGATGCTGCAAGTTTCCACCATGATGAGGCATGGCTTAGGCTAGCGGCCCAGGCGTTTCTCTAACACACATACATAACTCCATGGACTTGCAAGCTCCCCTTTTATTTCACAAGCGACATCCATAAACAAAATAGCATGATATCAACTGTGTACAATGTACATGTGCAATGTTGAAAGCGTTCCCCGTGACAACATGGTTCTACTAATTCCAACGTATAAGTGCAATCATATACAACATAGATGACACAATAGTTCAAGTTTATTAGGGACAAGAAAAATAAAGTGTGCCATCTAGTTTGTGAGAGCTTTAATCACTAATTTTTCACATAACAAAATACTTTTTAATTGGAAGATAGATGAAAACAATAATATACTTGGAATGGTGTAAGACACCACGCATAGTTATTTATAGTGGACACATTGGAATAACTTGGTTTATTGGGAGTTGGATGCATGAGTAGAGCTAACTAATACAAGTGTAGGCTAGCATAAGACTGGGAGCGACCAACTAAGAGAGCAATAATGGCCATAATCATGCAAAGCGACAAAACATTATCAAGTAAAGCATAAAATGGTACCACGAGTCAAAAATAAATGATCACAGAGGCTAATGGTGACTTGTCATAGTCATGGTGTAAGCATCGTAAGTCAACCCAAACAAAGCATCAAAGGAGAATACCACAATACTATGCTTTTGTATACTAAAACAATGCATGATTCTTTCAAGGCACATTAAGCAATCCTAATTGTTTGGAACAAGTCATGCTACATCAATAATCACTAAGCATAAGTTCAAAAAACATCTAGCATGACATGATAAAGTCTAAGCCACAGTCAAAGCAAGCTCCTCTTGTACTACTAAAGCAAGAACTTCTTACTCCTTTCCAACACCAATCAACTTATTTGAAACAACACAGCGAAAACGGGGGTCCAACCACTTTATTCAAGCAAACTAAGCAAACAAAAACCAAAAACGAAAACTAAGATGCTCCAAGAACAACACAACTTGTGCATGAAAACAATAAAAACGAAGTGTCTAGAAAGACCTGAGATTATAGATACTAAACAAGCATGGAACATCAAAAATTATAGATATGTTTTCGATCAATGAGCTAGAAGAAGAAGAAGAATATGAAACCCCACACATGCTGCCCGCATTTTTTGTCAAGAGAGATCCACATTCATACAAGAGTTGATGCACAATGGCATGGTAAATGAACTAGATATAGTCATGGGTGATCTTGAACCACATGCGATGATAGATCATCTAAGGGCAGAGTTCATAACCCATGTGCGCATGTGGAAGTACGAACTCGTCGAAAACTTCCTCTCCATAAGGATGGAAGAAAATACTTGTCTGGATAGTCACTTGGATCACATACTTGATGCACAAATGAGACTAGTTCACTTAATAGACTACTGGATGACGGATTCCTTTGCAAGAAGTCACATCCTTCCACCTTGAAAGGATATATCCGGACTTGTATCACAAGAGGTGATGCAGAATGGATGGATTTCTATGAGTTCGCGGAACATTTATGAAACGTTGAGGTCGAACAAATGGCTGGAGAAGTCGTCAATGAAGAAGGTATATATGATATACACAGTTTATTAATGTTATAATCTTGCAAACACTTGTTGCAGTATCAAAGTATCTGATACTTGTTCTGTTCTATGAAAACAGGTCGTTCTGCATGAGAGTTACTTGCGAGAAAGGAGGTGACATTGCATGTTGATGGCGAGCATGATGATGATGGACGACGACACTCTCCCTCAAGATTTATCATTTAGTTTATAGTTTTTTAAATAATTATTGTAATGGGTGGAATATGAACCTTTTAGTGTGTCTTACATTTTGTGAGATGGTTATTAATACAAGTTTGTAACAAGTTAGTTGTTCTGCTTTTATGAATTATTTCTATTACGTTCATATGTTGTTTTCGATTATGTTTGAATTATTCGAATTAAGAAACTAATTGATAATACATGAACATTTGTAAAATGGCTAAACGGCATAAATTGGGAAATACATATGGAAATAAACCAAATAGTACTAAGTGGCATAATAAAACCATAGAATGGAAATGGCAAACACTCACATAGAATAAAGTAAACCGTCTAGAATTCGTGAAAGCTTTTGGGTTTATGTGATAAAACCAAAGTATTAACGAATAAGTCATTGGAAACTTGTAAGACAAATTTCATGATGAGAACCAAAGAAGGGAAATCTTGTATTGCTAAAAGTTTGGTGCATGCTTGAGAAAGTGTGTTTCTCGACATGGTGTTAATGAAATAAAGTAAGAGCATGATGTAGGTCTTCGACCATGCATCAGAATGATTGAGAAGCGTAACAAAAGATGTTCGAGAACATGACTATTCATGCTAAAGAAAAGGGATCAATAATTGTGATCATTGTGGTTTTCAATTATGCTTTTACATAAAGTAGTAGGATTCACAAATATGCCCTACACTTGGTATGGAGATATATGTGAATTGATTCTATCTCTCTCTCTCTTGCGACCATGGCCCGCCTTGTCTTCACTACAACAAATGTGATAATATATGACGCACATTCTATGACGATGCAGTAAAAAACATCAGGGATTCACCTAAACTGTGACATTTTTTCATAAAATATGTCTTTTTTTACTGTATCGTCGTATAATTTGCGTCACAGATAATCACATTTATTGTAGTGCTTGCATGTGCGAGCAAGGAGTTCTTCACCGCAGAGCGTCGTCGCGCTATGGGATTCAGATATGGGAGATCTACCTCCGCAATCTCAACTAGATCGGGGAGAAGCGGGGGTCGTCGTCAAGCACCGTACGTGTGTGACTCCCTCTGGCGGAACCGTGCTTTCGGTGCTAGGAGTTGTCGGAGCCTCAGGACTTCGTGACCTCTGATGGTGCTCGACAGGTGTTGACGTGGAGCACTTCATTGGTAACCCCAAGAGCAAGGTGTGAAGAGCACAGTAGCAGGTTTCCCTCAGTAGAGACCGAGGTTATCGAACCATAACGAGGAAGGAAACATCTCAAAGGTGTTGCAAGTAACATGGAAACCTGCACAACACAAACTCAAGACTTTGCCCCAACGAATCAGTGGGGTTGTCAAGCTCACCGGTTTGCTGTAACAAAGGATTAAACGTATGGTGTGGAAGGTAATGGTTTGCAGCAAGTAAACAAGTAACAGTGGAATATGTATAAATGTTAAAGATTGGGTCGGGGTCCATAGTTCACTAGAGGTGCTCTCCTTAGATAAACAACATGGCATGAAGGGTAAACAAATTACAGTAGTTCAATTGACAGGAACTGAGGAAGGCATAACAATGCAATTACTAGTCAGAAAGATGCTATGAGATTCTATTGGGCAGTACAACAAGATACATAGACCGCCATCCAACTGCATCTATGACTAGAAGTCCACCGTCAGGTTATCATCCGAACCCCCTCCAGTATTAAGTTGCAAGCAACAGACAACTGCTTTAAGCAAAGTGTGTAAGGTAAACAGTCCACATGTTCCATGAACAAGAGACCGTTGTTTTCTCCCTAGTAGCAACATCACATCTACAACCGAAGAGATTATTGTCACTTTCCTTGTAAACTAGAGGCATGAACTCACTATCGAGCATAAATACTCCCTCTTGGAGTCACTAGCAACTACTTGGCCAAGATAACCACTAGCAACGGAGAGCATGCAAGATCACAAAGAACACAGACATGATAGAATCATAAAGATAAAACCATTAATCAAACCAACATAATAATCTCAATATCCATCGGATCCCTGCAAACACAACATCCATGATTACAAATAGATTAGATCTTGATCATGAACAGAGCTCACAAGATCTATACATGAAAGCACAAAGGAGGAGATACAACCATCTAGCTACTACATGGACCCATAGTCCAAGGTAGAACTAAGTGCGGCATGTTCAGGCTCCTACGGTGACGTCAGTACATCGAGCTAAGGGCATGGCGACGGGCGTAGGACGGTGCGGTGTCTCTTGGCGATCATCGCGGGCTTGATGGCACGACACATGGCGGTCAATAACAGTCGGGCGTGGGTGGTGCTGCGCGCGGGGATGGCAGTGTTCAAGACGGCGTACAGGGGCTTCATATCACGTGGCGGCGAACAATCGTGTCTAGGAAGTAGATAGGGGCATGGAGCATGCAGTTAAGCGCGGTGAGGGCGAGGCGCGGCGTGTGCGAGCGTGTCGCCTGCGGTGCTCTGACGTGCTCCCGGCATGGTGACAGAGAAATGGGTGCGGCTGTTCTCGGTGGTCTAGGGCTCGTCTATGCTAGAGGGTTGGACAGGGGGTGGCGGTGGACGGTGGCCTGCCTCCTGGACATTGTGGTAGCGACGCTTCCTCTACTGAGCTTACACGGTCGGCAATGGCATCGGGTGGCATGCTTTGGTGCAAAGGGTAGAGGTAGCTTGTTCAATGCGATGTTAGGTCTTTGGCGGTGACAAGGGAGTGAATTGGGACAAGAATTGGACAAGGCATTGATCAAGAACAGTAGAAGTTAGGCAGTTTGATCTGAGCTCACCAAGTATTTGATGAAATGGCCGCATGAAATTTGAATTTGAATTTTTGGCTGAATTTTGGTGAGTGCTCTGGTCACATGCTTGGTAGTCTGAGGTTGCTTGGGTTTGGCAAGGTGAAGTGGTTTGGTTGGTTTTTGAGAAGTGGTGATCTTAGTACCTACACTTGATTCAATTTTGAATTGTCCTTTAAATAGATTTAAATTTGTTTCTGTTGGTTTGTAAAGTGGGCTTGGGTTTAGTGTTACTTGGTGTAGCAAGGGGTGAAAAGAATTGGATTTGTTTTTGTTAGAAAACTTGGACTAGGAACACTCAAAGTGGTCTAGTGTTTAACTTAGGTCAAAATGACCATTTGCTTATAATGCTAATTTTTTATTTTCTCTTCAATTGATTTTGCTTGGAAAAGATCTAGATGATATTGCATTCATCTTTAAACTAATCCTGAGCATTCATAGCAATCAAACATGGCATTGCAAGTATTCATGCATTATTCAGACACACATGCATTCATATCAATTTCAATAGCAATTTTGTTTGTTAACCCTAAACTTGGGTGATTAGAACTTGATAATATTGATTAATATTTTTGGGATGTTAGACTGGCAGCCCGCGGTGGCTATGGCGGTGGGAAGGTGTGGGTGGGCCTTTGACGCAACCCACCGCATGCCTCCTCGCCTTCCTGCGCCAGTGCGCGCACGCGATCCCGGGTGGGCCGGGTTGGCCACGGCCTGCCAGTGGCGGCTAGCTGCTTGCCGCCCACACGTTGCGCCTGGTGCCTGCCGCTCGCCTATGTGGGCTGACTGGCCTACATGAGGCAAGGGCTTGTTTTTTCTATTTTCCCTTTTCTTTTACAGGGTAGCTTTCTCATGGCAATTCCCTTCATGGTTTTGGCCTATTGAGAAAGTTGCCCTATAAACATCAATTTAAATATGTATTTAATATATATTAATTCATAATTAACATATAATAAATGCATATATTAAATTATCATTTATCCGAAACACCTTTCGGTCATTTCTTTTCATTCTTTCTTTGAACAACTTCGGATCTCTCCCCGGAACAATTCTGGCTTTATCTTTATCTACTGTGGTTCCAACTTACTCATGATATCTGGCTCATCGTACCCTTAAGTGTATCTCTCCACGGCTCGGGAATAGCACAAACATGATCTCTATCAATGATCAACAGCGGGACCGGGATGCCCATATTGACCCCTATACATTCCACGATGACGATGCCATTTGAACTATAAACGTCGAGTCCAATTTCCTTTGTTTCTTTGATACGACTTATCCGAGATCTGATCGTTTGGTATCACATACCTTGTTCAACCTCGTTACTAATAAGTACTATTTCACTTGTTATCGCGATATTACATCCCCGTGACCTAGTCACATGTTGCAACATTTATGGATGTAATCTCACCAAGTCGTCCTTATGTATCTTACCCGTCACTTTGTGAAAAAATCCTGATCTTGATTCATAGGCCTCAACCTGTTCCTCTAGAATACCCAACGTACACCTTTATAATCACCATTTCACTAAGTGACGTTTGATGTAGTTAAAACAACCTCGGGATATAGTGATAAATATAATCTCATGGTCTAAGAAGAAGGATACTACGTTTCTAACTATTGCAACGATGAACCTCATGACTTGATTGTGTTGCAATCTTTGGGTAATGTCCATCATATCATTCACCAATGATATGACCTCGTTGAAGGGAATATGCCCTAGAGACAAATGTTAATGGCATATTTCATAAAGTTTATGATTAAGTTTTATATCATACTATAACTATATTGATTAGGAAATGTCAATACACGTGTGATATACAAACAACCAGTAGTTCCCAGTGAAACTCTAGTCCGGTTCATTGCTCAACAGAGATGATCAAAGGTTTCTGATCATGTTGGAGCCTTAGCCCTAATTGACAATGGAGTCATTTCATTAGAGAATGAGATGGTAAACATACCCTATCTACAGCATTGTATCACGATCATGTCACATAATTTAGGTTGTGATGATTAGAAAACATAGTGACACTTTCCTTAGACCATAGAATCGGTGTCTCTGGGGTTACTATGATGGCACTTAATGTTACTAGGTGGAGCGATGATCATAAGGGTGTCATTGGGTATCCGGAGGAACATGTTGATGCGTTGCATCAAGATCGGGATTTGTCCATCCACGTGGGAAGATACTCTGGTCCCACTCGAATAAGTTATATCCATAAGCTAAGCGACATGTGACTAGGTCAGGGGATATCACTTATCGGATCGAGTAAATAAGGTATTTCGGCAATGAGGTTGAACCACGACATGGAGATATCATTTGGTCAAGCCTTGGACAATACGATGTGCAGAAAAGTAATAAGACACGGTGTTTATGGTTCAACGACAAATTTCGTTGAATACACATGTGGTCATCTAGGTCCCATTGTTGATCATTGGTCAGAGAGGAGTCTTGACCATGTTTGGAGTATTCTCGAACTGTTGGGTAGCACGCTTAAGAGTTTGACAAAACTTAGAGATTATTAATGCCTAGTTCGGAATCATTGAAGAAATGAGAAGAGAGAAACCAGAAAAGTTCTCGGGAGATCCGAAGGTGTTCGGAGAAAGAATAAAGGACAGAAAAAGGTTTTCGAATAAATGATGATTTAAATAAATATTTATTATATATTAATTGTGGATTAATATATTATAAATAAATATATATATATAGGTGTCTTATTTGTTAGAAAAAATCCCGGAGGGATTTTACCTAAAAAGAAACGGACATAAAAAGACAAAAAGAGAATTCTGAAGTGCACGTGGGCGGCAGATTGTTGCCGCCACCCATGGCGGTATATAGCGGAAACCGTGAACGCGCTGGGCCGTGGCGGGGAGGGGGGTAGTCGTCCCACCCAACGCCAGCTTCCGCAGCTGCGCCTCTAGGTCGTGTGGGCCATGAGTGTGCTAGGCCGCGGGGAGATCGATTGTATCCCCAAGCGCCAGCCGCCACAGCCTGGGCGCTGGGCCGCGAGGTGGGCAGGTGGCCCACCTCGGCCAGCTGTCACTGCCTCTAGCCGCCACCGCCCTCTATTGCTTGTGCCGGCCGCGGGTGGGTAAACAAATTACAACAGGGCAATTGATAACAAAACATGCTGGGTAAACAAATTACAACAGGGCAAACAAAACATGCTGGGTAAACAAATTACAACAGGGCAAACAAAACATGCTGGGTAAACAAATTACAACAGGACAATTGATAGGACTGAGCAAGGCATAACAATGCAATACTATACATTTATGATCCTATGAGATTCAATTGGGCAATACAACAAGATACATAGACCGCCATCCAACTGCATCTATGACTAGTAATCCACCTCCAGGTTATCATCCGAAACCCCTCCAGTATTAAGTTGCAAGCAACGGATAAAAAATCCACTTGTTCCATGAACAAGAGATAGTTGTTTTCTCCCTAGTAGCAACATCACATCTACAACCTTAGAGATTTCTTTCACTTCCCCAGATTAAATAGAGGCATGAACCCACTATCGAGCATAAATACTCCATCTTGGAATCACTAGCATCTACTTGGCCAAGATAGCTACTAGAAACAGAGAGCATGCAAGTTCTCAAACAACACAGACATGATAGAATCAATAAGACAAAACCATAAATCAATCTCACATTGAAATCTCAATATCCATCGGATCCCCACAAACACAACATGCATGATTACAAATAGATGATCTTGATCATGAACGGAGCTCACAAGATCTAAACATGGTAGCACAAAGGAGGGGAAACAACCATCTAGCTACTACATGGACCCGTAGTCCAAGGTGGAACTACTCACGCTTCATACTGAAGGCTGGCATGGTGATGAAGAAGGCCTCCGGGATGATCTCTCCCCTCCGGAAGGGTGCCAGGAAGACCTTCAGATCCCCCCGATCTAGGGACGATGGTGGCGGCGGCTATAGACTATTTCATGGAAGATTGATCGGGTCCTTAAGGTTTTGGTATCGGGGGGTCTTTATAGGCGAAGAGGCAAGGCAGGGGGAACCCGGGGTGGCTGCACCACCCAGAGGCGTAGGCCAGGCCTAGCCGCGCGGCTAGGGGTGTGTCCGCCTAGTGGCTCCCCTCCGTCTTGTATTCTGGCTCCGTGTTCCCCATGGTAAAATATTGACTTTGGATTTTGTCCCGTCCAATTCCGAGAATATTGATTTTCTGAATTTTCTGGAACCAAAAATAGAAGAAAACATGCAACTGGTACTGTGGAATCTTGTTAATAGGTTAGTACAGAAAACATATAAAAACACCTCAAAGTAAAGACAAAGCAAAGCAAAGTAGATACTAAACAAGCATGGAACATAAAAAATTATAGATACATTTTCGACGTATCAAGCATCCCCAAGCTTTACTCCTGCTCGTCCTCGAGTAGGTAAGTGATAAAAAAGAATAATTCTTGAGGTGACATGCACCATGAAAATCAAGATCAAACCATTTGCAAGCATTGAAATATGGGATCAAAGAACTCTAAACATGAGCATGAAAGACGGAGTTCTAACAATAAGACAAAGTAACTATGCATGCAACATGAAAGGATACAAACAAAGATCATGAATAACATGCATTGAAAAACGTTTGTTTGTTTCACATATAGAAAATATAGCATAGTGGCATTTAGCTTGTACCTCATGGAGTAGCAATAAATTCATAGGACACCTTCAAAGTTCATAAGAGTGACTAGATACAAATAGTTCAAGAACAAGCAATATCAACAATATGAATCAATCAATAAGTTTTTGGACAATGCACATAGAACTAAGAATGACAACTATGCTCTCTTAATTGGTGCCTAAGGATAGAAGGTGGAGACTTAATATAATAGTGGAAGTAAGACCCTTCATAAAGGAAAGCAGGGATTTCAAGTTTCAAAAAGAGCTCCCAAAAATAATGGTACTTGTTAGCTTTCAGCTCTCATTGCCCCTATCATAAGTGATGGGGGAATACCAATCGGGGTATACCCACAGATTCGACTGGATCGAGTGAAGCCAAGCCAGAGCGGGTCGACTACCAACTGACGGCGATGGCGCGCAGTAGATGGCGCCATTGGAGGCCCAAGCAGCGACTTCAATATAAAGCCCACCAAATACTTGTAAACCCTAACGGCTGCATATATAAAGCCACGAGGCAACCCACGGGTAGGTCATATTGGATCTTCTCCCACATCATATTAGATCTAGTCTCCCTACGCCTCCGACGGCTCCCTTGTAAACCAATCTATAATGAGATACTGGATTGATAGCAGGACTTAGCGATCCTCCACCGAGGGACGTGGCGGGTACATCGTGTGCCAATCTCGCTCCCGGATTCTCCTCGTCTTGATCCTCACGTAAGCTACCCCGGTAGCATCTGCCGTGCAATACCACGACATTGGCGCCACCGTGGGGCTAGCGGTGCTTGGAGGTGATAATCCGGCGGGATCCCCAAGATCACATCAATTTCGTTCAAGCCGATCGCCGTCCTCGGCCATGAGTGCTGTGGCGATTGGTTCTTCGGAAGCTAAGTTTTCAGTTCAATCCGTCTTTTATTACTTTGTCAACTGATTATCGCCGATCTCACTCACCGTGCTTGGGACTCGGCTTTTCGCCGGTCGCCGACCTCGTCACTGTCGCTCGGGGCTCGTCGCTCGCCATCGACCTTGCCACTTGTCGCTCGGGGACTCGGCTCGCCCGATCGCTCGACCTTGCCACTCGCCGCGCTCGGGGACTCGGCGCTGCCGGTCGCTCGACCTCGCCACTCGCCGCGCTCGGGGACTCAGCGCTCGCCGGTCGCTCGACCTCGCCACTCGCCACGCTTGGCAAGAACCACTACTATTTTCAAAGTATGAGCCTCAAGTCGCCTCTACAAGCCAACTCGAGCCTCGGGGACTACTCCTAGGCATGCTGCGTGTCTGGCGTGGTTCCGCGACGCGGCTCGCCATCAGCGTACTCTCCATGCTCGGGGACTCTCCACCGCGGACTCACCCTCGGGTACTCGACATGCTCGGGGACTCGCCACCGCGGACTCGCCCTCGCGTACTCGACACGCTCGGGGACTCTCCACCGCGGACTCGCCCTCGCGTACTCGACACGCTCGGGGACTCTCCACCGCGGACTCGCCCTCGCGTACTCGACGCGCTCGGGGACTCAGCGCCGCGGACCCGCCCTCGCGTACTCAACATGCTCGGGGACTCGCCACCGCGGACTCGCCCTCGCGTACTCAGCGCTCGGGGACTCGGCGTGCTACAGACGGCGCCACTCGCCGGTCGCCTAACCTCGCCACTCGGCGCGCTCGGGAACTTGGCACTCGTCGGTCGCTCGACCTAGCCACTTGCCACGCTTGGGGACTCGGCACGCTCCACATTTGGGGACTCGTCGCAACTAGCGGCTTCACCGACACCCTGCGTCTTTCGCCAACTGGCCATCACCGACTGGCTCACGCTAATCGCCTCCCGCTTCATGGTTCTTTCCTCTGTTCAGGAGCTCGTCGCCAATTCGGCACGACCCATCATCAAGACTCTCTGCGCCCTGCCTCAAGCCCGCGGCAAATCGATAATGCGCTCGGGGACTACTGATGGGGTAATACCAATCAGGGTATACCCACGAAGCGGATTCGCCAGCTGGATCGAGCCGACTGAAGGCAAGACCAGAGCGGGTCGACTTGTCCAATATGGCGACTGGTGCATGCTGCACCCAGGCGAGTGGCGCCGACTGGAGGCCCAAGACAGCGACTTCAATATAAAGCCCACCAAATACTTGTAAACCCTAACTGGCTGCATATATAAATCCACCAGGGGAACCCCCACGGGGTAGGTTATATTGGATCTTCTCCCACATCATATTAGATCTAGTCTCCCTCCGCCTACGGCGGCTCCCTTGTAAACCAATCTATGATTATATACTAGATTGATAGCAGAACGTAGCGATCCTCCACCGAGGGGACGTGAACCTGGGTCCATCGTGTGCCAATCTCGCTCCCGGATTCTCCTACGTCGCCTTGCTCCCTCTACGTAAGCTACCCCCAGTAGAATCTGTCGTGCCATACCACGCCAATAAGCATCTTGAAGTGACTAAGGTTAAAGTGAACAAACTATGGAGTATATTCTTGACAAAGTATAAGTTGGCAATCTCATGTCCCTTGAGTACGAGGGCCGCTCCTCATGCTACTCAACTTTAGTTACTTGCAAGTTCTTGTCATAGTAAGTACATGTGTATCATAGAGAACCACCAACGGGGTACCCCTTGCACATGCTACATGAGCTATCCTATAACAAAATTAAAAGGCAAGCAGAAATGATCATCTCAGCAATCTTCTTATTTACCATGGGAATATGGTGCTTTTTTGTCTCTTTCCTCTTTTTCTCTTTTTTTTTTTCTGAATCTCATATCTCTTTTTTTATAAGAAGAATGCTTCATAGATTGCTCACTATGGTGATGCTGCAAGTTTCCACCATGATGAGGCATGGCTTAGGCTAGCGGCCCAGGCGTTTCTCTAACACACATACATAACTCCATGGACTTGCAAGCTCCCCTTTTATTTCACACCGACGACATCCATAAACAAAATAGCATGATATCAACTGTGTACAATGTACATGTGCAATGTTGAAAGCGTTCCCCGTGACAACATGGTTCTACTAATTCCAACGTATAAGTGCAATCATATACAACATAGATGACACAATAGTTCAAGTTTATTAGGGGCAAGAAAAATAAAGTGTGCCATCTAGTTTGTGAGAGCTTTAGTCACTAATTTTTCACATAACAAAATACTTTTTAATTGGAAGATAGATGAAAACAATAATATACTTGGAATGGTGTAAGACACCACGCATAGTTATTTATAGTGGACACATTGGAATAACTTGGTTTCTTGGGAGTTGGATGCATGAGTAGAGCTAACTAATACAAGTGTAGGCTAGCATAAGACTGGGAGCGACCAACTAAGAGAGCAATAATGGCCATAATCATGCAAAGCGACAAAACATTATCAAGTAAAGCATAAAATGGTACCACGAGTCAAAAAATAAATGATCACAGAGGCTAATGGTGACTTGTCATAGTCATGGTGTAAGCATGCGCCAAGTCAACCCAAACAAAGCATCAAAGGAGAATACCACAATACTATGCTTTTGTATACTAAAACAATGCATGATTCTTTCAAGGCACATTAAGCAATCCTAATTGTTTGGAACAAGTCATGCTACATCAATAATCACTAAGCATAAGTTCAAAAAACATCTAGCATGACATGATAAAGTCTAAGCCACAGTCAAAGCAAGCTCCTCTTGTACTACTAAAGCAAGAACTTCTTACTCCTTTCCAACACCAATCAACTTATTTGAAACAACACAGCGAAAACGGGGGTCCAACCACTTTATTCAAGCAAACTAAGCAAACAAAAACCAAAAACGAAAACTAAGATGCTCCAAGAACAACACAACTTGTGCATGAAAACAATAAAAACGAAGTGTCTAGAAAGACCTGAGATTATAGATACTAAACAAGCATGGAACATCAAAAATTATAGATATGTTTTCGATCAATGAGCTAGAAGAAGAAGAAGAATATGAAACCCCACACATGCTGCCCGCATTTTTTGTCAAGAGAGATCCACATTCATACAAGAGTTGATGCACAATGGCATGGTAAATGAACTAGATATAGTCATGGGTGATCTTGAACCACATGCGATGATAGATCATCTAAGGGCAGAGTTCATAACCCATGTGCGCATGTGGAAGTACGAACTCGTCGAAAACTTCCTCTCCATAAGGATGGAAGAAAATACTTGTCTGGATAGTCACTTGGATCACATACTTGATGCACAAATGAGACTAGTTCACTTAATAGACTACTGGATGACGGATTCCTTTGCAAGAAGTCACATCCTTCCACCTTGAAAGGATATATCCGGACTTGTATCACAAGAGGTGATGCGAATGGATGGATTTCTATGAGTTCGCGAACATTTATGAAACGTTGAGGTCGAACAAATGGCTGGAGAAGTCGTCAATGAAGAAGGTATATATGATATACAGGTTTATTAATGTTATAATCTTGCAAACACTTGTTAGTATCAAAGTATCGATACTTGTTACATTCTATGAAAGCAATTTACGCATGAGAGTTACTTGCGAGAAAGGAGGTGACATTGCATGTTGATGGCGAGCATGATGATGATGGACGACACTCTCCTCAAGATTTATCATTTAGTTTATAGTTTTTTAAATAATTATTGTAATGGGTGGAATATGAACCTTTTAGTGTGTCTTACATTTTGTGAGATGGTTATTAATACAAGTTTGTAACAAGTTAGTTGTTCTGCTTTTATGAATTATTTCTATTACGTTCATATGTTGTTTTCGATTATGTTTGAATTATTCGAATTAAGAAACTAATTGATAATACATGAACATTTGTAAAATGGCTAAACGGCATAAATTGGGAAATACATATGGAAATAAACCAAATAGTACTAAGTGGCATAATAAAACCATAGAATGGAAATGGCAAACACTCACATAGAATAAAGTAAACCGTCTAGAATTCGTGAAGAAAGCTTTTGGGTTTATGTGATAAAACCAAAGTATTAGAATAAGTCATTGGAAACTTGTAAGACAAATTTCATGATGAGAACCAAAGAAGGGAAATCTTGTATTGCTAAAAGTTTGGTGCATGCTTGAGAAAGTGTGTTTCTCGACATGGTGTTAATGAAATAAAGTAAGAGCATGATGTAGGTCTTCGACCATGCATCAGAATGATTGAGAAGCGTAACAAAAGATGTTCGAGAACATGACTATTCATGCTAAAGAAAAGGGATCAATAATTGTGATCATTGTGGTTTTCAATTATGCTTTTACATAAAGTAGTAGGATTCACAAATATGCCCTACACTTGGTATGGAGATATATGTGAATTGATTCTATCTCTCTCTCTCTTGCGACCATGGCCCGCCTTGTCTTCACTACAACAAATGTGATAATATATGACGCACATTCTATGACGATGCAGTAAAAAACATCAGGGATTCACCTAAACTGTGACATTTTTTCATAAAATATGTCTTTTTTTACTGTATCGTCGTATAATTTGCGTCACAGATAATCACATTTATTGTAGTGCTTGCATGTGCGAGCAAGGAGTTCTTCACCGCAGAGCGTCGTCGCGCTATGGGATTCAGATATGGGAGATCTACCTCCGCAATCTCAACTAGATCGGGGAGAAGCGGGGGTCGTCGTCAAGCACCGTACGTGTGTGACTCCCTCTGGCGGAACCGTGCTTTCGGTGCTAGGAGTTGTCGGAGCCTCAGGACTTCGTGACCTCTGATGGTGCTCGACAGGTGTTGACGTGGAGCACTTCATTGGTAACCCCAAGAGCAAGGTGTGAAGAGCACAGTAGCAGGTTTCCCTCAGTAGAGACCGAGGTTATCGAACCATAACGAGGAAGGAAACATCTCAAAGGTGTTGCAAGTAACATGGAAACCTGCACAACACAAACTCAAGACTTTGCCCCAACGAATCAGTGGGGTTGTCAAGCTCACCGGTTTGCTGTAACAAAGGATTAAACGTATGGTGTGGAAGGTAATGGTTTGCAGCAAGTAAACAAGTAACAGTGGAATATGTATAAATGTTAAAGATTGGGTCGGGGTCCATAGTTCACTAGAGGTGCTCTCCTTAGATAAACAACATGGCATGAAGGGTAAACAAATTACAGTAGTTCAATTGACAGGAACTGAGGAAGGCATAACAATGCAATTACTAGTCAGAAAGATGCTATGAGATTCTATTGGGCAGTACAACAAGATACATAGACCGCCATCCAAATGCATCTATGACTAGAAGTCCACCGTCAGGTTATCATCCGAACCCCCTCCAGTATTAAGTTGCAAGCAACAGACAACTGCTTTAAGCAAAGTGTGTAAGGTAAACAGTCCACATGTTCCATGAACAAGAGACCGTTGTTTTCTCCCTAGTAGCAACATCACATCTACAACCGAAGAGATTATTGTCACTTTCCTTGTAAACTAGAGGCATGAACTCACTATTGAGCATAAATACTCCCTCTTGGAGTCACTAGCAACTACTTGGCCAAGATAACCACTAGCAACGGAGAGCATGCAAGATCACAAAGAACACAGACATGATAGAATCATAAAGATAAAACCATTAATCAAACCAACATAATAATCTCAATATCCATCGGATCCCTGCAAACACAACATCCATGATTACAAATAGATTAGATCTTGATCATGAACAGAGCTCACAAGATCTATACATGAAAACGTAAAGGAGGAGATACAACCATATAGCTACTGTTGGAGATATGCCCTAGAGGCAATAATTAATGTAGTTATTATTATATCTTTTTTTATGATAAATGTTTACATTCATGCTATAATAGTATTAACAAGGAAACATTAATACTTGTGTGATTTGTAAACTAAAATAGAGTCCCTAGTAAAGCCTCTTTATAATACTAGCTTGTTGGTTAATAAATGATTGTGGTTTCCCTATCATGAACATTGAGATGTTATTAACAACAAGATCATATTGTTAGGAGAATGATATGGTGGACATACTCCTATAGATAAGCGTAGCATAAAGATCAATTCATTTTATTAGTTCAATTGCTATATGCTTTACGATACATAACCTAATTCCTTGACCATGAGATCATGCATATCACCTTTGGGATGGATGCTTTGATGACATCAAACACCACACCGTCGGGTGGCTATAAAGGTGGCATTGAGTGTTGGAAACTATTGGTTGAGACACATGGATCAAGAGTGGGATTTGTCCATCCATATGACGGATAGATATACTCTGGCCCTCTCGGTGAAATGTCATCCAATTAGCTTGCAAGCATGTGTACGGCTCACAAGGGATCACATATCACGGAGCGAGAAAAAGAGTACTTATCGGTAACGAGGTTGAACTAGGTATGCAGAGATACCGACGATCATAACCTCGGATAAGTAAACTATCGTGAGACAAAGGGAAATTGGGATCGTATGTAAGTGGTTCATTCGATCGCAAAGTAATCGTAGAAATATTTGGGAGCCATATGAATTTCCAGATTCCTCTATTGGTTATTGTTCGGAGAAGTTTCTCGATCATGTCCGCATAATTCACGAACCGTAGAGAGACACACTTAAGGATTCGGCGTTGTTTGAGTAGTTATGGAATGATGAGAAAGAGACCAAATGTTGTTAGGAGTCTCGAATGGGATTCGGGATATCACGAGGAGATCCGGAATGGTCCGTAGAATAATATTCATATAAGGAAAGTCCTGTTTCGGAGTTGGAGAATGGTTCCGGTGTTTTCATCGGGAATGATCTAGAAGGTTCCGGAATGTCCGGCACTCCGGAGGTGAAGGGTACATGAGTGTGTTATATCAAGTTGGTATGATTGCATCATGTACTAAGTGTCATCGCTGAACAAAATAGAGGGTTTAATCAAATCCTTGTTTGAAAAGTCAAACGCCAATTTGAAAGTCAAACGGCTATTTTTGGGAAGTGGAGAGGGAGGTGGAAACCGAGTTGGGGAGGAGTCCCTCCTCCACCGACCCACCACTTGGGATCCGAGTTGGGAGGATTCCCCTCCCTTGGCAGCGCCTCCTCCTATAAGAGGAGGGGCTCCTCCTAGCACACAAGATTTCCCTCAAACCTAACCTAGCGCGCCGCCATAGCCGCCGCCTGGGGTTTCTCCCTAACCGCCGACTTGGGCACCTCAAGCCCCAGCCCGGCCCTAGCAACCCCTCCTTGGTGTGTCTAAACCCTAGAACACCGAGGCTCTCATAGTCCACCATACTCTTTCCGGCTTAGGCGAAGCCTGCGAGATCTCCTCTGCTTCCGGTACCACGCCGTTGTCTTTGGGAATCACGAGGAAGTGCTACAACCTCCTGCTGCTAGAACAAGGAGAGGAAGGTCTTCGTCAGAGAGCATTATGACCCATGCGGGGCGCTCCGGAGCATAACGCCGGAAGTATGTCGTCTCGCGATCTTGAGATCGGGAAGAATGACTACATCACCCACGAATCCTCTCGTTAAACACTTTGGAATCTTCGAGGGTGAGTTATTCCATCGACTCGTTGCTACAATCTAGTAGATAGATCTTGGCTTGTTTGTTTGTATGCGATAGAAATTTTTTGTTTTCCATGCTACGAAACCCTACAGCTACTACATGGACCCATAGTCCAAGGTAGAACTACTCACGCATCATACCGGAGAGAAGGCCTCCGGGATGATCTCCCCTCCAGCAGGGTGCCGGGAAGAGCTTCAGATCCCCCGATCTAGGGACGATGGCAGTGGCGGGTACAAACGGTTTTGTGGAGATTTGATCGGGTATTTAGGGTTTATGCATCGGGGGCTACTTATAGGTGAAGGGGGAGGCCGAGGTGGCGGCCAAACCCTAGCCAGGCGTGGGCCCACCTGTGGTCACGCCTGGGGGGTCTGGCCTGTAGGGGTTCGTAGCATGGAAAACAAAAAAATTCTACCGCATGCACACAAACAAGCCAAGATCTATCTACTAGATTGTAGCAACGAGTCGATAGAGGAACTCACCCTGGAAGATTCCAAAGCGGTTAACGAGCGGATTCTCGAGGTGATGTACTCGATCTCAAGATCGCATACGATCCCGTCTTCCGGCTTCTGATCGCTCCTGATGAAGACCTTCTCTCCCTTGTTCCGGCGGAGGTTGTAGCACTCTCGCGATTCCGGCGACACGGCGTGGTACCGAGTAGAGGCAGATCTATGAGGCTGCTTGCAGCGATAATGGTGGATTAGGGTTTCCCGGAAAACTAGGGTTTAGAGATCCGGGAGGAGGAGGAGGTGTCGGCGGCAGCTAAGGCGGCGGCGATTTGGCCAGGCGCGGCGGTGGCGGCGGCAGCGACTCGTGGAGATGGCTTGAACTTGTGTTGTTTGGGGCAGCCTCCCCTCTATTTATGAGAGGAGGGACAGCCTTGGGAGGGTGGGTTTGAATCAAACCCAAACCCAAGTTGGATTGAGAGAAGGACTTGTTTCTTCTCCCACTAGAAACTATTGTTCCAGTTTGACTTTTCAAACTTCCGTTTGACTTTCAATTTAGATCTTTATTTCTCTCTTGCATATGCCAACACCAAGTGACCTTGGACATGATCCAATCATTACACTTACCCATGACATTCATGGACCATTCTCCTTCGGACCGGTGAACCTTCTAGACCCTTCTAGAACCTCTCCGATGAAATCATCGGAAACTTTCCGAACTCGAAATAGGACTTTCCTTATATGAATCTTATTCTCGGACCATTCCAGATCTCCTCGTGATATCCGGATCCCATCCGAGACTCCAAATAATATTCGGTCTCTTACTAATCATTCCATAACTACTCAACAACGAATCCTTAAGTGTGTCTCCCTACGGTTCGTGAATTATGCGGACATGACCGAGACACTTCTCCGATCAATAACCAATAGAGGAATCGGAAATTCATATGGATACCACATATTTCTCGATTACTTTGCGATCGAATGAACCACTTACATACGATACCAATTTCCCTTGTCTCACGATAGTTTACTTATCCGAGGTTTTGATCGTGATCTCTCGCATACCTAGTTCAACCTTGTTCGATAAGTACTCTTTTCGTTCCGTGGTATGTGATCCCTTGTGAGCGGTCACATGCTTGCAAGCTAATTGGATGACATTCCACCGAGAGCCAGTATATCTATCCGTCATATGGATGGACAAATCCCACTCTTGATCCATGTGCCTCAACCCATACTTTCCAAACACTCAATGCCTTTATAGCCACCCACATTGTGGTGTTTGATTTCATCAAAGCATCCTTCGGTTATGGCGATTAACATGATCTCATGGTGAAGGAATTAGGTTACTATGTATCGAAAGCTTATAGCAAATGAACTATATTTTAAATGACTTGATCTTTATGCTATGCTTAATCAGGAGTATGTCCATCACATCATTGTCCTAATGATATGACCTTGTTAATAACATCTCTATGTTCATGATCGAAACCATGATCATATATTAACCAACAAGCTAGTTTAACAAGAGGCTTTACTAGGGACTCTTTTATGTTTACAAATCACACAAGTATTAATGTTTCCTTTTAATACAATTATAGCATGGTATTTAAACATTTATCATAAGTATGAAGATATGATAATAACCTACTTTATTATTGCCTCTTGGGCATATCTCCATGATCTCTCACTTGCACTAGAGTCAATAATCTAGTTTCAAACCTTTTGTATTCAACACCTATGGCTTTCCGGTGTTGTAAGTACACGTTGCTAGTGGTCAATCGATCTCGGATCGACACTTCCAGTCCGTGTGTAATTGCATGTCTTTGCGTCTCTACGCATCACTCATTCTCTAATGAAATGGCTTTGTATAAATTTGGTCCTTTGGTGAGACCTTTAGTTCTTTGGGGTTAAAACATGTTGATAATATTGTCGTACAATATATTTTCATAGTACTATCCCACTGTGAACCACACCTAGTTTGATAACAAACTACTTGACACAAATGCCCTCTTTAGCTGCTATAATAGCAGTCATATACTTAGCCTTTTTTTGTAGTATCTGTCACAATGTATTAACTTTGGAACTCATCCAAATCCATTATGGAACTTACTTTCCATTATATTGTGCCACCCTTAGTTTAGATTGAGATAAACTTAATTTGTACTTTGTGACAAAACTAGTATCAAAGTAATTAATTTACAATGAACTAACCATCTATTTGTCATTTCTACAAAATAATATATTCTTAGTTCTTTTACAAGATCATAAGAATATTTTTACTATCGTCCAATGATTATCTTATGAATAATTCTGATATATGCTCATAACATTTAGAGCATAGGACATATCTGGATTTGTACATATCACAGTATGATTGATATAAATACTCTTTGTGATTTCATACATCAAGTATCAATCTATACTTGAATCTTTGTTTCACTTACCAAGTGTCAATACAATTCAATATATCATCAATATTGAACTCATTCAATCCTTTCTGTGCGACAAGAGCCTTTCTTGTATTTTCTATATTGAACTTATTCAATACATCATCTATGTACTTTCGGCACAACCATATTAGCGTCTATTGATGCCAAATATTTGGGTTTTGCCTAAGTCTTTCATCGGGATGAAATTCTTAATATGTGTTAATAAAAGATACATCAGTTTTAATCAACAATATGTCTTGCACATAATGTATTAGAAACATGTCTTAGCGCTCCCACTTAATTTCTTGCAAATGCAAGCATCTTCATTGTCTCTGATGAAATTAAACTCTTTTAACAGTTTCATCATAGGGAAGATTCCAACTCCGCGATGCTCACTTCAACCATTGAAGTTTGCATATGCTTTTAGCATCCTTTGAATTAACAAAACCCTATGAACCGTGTTATGCACATGTCCTAGGTAACAATTCTATTAGAAGAACTTGTTTTGTTTATTCAACTACCACATAACAAAATTATATGTAGTGGTTGCTACATTAATCCGTCTAGACTAAATATCGCTATGAAAGATCAAATCTTGTCATAGTCAACCTTTGAACATTGTTGTGAACTCTTTCCCAACATGTCGACCATTTCATAGATGCGAAACATCCATGTCTATTTCTTTATAGATCCAAACACAACTGTAAGGTCTTACACCTTTCTCGAGGGTCCTTCAAGTTCAAAACTTGATTTCTCGTGTATATCACGGATTTTATGGTGTGGCATCCCGCAAAACCACTACTAGAAAATCGCGTTGAAGTTATGCATTGCATCGTCATCAGCATGCATAGTTTGCATAAAACTATTTTTCAAAACCCCGATTTGTTTTCCAAACGCCCATCTTTATTCAAACGGAAAACCCCGGGTCTCTGGATTATTTTGTTTTGTTGCTATCGGGTGGCAAACGGCCCAATTAAAATAAATAAAATTTTAAATTATTTTAAGTGGGGCAGTCGAACGGTCCGAATGACCCGAACGACCGCCCCAGGAAAAACTAATCGGTCCACCCCAGCTAGCCCCTCTTAATCCTATGGCTACCCAAATTCCTACCCACCCCTTGCAGCCACATCACCCGGGCCAATAGCCATGCGCCAAATCAGCCCACCCCTCTCCCTCACCAACCAGGAACCGCCACTTGTCCCTCTTCTCTCTCTCACCCTCTCACCCTGCCCCCACACGACTCACCCCCCACACACACCACGCACACTCCCCCACCCGGGTCCAACCTCACCCAACCACCCCACCACAGCGTGCGCGGGTCCCACCTCCTTGGCGCACCACAAGACACGCAACCCACGCCTCCTCCCACCTCTCGTCCCCCTGGCGACCTCCCCGCCGGCCGCCTCCCCGCCGGCGCCCTCCCTTTCCCGTCGCTCTTCCCCTCGCCCTTGCCTCCGCCGCCGGCCCTCTGCCTTCCTCGCCCCGCTCCTTCGCTCCCTCGCTCATGGACCCCTCTCGCTTCCGCGCCGCTGCCCGCGCCCGGTCCTCCGCTTGATGTCGCGACGCGCCCCGCCCGCCCCGCTGCCGCCTCCCGCCCGCCTCTCCCCGTCGCCGCCCCTGCGGCTCTCCGCCACGGCGGTGCCAGCGCGCATCGCCGCGCTCCCGCACCTCCGGCCGCCGCTGCCCCGACCTTCGCGCCTTGCTCCTCCCTCCTCCGGCGCTCAACCTCCCTTCCTCCACTTCCTGCCTTGGTCGCTCCCCTCCGCCCGCCCGCTTCCAGCCGGCAGGCTCCGCCGCCGGCGCCCTGGCCTCCCCCCGTCACCGCCAACCTCCTGCCAGGCCCCATCTCCGCCGACGGGCCCTCACGCTCGCTGCCGTCCGCTTCCCGTCGCCCGGTGCCGCGTGCGTCGTCGCTGGCCCTGCACAGCTCGCCGCCTCCTTGCAGTACCAACACCTGCGGGTTCAACCCAGCCTCGTGTGTGGAAGAACGACCTTCGCGGTACACTTTTCGATGCCAAGGATAACCACCGAGGACGCCGACAAGGCACCGAGATCCCTCATCGACAAGACCGGCTCGTCGGCGTTTGCAGGATGTGCGTCGGTGCAACCAGATCCACACCGACGCCAATCCAAGATCGACAACGACCCTAACCGAACCCGAACCCTCGACAAGATCTCCGCCACTGGATTCCGATGCCTTCGACAAGGAGCACCGAGGATGCCGTCACGGAACCCGATCTCGTGGACCGCCAAGGCCCGAACCCGAAGCACCATCGGAGTGCCATTCAAAGCCCCCCCATCGACAAGATCGGCACGACGACGAGAACGGCACCGACCCGGAAGAATCCGACGCGCCCCGACGCCGAACCAAGTTCTGCTCCCCGGAGGCGACAAGTGCTTCGTCCCGAACGCCATGACCGACAACACGCCCCGAGAACCCGGATGCGCCAAGACCTACCCCTAAGTCCGAGAACGTTTCCGTCGACCCTGAACCCCGAGACCAACCCCGAACCCGGATCCCCAAGATCGCCGAACCCTAAATGTGTGAACCCTTTTCCCGAACCCTATTTTATAATATAATAACAAGCGATGCATATTGAATTGTCATACTTGCATGCATATCTGGTTTGGGGCCTTATGCCGATTCACCTAATAACTAAATATGGGGCCCATATGCGGGCAAATCTAGCCTTATATTGGCCTCATTTAAACATGTAGCGAACCGGTTCCATCAGTTGCATCGCTAAACAACATTTAAATTGCGGGGGTCCTTAATAACATGAACCACCTAACTAACTGTCGGGACCCCGGTTCCGCTTAATCTTGACCTAATTGCATCGCACCTTGCCATGCCATCCATCATGCATGCATCATGCCGATCTTCTGCCGTTGTATTAAATATTGCATCCGGTGTTGTTCTAGTGTTTTGCTTCTTCGCGGATAAGGCCGTTGAGTTGATGTGAGCTCACCGATCTTGGTTGAACCTTCGACAATGCTTTCGTAGCATCTCCCCTTTCTACCTATCTTACTTTTATAGTATTTACTTCCCCCTGTTGATCTATTGCTACGTGTTGCGATGCTTTAGTTTCGTACGTGATATACCGCAGCCTATATTGCCTTGGACACACCTATTACCGATGTTTGGTAGATAGTTGGACTTAGCGTCGTATCGCTTGCTCAAGTGTTGATGTGTGTCGTATGCCACGATTCTTGATGTATTGCCGCATGTTGATGTTGGAGATGATTCTAGTTTTACTTATCGTCACTTTAATTTCTGTTTAACAACTAAAATTGAAATAAGCGAGGCATCGGTGGGTGATAGACAATATTTGGCTTCGACGCCCACTTGTGTCCCGTAAGACCCTAGTACTTGATACCTGTTCCTTGATTTTTGCGCTATCCACATCCGGGAGGTATATGGGACCCCGAGCGAGCTTGATTGATCTTATTTCTTGGGGCCACAAACTAGTTTGAGGTGTTTTACTATCCTGTACTTATGCCATGCTACTTTTCTGTATTTAAATTGTGCGAGTCTTTGTCTTTGTTAGGATCGGGACACGATTCCGCGGTGTCGACAAGCCCAGCCACACTTTCGGGTTCCCAGTCGTTCACAGCCGTATACCCAAACCTTGAGCCCGTCTCGGAGTCAGCTGGCTTCGTTGCGGGATCTACTTAAGGGGTGGCCCCCTGAAATAATTCTGAATCCTGTGATTTTTCAGTTGTGAAAGCCTCGTTGGGTTTTGATTTGGTTTTTCCGAGGTTGATCGAGTGTGTGTTGCTATTGGTGCACCCCGGCCGGGTAAAACTTTCTGAAAGCCGTGTCCGCGGATATGGACGACTTGGAGCATGATTCGATCATAGACAAGCATAACTAAAGTTTACTGCTATAAATTTGACTTATAATGACTAGTAATCAGCTTCACTATAACGGAATGGCTAATAATACTGCCCACAATTGCTTGTTTGGTTGTAAACTTGCGACCGTTGTACTGACTAGTAAGTATGGCAACTACAACGGAATTGGCTGAATAAAAGTACCAACAAGCTGGGTTTATGGGTTATCTCATGTTAATCAGATGTCGACTAGTAAGTGTTGCCACTATAACGGAATGGTTAATTAAAAGTGCCTGCTTACTTTATCGGGATGATTATCTAAACTGACTAGTAAAGTGCCATAACTATAAGCGAATAAGTAAACTGCCAACGTGTGAGTTCCTCGGTGACTTCCTCGTTTGGTATCGGGAAATACCAGGATGGGTTTGTTTGGTGTTAGCTTCAGGTTGGATCCGGTTAGGTCATTCTTACCCCCTCTGTTTTCCGCCAGTTGTATCGAGTCTCTATAGGTTGTTTAGTGCATGCTGCCGCTGCCGCTTCAGTCCACCATACCTATGTAGGCGAGGACCGCCGAATTCTAGCCTCGCCGTGTACTGGCATCGATCTTGGCTCCTTTCTTTTTCCTTTGCCCTTTGTTGGCACCTTTTGTTTAAGCAGGTTTGAGATCGGCGTCGTTAGTAGGGTTACCCTTCGGCTTGGCTCAGGGGGTTATGGGCGCCATTGGTTATTCTTGAGGGCTCTTAGCCCCATTTGCTTCTTGTCCGTAGTCGGACGCTCTACCGTTCAAGGTGATTTGGATCTTGTATATTATATCTGCCTTCTTGACTCTTTGAGTCATTGTTATATATGTCTACATTGTGGGTCCCATCGAGGACTGTTGTGTAATGTTATTACCGTTTTCCACCCGCGAAGTGCTGGTGAGCACCTTTGAATCGTTTCTGCGGGTTTGGCGAATTTTGTTCAAACTTGCATAGGTCCGATCTGAGGGTGTTCTGAGTGGTATCGAGCTCGGGTTGCGATACCCCACAAGTCCAGCCTGTAGGATAACCTAGCTAACGGCCGAAGTAGAGAGTCAAAACTATTTTAGAAAATCGGTTGGATAGTTCTGACTAGGTCTGGTTTTACTCCTTAACCCTCTGCTGTTCTCCTCTTACCTCTACGTGATTTGAATCCGCTCTCTTCTCTTTCTTCGAGTCCAGGATTTCTCGTGGTTGGGTTTCCGTCGTACCTTCAGGGCTTCGCTTTCTCCCTTTTGTAACGGAGGTGCTACGATCATCAATCCGCAACTTGTCTGTTGTACCCTTCATCCGATCTTTTGTTCTTGAGCTCTTATCCATATGTGTTCCTTGCTGGATATCAGTGTCGTCGAAAAACATATGAGAAGGAAGAGCATTGGTGAAATTGGAGTATACCTTGAGCATGTGTTGTTCATGCCAATGGAACCATCGCGGAACCTAATCATTGTGTCTTTCATACGATTCCTGCTGGCATCATCCCTTTGTTCCGGATACCACGTAAGGAGATCTTCAGTCTAAATCTCGAGAGTTGAGATGCCTGATTCTCCTACCCATGTATAGAGTTGATAGTTGGATCCGGGATGGACTGATCACCCTACCCGACTCTTACTGTTCGCTCTGTACATCGAACTGGTGGATCAATGTAACTTTTCCCTCTTCTAATGGAAGTTAGAGGTGGCTTTATCGTTTGATACCTCTACCTTCGTCCTTTGTTTCTCCGGAGTGCCCTCTCGACGATCAGGAACAACGAACCTTTGTTGGTGGTGTCGCCGATCTCCAGATGAAGAAGGAACCCTCGTTAGTGGTGTCGCGAGGATCTACGAAGCCAAGTATCGGACCGCCGCTTTCTTTCCGGTACCATGAGGCGGATCTCGAGGCGAGATCCATTGTTAGTGGTGTCGGTGTGGCATCCATAAAACCACTACTAGAAAATCGCGTTGAAGTTATGCATTGCATCGTCATCGGCATGCATAGTTTGCATAAAACTATTTTTCAAAACCCGATTTGTTTTCCAACGCCCATCTTTATTCAAACGGAAAACCCGGGTCTCCGGATTATTTTGTTTGTTGCTATCGGGTGGCAACGGCCCAATTAAAATAAATAAAATTTTAAATTATTTTAAGTGGCGGTCGAGCGAATGACGAATGACGAACGCCCAGAAAAACTAATCGTCCACCCAGCTAGCCCTCTTAATCCTATGGCTACCCAAATTCCTACCCACCCCTTGCAGCCACATCACGGGCCAATAGCCATGCGCCCAAATCAGCCCACCCTCTCCTCACCAACCAGGGAACCGCCACTTGTCCCTCTTCTCTCTCTCACCTCTCACCCTGCCCCACACACTCACCCCCACCACACACACCACTCCCCACCCCGGGTCCCACCTCACCCAGTCAACCACCACAGCACCCCCACCGCGTGCGCGGGTCCCACCTCTGCCCGCACAGCCACCACGCACCCACCTGTGGCCTCCTCCTCCCACCTCGTCCCCCACGCACGCCCCTGGCGACCTCCCGCCCGGCGCCGCCCCCGCTGCTTGGCGCCCTCCTCTGCCCGTCGCTCTTCCTTCCGCCGCCAGGCCTCCACCGCCGTCGGCCCTGCTCGCCTTCCTCGCCTCAGCCAGCTCCCTCGCGACCCGAACCCTTCCCTCGCTCGGCAGCGCGCCGCCGCCGGCCTGGGTCCTCCGCATGCGGCGCGCCGCGCCGCCGCCGCCGCCGCCCCCTGCGCCTCCGCCTCTCCCCGTCGCCGCCTCTGCGGCTCTCGCGCCAGCGGTGCCCGTGGCGCCCGCATGCCGGCGCTCCGCGCCCTCGGCTCGCCGCTGCCTCGCCCTTGCTCCTCCCTCCTCCCGGCGCTCAACCTCCCTTCGTCCACCTTCCTGCGCCGTCTCTCCCCTCCGCCCGGCCGTCCGCCGCCCGCCTCAGCGGCTCGCCGCGCCCTAACAACGCTGCGCCTCCCCGTCACCGCCAACCTCCGCGGCCCCATCTCCGACGGGCCCTCACGCTTCGGCCGCCGTCCGCTTCCCGTCGCTGCCTGGCGTCGTTTCGCTGGCCCCCGCGCTCGCCGCCCTCCTTGCAGTACCAACACCTGCGGGTTCAACCCAGCCTCGTGTGTGGAAGAACGACCTTCGCGGTACACTTTTCGATGCCAAGGATAACCACCCCGGAGGACGTCGACAAGGCACCGAGATCCCCTCATCGACAAGACCGGCTCGTCATCGACGTTTGCAAGGATGTGCGTCAGTGCAACCAGATCCACACCGACGCCAATCCAAGATCGACAACGACCCTCATAACCGGAACCCGAACCCTCGACAAGATCTCCGCCACTGGATTCCGATGCCTTCGACAAGGAGCACCGAGGATGCCGTCACGGAACCCGATCTCGTGGACCGCCAAGGCCCGAACCCGAAGCACCATCGGAGTGCCATTCAAAGCCCCCCCATCGAC
This sequence comes from Avena longiglumis, assembly GCA_030063025.1. Classification (NCBI taxonomy): domain Eukaryota; kingdom Viridiplantae; phylum Streptophyta; class Magnoliopsida; order Poales; family Poaceae; genus Avena; species Avena longiglumis. The sequence goes on from CP125975.1 coordinate 556,441,189, forward strand.
AAGATCGGCACGACGACGAGAACGGCACCGACCCGGAAGAATCCGGCCGACGCCGAACCAAGTTCTGCTCCCCGGAGGCGACAAGTGCTTCGTCCCGAACGCCATGACCGACAACACGCCCCGAGAACCCGGATGCGCCAAGACCTACCCCTAAGTCCGAGAACGTTTCCGTCGACCCTGAACCCCGAGACCAACCCCGAACCCGGATCCCCAAGATCGCCGAACCCTAAATGTGTGAACCCCTTTTCCGAGCACCCTATTTTATAATATAATAACAACTGATGCATATTGAATTGTCATACTTGCATGCATATCTGTGGTTTGGGGGCCTTATGCCGATTCACCTAATAACTAAATATGGGGCCCATATGCGGGCAAATCTAGCCTTATATTGGCCTCATTTAAACATGTGTAGCGAACCGGTTCCATCAGTTGCATCGCTAAACAACATTTAAATTGCGGGGGTCCTTAATAACATGAACCACCTAACTAACTGTCGGGACCCCGGTTCCGCTTAATCTTGACCTAATTGCATCGCACCTTGCCATGCCATCCATCATGCATGCATCATGCCGATCTTCTGCCGTTGTATTAAATATTGCATCCGGTGTTGTTCTAGTGTTTTGCTTCTTCGCGGATAAGGCCGTTGAGTTGATGTGAGCTTCGCCCCGATCTTCGGTTGAACCCTTCGACAATGCTTTCAGGCGAGCATCTCCCCCTTTCTACCTATCTTACTTTTATAGTATTTACTTCCCCCCTGTTGATCTATTGCTATCTGTGTTGCGATGCTTTAGTTTCCGTACCCGTGATATACCGTGCAGCCCTATATTGCCTTGGACACACCCTATTACCTGATGTTTGGTAGATAGTTGGACTTGCGCGTCGTAGTCGCTTGCTCAAGTGCTGATGTGTGTCGTATGCCACAGTTGCTGATGTATTGCCGCATGTTGATGTTGGAGATGATTCTAGTTTTACTTATCGTCACTTTAATTTCTGTTTAACAACTAAAATTGAAATAAGCAGAGGCATCGGTGGGTGATAGACAATATTTGGCTTCCGAACGCCCACTTGTGTCCCGTAAGACCCAGTACTTGATACTGTTCCTTGATTTTTGCGCTATCCACATCCGGGAGGTATGGGACCCCAGGCGAGCTTGATTCAGTCTTATTTCTTGGGGCCACAAACTAGTTTGAGGTGTTTTACTATCTGTACTTATGCCATGCTACTTTTACGTATTTAAATTGTGCGGTAACGCACACTGTCTTTGTTAGGATCGGGACACCCTTCCACGGCGTCGACAAGCCCAGCCACACTTTCGGGTTCCCAGTCGTTCACAGCCGTATTACCCAAACCTTGAGCCCGTCTCGGAGTCAGCTGGCTTCGTTGCGGGATCTACTTAAGGGGTGGCCCCCTGAAATATTTCTGAATCCTGTGATTGTTCAGTCGTGAAAGCCTCGTTGGGTTTTGTTTTGGTTTTTCCGAGGTTGATCGAGCGTGTGTTGCTATTGGTGCACCCCGGCCGGGTAAAACTTTCTGAAAGCCGTGTCCGCGGATATGGACGACTTGGAGCACAGTATCTCGATCATAGACAAGCATAACTAAAGTTTACTGCTATAAATTTGACTTATAATGACTAGTAATCAGCTTCACTATAACGGAATGGCTAATAATACTGCCCACAATTGCTTGTTTGGTTGTCGCTTGCGACCGTTGTACCTGACTAGTAAGTATGGCAACTACAACGGAATTGGCTGAATAAAAGTACCAACAACTGCTGGGTTTATGGGTTATCTCATGTTAACTGTATCTGACTAGTAAGTGTTGCCACTATAACGGAATGGTTAATTAAAAGTGCCCACTGCTTACTTTATCAGGATGATTATCTAAACCTGACTAGTAAAGTGCCGCAACTATAACTGAATAAGTAAAACTGCCAACTGTGTGAGTTCCTCGGCTGACTTCCTCGTTTGGTATCGAGGGGAAATACCAGGATGGGTTTGTTTGGTGTTAGCTTCAGGTTGGATCCGGTTAGGTCATTCTTACCCCCCTCTGTTTTCCGCCAGTTGTATCGAGTCTCTATAGGTTGTTTAGTGCATGCTGCCGCTGCCGCTTCAGTCCACCATACCTATGTAGGCGAGGGGCCTTGGTCTAGCCTCGCCGTGTATTGGCCTCAGTACTGACGCTCCTTTCTTTTTCCTTTGCCCTTTGTCGGCACCCCTTTTGTTTAAGCAGGTTTGAGATCGACGTCGTTAGCAGGGTTACCCTTCCGGCTTGGCACAGGCGGGGTTATGGGCGCCATTGGTTATTCTTGAGGCTCTTAGCCCCATTTGCTTCTTGTCCGTAGTCGGACGCTCTACCGCTTTTCAAGGTGATTTGGATCTTGTATATTATATCCGCCTTCTTGACTCTTTGAGTCGCCATATATATGTCTGCTCAGGGGTCCCATCGAGGACTGTTGTGTAATGTTATTACTTCGTTTTCCACCCGCACGAAAGTGCCTGGTGGGCACCTTTGAATCGTTTCTATGCGGGTTTGACGAATTTTGTTCAAACTTGCATAGGTCCGATTCTGAGGGTGTTACATATGGCTTCAAGCCATTTTACGGAGTCAGGGCCCATCATCGCTTCTTTGCATGTAGTACGTTCATTATTATCAAATAATGATTCAACCCTAAATCTTGGTATTTGATTGCTTACTCGACCTACTTGGTTCAATAATAACTTTGACCTTGGTAACCACAACCTTTGAGGCACGTGAGCCATGAGCATTGTTGCTGCCTCCGGAACACTTTTTGGCGCTGCGCAACTTTGCACATATAGCTAAGGTTCTTTTAACTTTATCAAAGTTCTATTGTCCTCCCACTTATATTTTCACAAAAAATTCCTTCTCAAAGAAACTTGACGTTCTAAGTGACAAACACTTTTGTCTCTGATGTTATGGAGGATTACTTAACAGTTATTAGAAATAACATACAAAGACAGGTTCATCCGACTTTGGTTGCAAACATCTTTCTTATGCATAGCATACCAATGTTTAAGAAAGGACAACTTGGGTTTTATCCCAAACCATAACTTTATATGGTGTCATTTCAACGGATTATGATGGAGCTCTTTTCAGTGGAAAAATGGTAGTCTCTATAGCTTTTAATCTTTAAAATATAATGGTAGTTTTATGATTTACACCTTCGATCTTACCATGTCAAACAAGGTTTAATTACATATCTCGAACGCTCCATACTCTTATGGTGTTTCGGGACATGCAAATCTACGGAACGATTCCTTAAATCTTAGGTATTATGCTAAACCTATAACTCAAATATCTTCCTTTATGATCTTATCATAAACTATTTATATTGTTGTTACAATGATTTTGCACTTCATCTTGAAAGTCTTTGAACTTTTCAAATGTTTCATACTTCATCCTTATTAAGTAAATATTTATATATTCACTCAAATTTTCGAAGAAAGAATATGAAGTTGAAATCCATCGCTCTTGACTACACATAATGGACTTCGTACAACAATATGTACAAGTTCCAATAAGCTAGTCATTCGTTCCCTTTTGGCCTATGAACGAAGTTTTAATTATCTATAGGAAAGTTTCACAAGCGTCATTTGATCAAAAATCAAAAGACTCCAAAATTCCATCCACATGGAGTTTCTTCATGTTTTCTTTCCAATATAATTTAAACGGCGATGTCACTTCCTAAGTGATCTTTCAATCAATTTGTCTTTCGACATTTTTAGCACTAGTTTTATGGATGTGATTTCTCCAACGAGATTTGTGAATCATCCATCTTTTATGGATTACGGCAATTATTTGAACAAGCATTTTGTTCTCATAATACCTGATAAAACAAATCTTGAAGGAAAGCTTTGATGTTTAGCAAGCAGCACAATAACCCTTTATTTGTTCTCGATGAACATCATCACATATTCTTTTGCTAGTTACTTAGGCCATTGTAGTTCATGAATTGTGTTGTTTCGTATGACGATTCACACCAACAAATTCAGTATCAAATACTTAAGAACCACATTGTTTAATAAGCAAAAAATATAGCCATAACATGTATATCATCTATATACTTAAACTGAACAATTCTAGTCTTTTCTTTTCTGCCATATATTTATGAGATTCTCTTTCATTATTTCCTTTTTCTGTTTGAAAGAATCTATCAACATCAATAGTGGAGTCATACATATGACACATAGTCCAAAGCATGTATAATTAAATACCAATGTCTTTGGACTTGCACTTTGAAGTAGATCACCATCATCAAATGTTTGGCGTGCTTTCAAATTCCATTCTTTAGTAATCTCTTGGTGTGGTAAATATTTTACCTACATCAAATATTCACCCTTATCATGGAATTATTCATGATCAAGCTACTTTTAGCTTATAAAGATGAAACGCGAGTATAATGTTGCTCTCCAAAACCTTTTGGTGGATTAGGACAACTAGTGTCTCCAACCCTTTGCAAATTCTCATCAAATATGAGAACATGAATTTTGCCATATTATACTCTATCATGTTGCAACCAAAACTTCGTTTCAGATATCAAAATATCTTCCACACATCATGGTTTCTGAAACAACTCTTTCAGATCCTAGATAAACTTGATATTAAGACAATTCTTCGAATATCAAGAATCATGGAGACAAACATGATACTCATACACTAACTCTTGGAATTTTCACTCTCGATTTAATACCAGTTATTAAACTTCATGGAGTAACCGGAACTTACTGAAAGTTTGCAATGGGACTTTTAAACTTTAGATTAACACTTCAAAACAATATGATACCAGTTCGTAAAGTAACTAACCAGAATTCTATAGTTCTATCATCTCAATTATAACTAAGCGCAAGGTGGTAAACGGATGCCAACGACTACAACAATTATGCAAATTCACTTTGATTTAATTTATGATAAATAGTGTTCAACTTTTAATCATATTGCCGTTGAACTCCCACTCAAAACAATATCCCTCACATTGTTTTAGTGATCACACGAACCAAATCCACCACATCAAAACCGATCATCACGACAGTTGATGTAGCTTCAATGGCGAACAATCAACATGTTCATCATATCTACTATATGACTCATGCTTTACCTTTCGGTGATCCGTGTTCCGAGACCATGTCTGTACATGCTAGGCTCGTCAAGATCAAACCTTAGCTTCCGCATGAGCAAATCTGGCTTGCTCACGTTGTATACACTCGCAGAATCTAACAGACCCGATCATCACGTGGTTCTTCGAAACAACGAGCTTTAGCAATGGTGCTTACTAAGGATGAACACTTTAAAACTTGAAATTGTGTGCTTCAGGGATCATCTTGTAATGCTACCGTCGTGAGCTAAGCAATACAAGATGCATAAAAGGATTAACATCACATGCAATTCATAATATGTGATATGATATGACCTTTCTTCTTGTGCTTATGATCTCCATCTTTAAGCACGAACATGATCTCCATCTTTAAGCACGAACATGATCTCCATCATCACCAGCATGGCGTCAAGGTCAATGGCGTTGTTCCATGGTTGCCGTCCACCAGCTTGAACTATTACAACTACTTTGAATAGACACGTGGATCTTAACAGAATTTAAAGACAACCATATGGCTCCTGCCGGTTGTCAACTTACAATAAGGAACATTGCATACATCAAATATAATCACAATCATGGCCATATCACATCACAACACACCCCTGCAAAACAAAGTTAGACGCCTCTAATTTTCTTTGCATATTTTATGTGGTTTGGGTCTTTCAATAAGTGTCGTTCTAACTTACGATCAAGAAACACAACATTGATACTAGTATTGTCAATCACCCGTTGTAAATTGAATCTTAACTATGTTGGGAGAAACAGGCACCCGCAAAGCCACTTATGCAATACAAGTTGCATGTCAAGCGTGGAGCAAGTCTCATGAATGATGTCATGTAAGGTTAGCCCGGGACGCTTCATCCCACCATCCCGCAAGATGCAAAGTACACAAGAAGCAATCGACAACAAAAACATCAACACCCACAATGACCATTGTGTTCTACTCGTGCAATAGATCTACATATAGACATGACTCTAATACCACTGTAGGGGTTCGTAGCATGGAAAACAAAAAATTTCTACCGCATGCACACAAACAAGCCAAGATCTATCTACTAGATTGTAGCAACGATTCGATAGAGGAACTCACCCTCGAAGATTCCAAAGCGGTTAACGAGAAGCGATTCGTGGGTGATGTAGTCATACACTTGTCGATCTCAAGATCGCATAAACGATCCTTCCAAGCGTGTTCACAGCGCTTCCGCAATCGGTCACACGTTTGGTACTCGATGAAGACCTTCCTCTCCTTGTTCCAGCGGCGGAGGTTGTAGCACTCTCCTCGCGATTCCGGCAGCACGACGGCGTGGTACAGGAAGTAGAGGGAAGATCTCGCAGGGCTTTGCCTTAAGCCGAAGCGAGTATGGTGGATTAGGGTTTCTCGGAAAACTAGGGTTTAGAGATCCGGGAGGAGGAGGAGGTGTCGGCGGAGGCTAAGGCGGCGGCGATGGACCAAGGCAGTGGCGGTTAAGGATGGCGCGGCGATACTGGCGGCGGCAAGCGGGCGGCAATGGCTGGCTGGCAACAGCGGCGGCTCGTGGAGAGGGCTTGGAACTTGTGTTGTTTGGGCAGCCCTCCCTCTATTTATGAGAGGAGGGGCAGCCTTGGGAGGGTGGGTTTGAATCCAACACAAACCCAAGTTGGATTGAGAGAAGGACTTGTTTCTTCTCCCACTAGGAAACTATTGTTCTAGTTTGACTTTTCAAACTTCCCGTTTGACTTTCAATTTCGAGCTTTATTTCTCTCTTGCATATGCCAACACCAAGTGACCTTGGACATGATCCAATCATTCCACTTACCCATGACACATTCATGGACCATTCTCCTTTCGGACCGGTGAACCTTCTAGACCCTTCTAGAACCTCTCCGATGAAATCATCGGAAACTTTCCCGAACTCCGAAATAGGACTTTCCTTATATGAATCTTATTCTCCGGACCATTCCGTTCTCCTCGTGATATCCCGGATCCCATCGGAGACTCCGAACAATATTCGATCTCTAACTAATCATTTCATAACTACTCAACAACATCGAATCCTTAAGTGTGTCTCCCTACGGTTCGTGAATTATTCGGACATGACCGAGACACTTCTCCGATCAATAACCAATAGAGGAATCTAGAAATTCATATGGCTCCCACATATTTATACGATTACTTTGTGATCAAATGAACCACTTACATACGATACCAATTTCCCTTTGTCTCACGATAGTTTACTTATCCGAGGTTTTGATCGTCGGTATCTCTGCATACCTAGTTCAACCTTGTTACTGATAAGTACTCTTTTCTCGTTCCCGTGGTATGTGATCCCTTGTGAGCCAGCCACATGCTTGCAAGCTAATTGGATGACATTCCACCGAGAGGGCCCATATTATATCTATCCGTCATATGGATGGACAAATCCCACTCTTGATCCATGTGCCTCAACCCATACTTTCCGAACACTCAATGCCACCTTTATAGCCACCCAGTTACGATGTGGTGTTTGATGTCATCAAAGCATCCTTCTGGTGATGGTGATTAACATTATCTCATGGTCGAAGGAATTAGGTTACTATGTATCAGAAAGCTTATATCAAATGAACTATATTTTAAATGACTTGATCTTTATGCTATGCTTAACTATAGGAGTATGTCCATCACATCATTCTCCTAATGATATGACCCTGTTGTTAATAACATCTCTATGTTCATGATCAGGAAACCATGATCATATATTAACCAACAAGCTAGTTTAACAATAGGCTTTACTAGGGACTCTTTTATGTTTACAAATCACACAAGTATTAATGTTTCCTTTTAATACAATTATAGCATGGTATGTAAACATTTAGCATAAGTATGAAGGTATGATAATAACCTACTTTATTATTGCCTCTTGGGCATATCTCCAACATGGCCCTCCTGGCTGGCCCCTCCGGCTCCCCTCTGGTCTTCTTGTTCTCCATGGAAAGTAATTGACTTTGACGTTTGTCCCGTCCAATTCCGAGGATATTTCTTTACTAAATTTCGAAAGAAAAGCTTGAGAAAAGCGAACCGGCATTGTGTCAACTTGTTAATAGGTTAGTACCAGAAAACATGTAAAAAGCACCTCACAGTGTAGACAAAGTAAAGCAAAGTAGATACTAACAAGCATGGAACATCAAAAATTATAGATACGTTTCCGACGTATCAAGCATCCCCAAGCTTAACTCATGCTCGTCCTCGAGTAGGTAAGTGATCAAAAGAATAGTTTTTGAGGTGACATGCACCCTCACAATAAAGATCCAACCATTTGCAAGCATTGAAAGCTGGGATCAAAGAACTCTAAACATGTGCATGAAAGAATGGAGTTCTAACAATATGACATACTAACTATGCATGCAACATGAAAGGCTACAAACAAAGATCATGAATAACATGCATTGAAAAAGGTTTGTTTGTTTCACATATAGAAAACATAGCATAGTGATGGGGATACACCTACTGGGGTATGCTCAGCGGGACGTTTCCGACTGGCCCCAGGGCTGGCGAGTGGGCCTGCAGAACGGCGAGTGGATTGAAGCCCAGCAAGGTACCGAGCGACTGGAAGTTGAAGGCCCAAAGTAGATAGGCCCGATTGGTTTAAACGACATCAAGTCAGAATCAATCGGTTGGGATATGTAAACCCTAGGAAGGTGAGCCTATATAAACCTCCCTATGGGGAGTAGAGACACGCCTCATACACCTAGCGACTTCGCCTAGCCGCCCGAGCTCGCCCATTGTAACACCTCCTAATACAATCTAGCAGGAGTAGGTTTTACCCTTGGGCCGAACCTGGTAAACCTGTGTCTTTGCCCTCATCTCGCACCGCAGATGGCTGGCCGCCTTGCCCTCGTTTCTACTATCGCCGCCAATTGCGCGTCTGCCGTGACCATTCCCACGGCGTGGCGCCCACCGTGGGCCGGCCGTCCGCGGTGTTCCGGGCGAGATCCAATCTGCCCATCAACGAGACGGTCGCCACCGGCCGCATGATAGCGATCGGCGAGATGCTCCAGATCTTGCCGAGCAGCTACGTCCCGGCGACGCGACCCGTCACGCACAGCGTGATCCTGCCAAATCAGCCTCTTCGTCGACCTCACCGACGTCATCGTCTCGGAGGACTCGGCTCGCATCCGCGAGTCGCCGCCACGCGATCGGCTCTCCGAGAGCCAGGTTCGCACGATCCACCGCCTTGCCTCCGAGTACAACTCGCCCACAAAGAACGTGGCGGGAATTCAACGGCCGCAGAAGATGCGGCCTCACCGACGACGCCGACTCGGCGACTTCGGCCACTCACGGATCCATCGCGGCGCTTCATCCGGGGGCTCCATCGCCAGTGTCTCCAACGCTGGAGACTTCGAGGACCCTCCATCCTCGGAATCTTTGAATTCGACCGGTCGGAGAACTCCGCCGACCTCGAAGGAGCCGTCGCCACGCCGCTGCTTACATGGCCACCGCACCGATCCGCCGGAGGACCTTTCTCCACCCCAATCCCTCCTAACGCCACGCAACGGAGGTCGAGAACTCCGCTTGAACTGGCGGAGGCGGTACATGAGCAGGCCGAGCGAAAAATTCGCCGAAAGGTGTGACGCGAGAGCATCACGCTACCACCAGCGGATCAGGTCACGCTTGAACCCCACCGTTCAAGGGCGTGCCACGAACGTCGGCAATTAAAACGACCCGCTCGCATAGCCGAGCGATCTGCGAGAACGCGCCACCGGGAGGAAGCGCCGCCCGCCCAGATCGGGCGATGGGTGCCCCACCACCACCCAACCGCACCTCCTGTGGACCAGCCATGATAGTCGTCTCCTCACGGAGCGAGGCAAACGGCCTCCCACTGTTCTCCACCCCGATGGACAACCTGGCAGGCGAGCAAGCCGATAGCATCACGCCACCGTGACGGCGCCTTGCGATTGATCGTCAAGGCCCGCTATAAGGCGTGGAGCAGCAAGAGCGGGCGCCGACTCGCAAGGTCGAGTATACTCGCGTTCCTCGGGAAGCAGAGCGGCCTCTAGCGGCCGCCCAGCGGCGGCAAACACCCTCAACTGCCCGCCACCAGAGCCACTGCAGCTCCAACACCGACCCGCGAACGCGGCACTCTCCACCAACGATCCCCGGCCGGCGACCAACTTCGTCGCCGCTAACGGACAACCCATCGACGCCCGCACCCACATCATCAACAACCAAAGCTGGCGCGCACGCCAGCCCGACGACTTGCGGCACACCCTAACTAATCGCCGCGATGGCGAACCTATGGGGTCGCTCAGTCGACTTGGGCCTAAGTGCTTCGGACCAATGATCCGAGGCGAGAAGTACCCACCAAACTTCAAGGCGCCAAAGGAGATAGAAAAATACGACTCCTCGTACGACCCCGCAGTCTGGCTCGACACATACCTCATGGCAATGGGGATCGCGGGTTGATGGGGATACGCCTACTGGGGTATACTCAGCGGGACGTTTCCGACTGGCCCAAGGGCTGGCGAGTGGGCCTGCAGAACGGCGAGTGGATCAAAGCCCAGCAAGGTATCAGGCGACTGGAAGTTGAAGGCCCAGGCGAGTAGATAGGCCCAGTCGGTCTAGGTTAAACGATTACCGAAGTTGTAACCGAATCGGTTGAGATATGTAAACCCTAGGGGAGGTGAGCCTATATAAACCTCCCTATGGGGTGAGTAGAGACACGTTCCCTCATACACCCAAGCAACTCGACGCCCAGTCGCCGAGTTCGCCCATTAAACACATCCATAATACAATCTAGCAGAGTAGGTCTTTACCCCGGGGCCGAACCTGGGTAAAACCTCGTGTCTCGCCTCATCTCGCACCGCAGATGGCTGGCCGCCCTTGCCCCTCGTTCTGCCTATTATTGCGGCGTCTGCGTGGCCATTCCCACTAAAGGGCGCCCACCGTGGCGCCCGCCGGTCTGGCCGGTTCTGGCGAGATCAATCTGCCCATCAGCGAGACGCCATCGGCCGTATGATAGCGATCGGCGAGATGCTCCAGATCTTGCCGAGCAGCTACGTCCCGGCGGCGCGACCCTTCACGCACAGCGTAATCCTGCCAATCGGCACGATCAGCCTCTTCGTCGGCCTCACCGACGTCATCACCTCGGAGGACTCGGCCGCATCCGCGAGTCGCCACCACGCCGATCGGCTCGAGATCCAGTCCGCACGATCCACCGCCGCCTCCGATTACAACTCGCCCACGCAACGCGGGGAACTCGGCCGCAGAAGATGCGGCCTCACCGACGACGCCGACGGCGACCCCGCCACTCGCCGGATCCATCACCGCTCGTCTGCAAGGGCTCCATCGCCAGGTCTCCAACGGGAGATTTCGAGGACCTCTCCATCCCGGGATCTTCGAATTCGACCGGTCGGAAAACTCACGACCTCCACGACGGAACCGGCCGCCATGCCGCGACCTATATGGCCACCGGCGCCGATCCGCCGGAGGATCCTTTCTCCACCCAATCCCTCCTAACGCCACGGCAACGGAGGTCGAGGAACTCCTCCTGAAACTGGCGGAGGCAGTACGCAAAGAGCAGGCCGAGCGCGAAAAATTTCGCCTCGAGCAAGTGACGGCGCAGAATCACGCTACCAGCAGCGGATCAGGTCACGCTGAACCCCACCGTTCAGGGCGCGCTGAACCGACGACGAAAAACGACCGGCTCAAGATAGCCGAGCGCGATCGCGAGAACGCGCCACGGAGGAAGCACCGACCCCGCCAGATCGACGCGATGGGTGCCCCACCACCACCCAACCGCACTCCTGTGGACCAGCATGATAGTCGTCTCTCACGGAGCGAGGCGAACGGCCTCCACTGTTCTCCACCCGATGGACAACCTCGCAGGCGAGCAGCAGCCGATAGCATCACGCCACCGCGACGGCGCCTTACAAATCCGAGACGTCAAGGCCGCCGCTGTAAGGCGTGGAGCAGCAAGAGCGGGCGCCGACCGCAAGGCGGTATACTCGCTCGGAAGGGCGGCCTCAGCGGCCGCCCGGCGGCTAAACACCCTCAATTGCCCGCCACGAGCCATCGCAGCTCCAACCGACCCGTGAACGCGCACTCTCCACCAACGATCCTGTGCGGCGACCAACTTCGTCGCCGCTAACGGACAACCCATCGACGCCCGCACTCACATCATCAACAACCAAAACTGGCGCGCACGCCAGCCCAACGACTTGCGGCACACCCTAACCAATAGCCGCGATGGCGAGCCTATGGGGTCACTCAGTCGACTAGGGCCTAAGTGCTTCGGACCAATGATCCGAGGCGAAAAGTACCCGCCAAACTTCAAGGCGCCAAAGGAGATAGAAAATACGACTGACGACCTCGAGTCCGCTTGACACATACCTCATGGAAATGGGGATCGCGGGTCACACCGATTTACTACGCCCGTTACCTCCCACTGATGATGGAGGGGACGTGCAGGCAATGGATCAACGCGCTCCCCCAGGACAGTATCGACTCCTGGGAGGAAATGCGAGACGCCTTCGTCAAGCACTTCGAGTGCTCCTACACCCGCGCCACCACCATCGAGGACCTGGAACGATGCGTCCAGGGACCTCGCGAGTCGACAAGAATCGGGTCCAACGGTGGCAAGATCTCTGGTACAACGCGTCGGCATCCACGGACACCGCGATCCATTGCTTCAAGACCTCGCCGCCACGAGCCTCTAGTCGCCAAGCTCAAGCGACACGCCCGCACACTCGACAACATCCCCGACCTCCTCGAGATCGCTAAACGGTACGCCGAGAGGACCCAACCAATAAATTGACGACGAGTCAGAGGGCAACGCACGCCGGGCAACGACGGCGGACGCCAACCGAACTACGCCATAGCGGCACCCGCCTATAGGCAAGCGCCAGAACGACGGGCGAGTCGATTGCCGCTAACGCTGGGCACGCATAACGCGAGCCAAGAGCTACCGCCGCGACGGAGGGCAACGGCGCGATGGCGGCAATTACAAGAACAAACCAAGGTTCGATCGCGGCACTCCTTAACCAACCATGTGCGTTACAGGGGAAGGAAAGCCCGCACGCACACCACCGCCGACCGCCACACCCTCGTGGAAATCGAGAAGGCACGCACGCGGAAGACACCGACAACGACCCGCCAAATGGCGGCAAATTCGCAAAGTAGCCGCTCGCCCACACCTTCACGGGCTTCAACACGAAGCGTGAGAAGAAGGTCATCGCCGCCCGCCATCAACGCGGTGGCCCAAGCAGACGCCCCCGCCTGAACTGGTCGGAACAACCCATCACCGAGCCGCAAGACCACTCGCCACGCATCAGTACCGGTGACGAGTCGCCTGGTGGTCAAGCCCAAGGTTGGCGATCTGGCTCCCAAGACAGCGATGGGCGGCGGCAGCTCCATCAACATCCTCTACCGACACCTTCAGTACCGCGCTCCGCAATGGCGATCGAGACAACCCACACTACGTTCCACGGCATCGTCCCGGAAGGCGTACATCGGGCAAAGTCACGCCGCCACTTTCGGCAGTCCGCAAACTTCCGCACCGAGCGGATCGTCTTCGAGCTGGTGCCTTCGATAGCCCCTACCATCTGCCTGGGCGCCCGCGTTTGCTAAATTCATGGCGGCGCCCACGCGCATAACGCAATGAAGCTCCCGCCGCCGGGCGTCATCACCATCCACGGCGACCGACATGGTCGCCAATGCGAGGCCAAAGGAGCCGAACTCGCCGACGCCGCATCGCGTAAACTAATCACGCCGACGAGCTCGCCAAATACGCGAGCGGGGTTAACAATGACGATCCCACGATACTCAAGAAGCCAAACTCAGAGGGCGCAAACACCTCAACCTTTGAGGCCACGACGCACACTCGCACCGTCGAGCTGGTCCCAGGCGACTCCAGCCAGACGGTGACGATCAGGACAGCATGAGCCCGGCGTAGGAAGGCGCTCATCGAAGTTCCTCCGTGAGAACAGGGACATCTTCGCATGGAAACCCTCCGACATGCTGGTGTCCCTAGGGACCTCGCTGAGCACAAATTAACGCCGACCCCAAAGTGCGACCCGTCAAGCGGTCGCTTCAACGAAGAACGCCGTCGAGCAATCGCCGAGGAAGTGCAACGTCTACCGCTGCCGCTTCATCCGCCAATCAAATACTCAAGTGGTCGGCAAACCCAGTCCGGTCGAGAAGAAAACGGGACCGGAGAATGTATCGACTACAAAACCGAACAAATACCGCCCAAAGGAGGTCATTCGTCCCACGGATCGATCAGATAATCGATTCAACCGCTGGTTCGAGTCGCTATGTTTCCTCGACGCCTACTCCGGTACAACCAGATCAAAATGGCCGAGGATGAGGAGAAGACGGCGTTCATCACGCCATTCGAGCCTTACACACCGCCATGACCTTCGCCTCAAGAACGCCGGCAACCTACCAGCGGTGCATGCAAGAATGCCTCGCGAGCCAAATTCCGCAACATCCACGCTACATCGACGACGTGGTCGGAAATGGCCGCTCGCCAAGGCGAAGCTACGCCGACCTAGCGGAGACCTTCGCCAATCTGCGAGGTACAAGAGAAAGCTCAACCCAGCAAGTGCACCTTCGTACCCGCCGCAACTACTGGGGTACGCTGTCTCCAAACGAGGGATCGAGGCAAACCCAACGAAGATCGACACGATCGCCTGCCGCAAAACCCGAGTGCCCGCGCGACGAGCTGGCGGCCGGGCGTAGCGGCTCTCGATCGCTTCATCCCCGCTGGCGAAAAGGCGATGCCCCTATACCGCTCGATGCGCTTAGAACCCCACCTTCCAAAGGGGACAAGGAGGACGACGCGCGACCTTAAAAGGTGCTACTCGCCGCACCACTACTCGCCGCACCACCGACAAAGAGCCTATCTGGTATACGTCGCGTCAGCGAGCCGTCGTGCCGTGAATGGTTGTCGAATCGACCAGAGGAAGGAAAGGAGCGCCCGTCCAGCGGCCGTGTACTACATCGCCGAGGTCCTCACCGAGTCGCGCCCAATGATACCCACGATATCAAAAGCTGGTATCACGTGGTCTTCAGGCTCAGCTTTTCGCCAGACTACTTCCAGAGCACTTTCGATCACGGTCGTCTCCTCAGCACCACTACAAGACATCATCCGAATCGCGAGGCGATCGGGAGTCGCCAAGTGGGCCGAGATCGGGCGTCCACAACATTAAATACGAGCCACGGCGGGCGAAGTCACAGCATCGGCAGACTTCATCGCCGGCCGGAGGCCCCAGCGAGAAGCCGCCGCACCTCCATTATCGGAGCTCGCACTTCGACGGGTCCAAGAACGCGGACGCAGAGCGGGATAGTCGACTTCACCAAAGGCGACAAGCTCCGCTACATCCTCCGCCTCAATTCACGCCTGCACCAACAACATGGCTGAATCGAGGCCCTACTCCACGGCATGCGAGCCGCAAAGGAGATGAGCGTCAATCGCCTTGATGCTACGGAGACTCCGACCTCGTAAGGGGACAAGTCGCCGACCGCGACGCCATCTCCCCACCATGGCGTCGTATCGCCAAGAGGTGGATAAGTTGCGCCACTTCACCGGTTACTCATCGAGTGGATCGACAGCGGAAAACGAGGAGGCCGACGCCTCTCGAATCGGGTCGGCTCGACTCGCACCACCCGGCGTGTTCCTCGACACAATCTCAAACCATCGCCTCTCCCCGAGGGAGATCGACATCGAGTCCCACTCAACCGAGGCAGCCTTGGTCGCACTCATCACCGAGCCGACGACCGACCAAGCCCTACATCGCCTACCGAAACCGCACTGCCAAAGGCGAGACAAACGCTCGAATGATTGCTTCGCACGATGCAAGTCCTACACCATCATCGACGGCGAGCCACACAGCGCGTCACCGGCGTCTTCCAACGTTGCGTCCAACCGATCAAGGACGCAAAATCCTCCACGACATCCACTCAGCATGCGGCCACCACGCGGCCATCCTGGTCGCCAAGGCTGCGACACGGCTTCTGGCCCATCAAGACACGCCGACGCCGCCGATATCGCCCAGCGATGCGCCGGTGCCGTAAGTACGCCAACCGTACGCGTACCAAGTTCGCGCCAAAACAATCCCCATCACCTGGCCATTATTGTGTGGGTATGGACATGGTAGGCCCTTCAAGAAGGCCCCTCTGCTACACCCACTTGCTAGTCGCCGTCGACAAATTCACGCGAAGTGGGTGGAGGCCATCCGAAATGCGACGGAAGACCGCCACTAAGTTCCTACGAGCTCATATACCGCCACGGGTTCCCCAACAGCATCATCACGGACAACGCACAAACTTCGCCAAGGAGCAATGGCGAATTCTGCGAAGAGCACCACATCCGCTCGACCACCGTCGTCGACACCCGAGTCCAACGGCCAGCGGAACGAGCCAACCAAAGCATCCTCCACGGCTGAAGCCGACTCCAAGTACCACTCGAGCGCACTGGATGCTGGGTCAAGAGCTACCTCCGTCATCCGGGGAATCCGCACCTCGGTCAACAGGTCGACGGGATTCACTCCTTCTTCATGGTCTACGGCGCCAAGCGGCCATGCCCACCGACCTCGAACACGACTACGCTGGTCATCCACTATAATGGAGGCGCAAACGAGCTGGCCCGCCAAGATGGGCTCGACCAACTCGACGAAAGCACGCGACCTCGCTTCGATCGCTGCACCGCCATTTATCAGCAAGGGCTCCGCATTACCACAGCCGACGGGTGAAAACCCGACCTTCCAGAAGGCGACCTGGTGTTACGCCATCCAGGACAAGAAGGCACGCACAAGCTCTCCTCTCCGGGAAGGCCCGTTCGCTAAAGGCGTGCGCAACAGCCTACTACCTCATCGACGTCTGCTGGGACGGCGAACTCGGTCAAGCGGCCATGGAATGTAAATCTCCTCCGGAAGTTCTACTCCTAGAACCCCACACATGTACTCTCAATCGCTATGAAATAAAAAGCGGTTACTTCATATTGCCTACTCTCCATGCCTTGTGCCACTACTCGTAATAAACAGCGTCATGCTAAAATGCAGAAGTCAACCTTGGTACAGCGATCGCACGCTAAGTAGTCGCGATGTAAAAGAGCACTGAGTCATTTCAGGTCTTATGCGTCCATTTAAAAAACGCCAAACCGAGCCCCATTGAGTCGCCTAGCTCGACTGGTTTTGCGAACCAAGACAATCGCCTCGCTTCACGACCTCGGTCCTCCGCATCCTCGGCGTAGCGATCGAATGGCTAAGTACCACGCTCGGGACTGAATACCCGTTCGTCGCGATCGGTCGTGAAAACGCCAAGTAAGAGAGCATACCAGATCACACGCCGATGACCCTCCGCCAGGGCAGGAGGACGCTCACACCAACGCTACCAGTCCTCAACCACCCTCGAGTCGCCTTGAACTACTAAGTACCACGCTGGGACTCCACCACCCCGTTCGCGTCACAGACGGGAAAACGTAAAGTACAAAGCACTCAAGGAGTCGCCTTGACCGCTCTCGAGCTCGGGCGAGTCGACTAAACTAACAAAACTCATGATAACAACAAACATCATATACAGGTGAACCTACAAAAGGGCGGACGCTCGGGGACTCATCAAAATCAATCCAAAACACACAAACAAATAGCAAAATGAACACAACGCTCCATTCAATCGCATATCGCATTGTCTTATATTACAAATTATGCCCGCATGGCGAACTGCTGCTAACACATCTAGGCAAACTATCCTATCGCAGCCGACGACGACGCCGCGAATCCCGCACCTACGGATGAACGCGTGTACGGATTTGACGGATATGTCGCCTCACCCGCCATCGCCGAAGCGGAAAGGTTGCTCAACCTTGAAGTCACGATGCGGGCGGCTCGGGGTCGTTTCGCGCGACGACCGCTTCGGTAGGGAAGGAGGTCGCCATCGCCCGAACACGCCCGAGCACGCGCATCGCGTCGCAACTTGAGAACCTCGGACAGATCCACCGCCGGTGACAAAGGATACCCACTCGTGACATCGTCGAGGTCGAAATCCTTTGGGAAGTGGGCGAGTCCAAGGCTCGGCGCGACGGCTCCACGCCAAACGCCGACCGCCATGAACTCTACGACCGCTGGCGCCTCCAAATACTCCCACACCTCAACGAGGTCACCAGGAATAACCTCCGTGGGCGACATCTCTTGAAGGTAGCACGGATGCATCGCCGCCGACAGCGTTGCCGAGTCGACAGGCATGCTTACGCACTCCCTCGCGTCAAGAGAGCTCGCTTCTTCTTGGCTACCAATAACACGACCTGCGAGAAGGAGACAATTATGAGCACCACGGAAACCACAAACAATACAATTGAAAGGAAGGGAAGACGGACTCACCAAGCAACGGGCGGGCGAGTCCCGTGATGAAGCTCTGAAGCGACGTATGATCGTCCTGAAGCCCAACAATGAGGGCTTCCGACAACTTGCGTTCTTCCTCCGCGCGCAATGGCGGCCTTAGCTCGCCTGCTCACGAGCTTGCTTCTTCTTTTGCCTCCGCAGTTCAAGGCCGAGGTCGGCGACCCTATGCTCAGCAGAAGACTTAACGCAGATCAGACCGCCACCAACTCACCCAAGGGACAAGCTCTGGCGAGCCACCTCCGCTGGCAGCAACAGCCCAAGCTCCTTGTTTTCTTCTTGGATAGTAACCAGCTCCTTCTCGACGCTGTTTTGAGCTAATCGCTCCGCCGACTCCATTGCAGACCTGCGTCATCAAAGTCAGCGAACACGAAAATTTCCGGTGCCACCGCTAAAATTTAGCGATGCGCTTTCGGGGACTGGCGATCACGAGTTCATTTCAGTGCCCACCCGCTAAAATTTAGCGAAGGCACTGGACCGGATGCTAAAGTACAAACGAGAAACTATAAGAACTGTCAGCTACTAAGCAATCAATTTGGATCCTCGGATCGGAGGGTAACGGATGGCTGCAAAGCGGCCACAGGAGCGCCGGGCGTGTGCGCGACGTTGGTCGACTTCAGCATCGGCCGGTCTCGAGCGAGCTCGGGGCGCAGCCCCGCCATGTGGGCCGCCTTGGTTACGGTTAAGGTAGCGACGAGGCACTCCCCCAAAGGAGGTCGCCTCCTCGGTCCTAGGCAAGGAAGCGCCATCCTTCAGAGACGCGTTGCTTCCACCACGGTCCGGTCGCGGCCGCTGGTCGGCGAGTAGACGGCGATGTCGCCGCTTGGCCTTCTTGCGCGCTTCCGCTGAGATGGCGACGTCCACTTTCCTCTTACGGGAAGGATCCTCGCTAGCGTGAGGGTACCTTAGCCACGGTCGGGTGGCCCATCTTTTCACTCGGTCCTGTATATCAAATCAAATCAATAAAAGACAATCAAGTACTTATAGAAAATAGAAAGGCGGATGCACTCACTTGGCATCGGAATGAACGCAGCCCGCACAAGGCCGGCGGTTTTTCAGTTCGGGGCCGGTGGCGACTAAGCCCCGCCCAGACGTCGTGGGCCCAAGACACGGACGGCTTCTTGTCGTTGAGGTCGCGGGGTGGCGCCCTCCGACGCCTTCGGGCCTCCTGCAAATTGGGGCCAGCCGGAGCCTCTTGCGGCGAGACCGCCACGCTCGACCTCCTTGCGAGGCGAAGTCGCCATGGCGAGCCTTCCTAACCCGTAGACCGGCGCGAATGGCGGAGGCATTGAGGCCAGCGGCACTTCCAGAGATGGCGCATCTAGCGGTTGTCGCTGGGCCGCGCCTTCACTGCCGAAGTTGAGCATTAGAACTGCTCGTTGAGTGCGGCGAGGCCATCTTCGGCGCGCTTCGCTTTTCCTCCTCGGGGCCTCGCCTTTTCCTTCTTCTTCTTCGAAGGAGTGTCTGGCGGCGCGAGTCGTCCGGGAGCTGCTGCCGCCGTGGCACTCCGAGGCTCCTGCTCGCTTCGATTTCACCGACGCCCGGGTCTTTCGACCAGTGGCGATCTCCTCTTCGGACTCATCCGTCGTCCTTGTTGCCTGAGGGTGGCGATTCGCTTCTATCCCGCGAGATGGCCCCGGCTTTGCTCGTCGTCCGGGTGGATCCACCTTCCACCACTTGGAACATGTAAATGAATACTAAAATGAGTTAGAATTACATCGCATACGCTGCATTGCGAACAAGACAAAGAAATTACCGTCGGAGCCGGACGTCATGCGGTGTAGGGGGACCCCGCCTCAGATCCGCCAGATGACGTGATCTTCTTCAACGCCGAGAGGTAGTCCTCCAGCTTCCACTTCGAGGCAGGCTTCGAGTCTCCCGGCCCGCAAATGATACATGTAATGATCGCGTTAAAGCGAGCCGGGCCAAGCCAACAATTGTACAAGTTTATTGTCCGGAGCACCTTCTTCTTCACCACGGATGGTCTGGAGCATCTCATCGACGACCATCCGCTGGTCGCCGGAAGCTTGCCGACTGGAGATGGCGTGGCTCGAGCGGTTGGCCGAGGCACGCTGATCGCCTGTCCTCCCGAGTCGCCTCGGTCACGTAGAACCATGACTTTTCCGGTCGCCGCTACCGCGGCATCAGGTCAAGAAGGAAGCTTTGGATTTGAGTTGAATGGCCGCCGCAAAGTTAGCATTGCCGCTTCTCGCGGGCCGATCCGCCCATGGAACAGAGATCTTGCCACAAGGGTAGGGGCGAAGCCTATAGCACTTCATGACGCATACGAAGATGGCGAGCGCGCTTTCACGTGGGGACCTGATCCGAGGGCCGATCTCGTAATAGGCTTAAAAACGCGGAAGAACAGAGATGTGGAAATTCCCAACCCCGCTTTCGAGATGACTGGTGAAGGACAAACTCTCTCTCGCTGGTTTGGGGTCGTTCTCGCCGCGGGATACGCCAACACGGCTCAGGATTCCGCCTCCTGAACGAGGCCACCGCGCCTTGTGCATTTGGATCCGCCCCAAGGTTGATTGGAGGCCATGGCGAAGAGGTTGGTTGGGGATCGAAGATTTCGGTCGATTGGATCGCGATAAAGGAAGGAGATGCGCGCTTTTCGGAAGAAATGGTGGGCGGTTGGCTCTGCGATAGCCTACCATTCCTCTTATATAGCGTGAGTTGCCCGCCAAATCGGGGCCGTTACCGCGCGATGATTACGCCGAAGTTACCGTTGAGTTACCTTAACGCTAGTTTGACCACGCTGACGGTCAACTCCATTTACTCGCTCGTTAAGTCACTCGCCGAGACCGGTCTCATTGGCTCTGACTTCGCCCAAAGACGCCGACTCGTTCGCCGGATTTTTCCTTTATACAGAGCCAGCCGATTCGATGGATGCCAACTTGAAGTCAGATACTCCGGTGCCGCCACTTCACGCCTAATCAACGACGGCCTCGGGACTACTTGATGGGGATCGCCACTGGGTATACTCGCCGGAGACGCTTCCGGCGCCCAAGGGTCGGCAGTGGGCTGTGAGCAGAATCGAGTGGATCAAAGCCCAGCAAGGTATCAGGCGACTGGAAGTTGAAGGCCCAGACGAGTAGATAGGCCCAGTCGGTCTAGGTTAAACGATTACCGAAGCTGTAACCGAATCGGTTGAGATATGTAAACCCTAGGGGAGGTGAGCCTATATAAACCTCCCTATGGGGTGAGTAGAGACACGTTCCCTCATACACCCAAGCAACTCGCCGCCTAGTCGCTGAGTTCGCCCATTGTAAACACATCCATAATACAATCTAGCAGGAGTAGGTCTTTACCCTCCGGGGCCGAACCAGGTAAAAACCACGTGGTTCTCATCTCGCACCCATAGATGGCTGGCCGCCCTTTCGTTCTACTACTTCATTGCCGATTGCAGCGTCCGCCGTGGCCATTCCCACGACACAGGTCACCGACCTACTCGCCCGCCCTCTACCTCCCAATCGATGATGGAGGGACGTCCCGGGCGGTGGATCAACACTCTCCCCAGATGTATCGACTCGGGAGGAAATGCGCGACGCCTTCGTCAGGGCACTTGAGTGCTCCTACACCAGGCCACCACCATTGAGGACCTGAACGACGTCCGAGGGACTCCGCGAGTCAATTCTCCTGGCCCAGGTCCAACGGTGGCAAGAGCTTTGGTACAACGCGTCGGCATCCCCGACACCGATCCATTGCTTCAAGACCTCGTGCCTTACTGAGCCTCTAGTCGCCAAGCTCGCGAACACCCGCACACTCGACAACATCCCCGACCTCTCGAGATCGCCAAACGTACGCCGAGGAAGATCCAAACCAGGAAACCGACGACGAAGTCAGGAGGGCAACGCCAAGACGGGCGGCAACGACAGCAGACGCCGAACCGATTTACGCTATAGCGGCACCCGCACTCAGCAGCAAGCCGAAGGCAGGCGAAGTCGACTGCAATTACTGGCACGCATACGAGCCTAAGAGCGACCGCGACGGAGGGCAACGCGCGATGGCGGCAATTACAAGAACAAGCCAAGGTTCATCCTGTGCCCTCCTTAACCAACCATGTGCATTCCATAGCGAGGAAGGCCCATAACACACACCACCGCCCGACCGCCACACCCTCGTGGAAATCGAAGGCACGGCAAGCAGGAGGACTGATAACGACTACCCGCAAATGGCGGAAAATTCGCAAAGTAGACGGCTCGCCCACACCTTCAGGCTTCAACACGAAGCGCGAAAAAAAGGTCATCGCCAGCGCGCCGGTCCATACGGTGGTCCAAGCAGACGTCCCCGGTCCACGAACTGGTCGGAACAGCCCATCACAGGCCCGCAAGACCACTCGCCACGCATCAGTACCAGTGACGGAGTCAGCTTGGTGGTCAAGCCCAAGGTTGGCGATCATCGCTCCCAAGACAATCGATGGACGGCGGCAGCTCCATCAACATCCTCTACCTCGACACCTTGATGCGCGGCTCCCGCAGTCGATGATCGAGACAACCACACCACGCTCCACGGCATCGCCCCCGGTCGGGCGTACCCGATCGGCAAAGTCACGCTGCCGTCACTTTGGTACTCGGCAAACTTCCGCACCGGCGGATCGTCTTGAGCTGGTGCCCTTCGACAAGATTTTCTACCATCGCTGCCTGGGCGCCAGCGTTCGCTAAATTCATGGCGCCCCACTCGCAGCATAACGCGATGAAGCTCCCGGCCGTATTGGCGTCATCACCATCAACGGCGACCCGACATGGCCGCCGAATGCGAGGCCAAAGGCGAACTTCGCCCGCCATCGCGGGCAGAGACTAATCACGCCGACGAGCTTCGCCAAATCGTGAGCGGGTCAACAATGACGACCCCACAATACTCAAGAAGCCCAACTTCGAGGGCAAAACACCTCAACCTTTGAGGCCACGACGCACACACGACTTGGAGCTGGGTCCCGAAGCGACTCCAGACGGTGGCGGTGGACAGGCATGAGCCCAGCATAGAAGGCGCGCCATCGAAGTTCCTCCGTGAACAGGGACATCTTCGCATGGAAACCCTCCGGCATGCCCGGTGTCCCTAGGAGCTCACGAGCACAAATTAAACGCCGACCCCAAAGTGCGACTGTCACAGCGCCATACGGCCCTTCAATGAAGAAACGCCCGTCGAGTAATCGCCGAGGAAGTGCAGCGTTTACATTTGTCGGCTTCATCCGCCAATCAAATACTCAAGTGGCTGGCAAACCCAGTCTGGTCGAGAAGAAAACGGGACCGGAGAATGTGTATCGACTACACAAACTCAGCACCGCCCAAAGGAGTAGTTCGTCCTCCAGCGGATCGATCGGATAATCGATTCAACCGGTTCGAGTCGCTATGTTTCCTCGGCCTACTCCGGTACAACCAGATCAAAATGGTACCGAAGACGAGGAGAAGACGGCGTTCATCACGCTTATTCGAGCCTTCGCTACACCGCCATGACCTTCGCCTCAAGAACGGGGCAACCTACCAGCGGTGCATGCAAGAATGCTCATGCGAGCCAAATTGGCCGCAACATCCACGTCTACATCGACGACGGTCGTGGAAATCCGCTCGCCAAGGCGACCTACTCGGCCGACTGGCGTAAAACCTTCGCCAATCAAGCGAAGGTACAAGATAAAGCTCAACTCAGTGCAAGGTAATCTTCGGTGCACCCGCGGACAACCACTGCACGTACGCTGCTCAAACGAGGGATCGAGGCGAACCCAACAAAGATCGACACGATCGCCTGGCTCGCAAACCGGAAAGTGCTCGCAAGGACGCCCAAGCTGGCCGGGCGTAAGCGTTTCCTCGTACCGCTTCATCCCCCGCTCGGGCAAAAAGGCGATGCCCTGTATACCGCTTGACGCTGCAAGAACCCCACCTTCCAAAGGGGACAAGGAAAGCAGGCGGACCCGGCGCATTCATGACCTCAAAAAAAGTGCTATATCAGCCGCAGACACCATTACTCGCCACGCCCCTACCGGCTAAAGAACCTATGCTGGTTTACGTCATGGCATCCGAAAGGCCATTGCCGTTGTCAGGTATGGTCGCCGAATCCACTCAGAGGGAAGGAAAAGAGCTTCACGTTCAGCGTCCGTGTATCACATCAGCGAGGTTCCTCACCGAAGTCGCGCCAACACCTACGCAGTTTCCCTGATATCAAAAAGCTAGTATACGCGGTTCAGGGCTCACGCGCCAAGACTACTTCCTGTGGAGCACCCGATCACGGCCGTCCTTCGCCGCTAATCGCGTGAAGACATCATCCAGAATCAGCCAGGCGATCTGACGGGTCGCCAAGTGGGTTGCCGAGATTACGCCCACAACATTAAATACGAGCCAAGAAGGGCGATTAAATCGCAGTGCATCTGGCAGACTTATCGCTGATCGAGGAGGCCCAAGACAGAGAAGCCGCCAGATTACCTCCATTATCGGAGCCTGCACTCGACGGCTCCAAGAACGCGGACGGTGCATGAGAGGGATAGTGTTGACTTCACCAGTTAAAGAAGCGGCTTACATCCTCCGCCTCATCAATTCACGCTCGCACTCAACAACATGGGCGAATACGAGGCCCCATTACACCGCGGCATGCGAGCCGCCAAGGAGATGAACGCCAATCGCCTCGATGCTACGGAGATTCCGACCATTGCGGGGCAAGTCGCCGGAACCTCGCGACGCCATCTCCCTAATACCATGGCGGCGCGCATCGCCAAGAGGTGGAACAAGTTACGCCACTTCTACTGCTCACTACGAGTGGATCGACAGCGAAAAACGAGGAGGCCGACGCGCTCTCTCGATCGGTCGGCTCGACTCGCACCACCGCGCCGCGTGTTCTCGACACAATCTCCAAAACCATCGGCCTCTCCTCTCGAGGAGATCGACATCGAGTCCCACTCCAAACCGTAGGCAGCCTTTGGGTCGTGACTTACTCATCGCCCGAGCTGCATTTAGCCGACCAAGCCCTACCCTTCGCTTACTCGAAGCCGCACCGCCACAGCATTTAGACGAGAGCGGGCAGCTCGAATGATTCGGCTTACCGCCGATGCAAGTCTTACACTATCATCGACGGCGATGTAGCTACACAAGCGAGGCGTCACCGGCGTAGCTTTCAACGCGGCGGCCCAACCGGTCAAGGACGCAAAATCTTCCATTTACCCATATTCACTTTCCAGTGATCATATACTGACCACGCCGCCGCTTCCGCTTTCATCTGGTCGCCAAGGCTATGCGACACGGCTTCTACTCGCCCATCAGCACGCTTATCCCAGCCGACATCGCCGTCAGCGATGCACTGGTGCCAAGCGCCAATCAAAACCATGACTGAAGCATCGCGTTTCACATACGCCAAAAGCGATCCCCATCACTTGGCCATTCGCCATTTACGGGCATGGACATGGCGGGCCCTTCAAGAAAAGCTCCCTTCAGAAGCTACACCCACTTGCTAGTCGCCAGCCGACAAATTCACCAAGTGGTGGAGGCGGTAAGCCAGTCCGGAAATGCGACGGGAAGATCGCCCACTAAATTCTACATGAGCTCATATATCGCCACGGGTTCCCAAATAGTATCATCACGGATAACGCACAAACTTTGCCAAAGGGAGTACAATGGCTTAATTTC